>RJWJ010000740.1:0-182257 GCA_004363605.1 Indri indri
ACAGATGGAGGATGGATGGAGGATAGATGGATGAGGAATGGAGGACAGATGGAGGACGGATGAGGGATGGAGGATGGATGGATGAGGGATGGAGGATGGGTGAGGGATGGAGAATGGATGGAGGATGGATGAGGGATGGAGGATGGATGGGTGAGGGATGGAGAACAGATGGAGGATGGATGGATGAGGGATGGAGGACAGATGGAGGATAGATGGAGGATGGATGGATGAGGAATGGAGGACGGATGGGTGAGGGATGGAGAATGGATGGAGGATGGATGAGGGATGGAGGATGGATGGGTGAGGGATGGAGGATGGATGGGTGAGGGATGGAGGATGGATGGAGGATGGATGGAGGAGGGATGGAGGATGGATGGAGGATGGATGAGGGATGGAGGATGGATGGGTGAGGGATGGAGGATGGATGGGGGAGGGATGGAGGATGGATGGAGGATGGATGGGTGAGGGATGGAGAACGGATGGAGGATGGATGGAGGATGGATGAGGGATGGAGGATGGATGGGTGAGGGATGGAGGATGGATGGGTGAGGAATGGAGAACGGATGGAGGACGGATGGAGGACGGATGGCTGGGAACTTCTGAATTGAGTTTAATGGCTCACCTCAATAGGTGAATAATGTTCTATTTTGGGAATTAAAGGAACTTCTGAGTTTCTGTCTTGAACATGACGTGCCTTTCACTGAACTGTAAAGGGCTGAGGGGACGTGCCCAGCTCTGTCACTTGACAAAAGGCAAAATGGAGCGATGCTGTGAAAACCGTACGAAATGCATGAACGTTAAGTGTGATTTTAAAGTGCATTCAGTTTCAAGGGGTCACAAAGCTGTTCTGTTCCTGTTCAGTTCCCCGAGGTAACCTTGAGGTGCGTCTCTTGCACTCCCAGCTGCCTTCTGATGCTTCCTGTGAACTGTCAGAACCAGCCATGTCCTTCTCATTTCTGCCACGGAAACTCCTGGTGGTTTTATATTTTGCCACCTTTGTTAGATTTTACAGACTGTTATTTTAAGTCAGTCCTTATCTGAACTTCCCCGCAACCCTCTCTCTTTTCCTTTAATGTGGCATCCACATGACTGTGTCAACACTTTTTAATTAGAGGGTAATTAGCTGCCTGAGCAGCCTCCTGCTTGTTTGGTATTTGGGCTTCTTGGTGATGCTCTACGTGTGTCCAATTTTATTTTCAGAAAACTGGTAAACTTTTAATGAGACCTGTTGTTAAATCATCCTGTAAACAAAAACTTTTTTTTTTGTAAACATGAATGTTACTGACATTTTTAATCTAAATGAAGGAGAAATTTTGCTTAAATTCCTTTGTAGTTTGGAGGAATATACCTTGGAACAGGAAGTCTTCGAGAAGGAGGAACAGAAAGCTTTATCATCTCTCTTGAACAACAGCAAGAACAGTCTAGCAGTAGCCTCAGGTGGTTTGGGCTGGAGTCTGATCCCAGCTCTGCCAGACGCCTCCCACGGGCAAAAGAGGACACAGGCAGCGTGAAGGGCTGATGGCCAGGCCCTCGGGAACTTTAACTTTAGGCGTGCTGTCTAGGCCATAGGCGTGCTGTCTAGGCCAGAGGTTGCCAGGTCTGCTGGGCCCTTGTTCCTGTTAGCTGTGTTGGCTCTTTTAAAGAGAGAGAATATAGAGAGACACACATAAAGCCTGCAGAGAGGCCTCGAGAAGCCGACCTGTCCCTGGAATACGCTGGAAGCCTCCCTCAGAGCGTAATTTCCTTTGCCGTTAGCCATGGAGACCGTCCTGACAGAGACCGTCCTGACAGTGACTTAATCTGAACCGCCGCTGTCGCTGGGCCAGCCAGCACTCGTGCGGGCACGCTCGCCACGAGCAGAGCTGGGCGAGAAGTACGAAGAAGTCTGATTCGCCGGTCCTGCCGAGTTCACAGCCCAGGCGAGGCCGGGGGAGGCGCCAGGCAAGGGGGCTTGGTTAGTGGGCGCTGCAGGGTCCCTCTCGGTGGTCAGGCCTGACATCTGGGACCCTGCAGCTCCTTCCTCTGTTCGTCCCCTCTTCAGGCCCCAGCGCATTTTGTCGTGGGCTCCCCGCATCGTGTCCCTCAATCCCTCTCTTTGCGTTCTCCCCCCAGCCCCGCAGTACCCCTTGTCTGGGTGGTTGCCGTGTTTTCCCAGCTGACAAATAAACACACACAGTCTGTTAATGACATGAACAGTGGGAAGCCAGGCATTTTACAGATGAGGAGTAATCGCCTGTTTTCTTGACGTGTGTCTTCCGTGTTTCAAGATGCTGTGTGCTCAGTGCTTTGGTTTACGCCGTCGTCTCTAAGACTGCCCGTGGAGAGTCAGCAGGAACACACAGAAGACGTGGAGATTGCATTTGTCTTATGTTCAGTTTACTTTCTCACACTCACATTTGGTGTTTGCTGTCTGACTGTGGAGCACCTTCATGTATGCTTTGTTGGGGTATAATTTACAAACATAAAATTTACTCAGTGTGGGGGAACAGTTTGATGAGTTTTGGTGAATATCTATAGCCGTGTGATCGATGCTGCGGTCAAGTTACAGAACCATCTCAGCACCTTGAAAAGTTGGCTAATGCGCCTTGGGACCCACCCAGCCCTGACCCTGGGCTCCAGGCCACCTCTGATCTGCTGTCACCCTACTTTTTCCTCTTCTAGAATATAATATAAATAGAAGCATACGTTATGTAGTCCTTTTAGTCTTACTTCTTTCATTTAGGGTAATGTTTTTTAGATTCATCCATAGAATGGTATATTTCAGCAGTTCACTCCATTTTACTGCGGAGTGATATTCCATGGTATGGATATACCGTAATTTGTTTTTCCATTCATCAGTTGATGGACATTTTAATTGTTTTCAGTTTGGGGCTATTCAAATAACACTCCTATAAATATTCACATAGAAGCCTTTGTGTGGGCATATATTTTTGTTTCTCTTTGTTAAATAACAAGAGTTGACTGGCTGGGTCGTATGACATGTGTATGTTCGATTTAAAAGATAATGCCATACTGTTTTTCAAAGTGGCTATACCATTTTATTTTCCAGCAAACAATGAATGAGGGTTACGATTGTGCCATAATCTTGCCAAAACTTGATATTGTCAGTCTTTTTACCTTTTGTCATTCTGGTGGTTATGTAGTAAATCTCATTGTTGTTTTAACACATCCCTTATGACAAGTGATTTTGAGCATCTCTTTATGTGCTTATTAGTTATTTGTGTATTTACTTTTGTGTTGTGTTGGTTTACATCTCTTGCCTATTTTTTATTGGGCTGTCTTTTTATTGATTGATTTATAAGAAAGCTTTATATAGTCTGGATACAAATTTTTGTTAGATATATATTTTGTAAATATTTAGGTCATTTGAACACTCCCTACGAAGAAAAAAATGAAAAGAAAAAAGAAAAAATATATTTTCTCCTAGTTGGTGGCTTGCTTTTTGCTTTTTTAGCTGTGTTTCAAAGAGGAAAAACTTTATTTGTATGAGGTCCATTTTATAATTTTTCTTATATAGAATGTACATTTATGTCCTATTTAAGAAATCTTTGCCCAACCTAATGTCACCAAGATTTTTCTCTTATGTTTTTCTTCTTTAAGTTGAATAGTTTTAACTTTTATGTTTAGTTCTGTAATCCTATCAAGTTAATTTTGGGGTATGGTGTGAGTTAAGAGTCACGTTCACTTTTTTCCACAGAGATACAATTGTTTCAGCACCATTTGGTGAGAAAGCTATCTTCCCCCCATTGAATTGCCATGGTATTTTTGTTGAAGATTAATGGCCCATATAAGGTTGGGTCTATTTTCGGAGTCTCTATTCTGTTCCATTGAAATATATGTCTGTCCTTATACTAATGCCATACTCTCTTGAGCTCTGTGTAGTATTATTATAAGGATATACTCTCTATAGCTTTGTAAGAACTCATTATAAGCTTTATAGGAACTCTTGAATTAGGTAGTGTAAGTCCTCCAAACATATCCTTTTTTTCAAGACTGTTTTGGCTTTACATACTTTCCTTTTTATATAAATTTTCAATTTAGCTTGTCAATTTGTTCAAAAACGCATGCTAGCATTTTAATTGTAATTGTACTGACTTTAAAGATTAATTTGGGAAGAATTTCCATCTTAATAATATTGAATCTTCCAATTAATTGACATGGTATATCTCTCTATATACTAAGGTCTTTGATTTTCCTTTGTAGAGGTTTATAATTTTCAGTGGACAAATTGTGCGTATCTTTCATTAAATGTATTTAAATTAAATTAAATTTAAATTTAAGGATTTTTTTTACTCTTATAAATGGAAGTATTTTAAAATTTTCATTTTAAGGAATTAGCTTAAAGAAATAACATTGATTTTTGTACATTAACCTTGTATCCTGTGACCTTGCTAAAGTCATTCATTTGTTCTAGCAGCTCTTTTATAAATTCTCTAGGGTTTTCTCTATACAAAATCGTATCTTCTGCACAAAGAGACTGTTTTACATCTTTCTTTCTTTACATCTTACTGCACTGTCCAAAACCTTCCGTACAAAGTTGAATAAAATTGATAAAGAATAGGACATTCTTGCCTTGTTCCTAATCTCAGGTAGAAAGCATAAGTCTTTCATGATTGAGTATAATATTAGCTGTATGTTTTCTGTAGTTGCTTTTAATAGGTTGAGGGGGTTCCCTTCTATTCCTATTTTGCTAGTAGTTTTTATAATCAACGAAAGTTGAAATTTGTCATGTAACTGTTCCTGCATCTGTTTAAATGATCACGTGGTTTTAAAAAACATTTATTCTATAATTATGAATTACATTGATTGATTTTTTTTTGATATTAAACCAACCTTACATTCTTGGAATAAAACCCACTTGGCCATGATGTATTATTACTTTTACATATTGTTAGATTGTGTTTGCTAAAATTTTGCTGAGGATTTTTGCATCTGAATTCATGACAGATACTGACTTATTATTTTCTCTTTTTTGTAATGTGTTTATCTGGTTTGGTATCACAGTAATATTGGGTTCATAAAATGAATTAAGAGATGGTCCTTCCTCCTCTATTTTCTGAAATAATTTGGGTAAGATTGGTATCATTTCTCCTGTAAATACAGTCTCGCATCACTTAAAGATGGAGATGTGTTCTAAGAAATGTGTCGTTAGGTGATGTGAGACCATCACAGAGTGCACTTACACAAACCTAGATGGTGTAGCCTACTACACACCTAGGCTATATGGTATCGCCTGTTGCTTCTACCATATATGTGGTCCATTGTTGACTGAAATGTCATTAGATAGCATATAAGTGTATTTGATAGCATTCATCAGAGAAACCATCTGGACCTAGGATTTGAGTGTGTGCATGTGTTCAGGTTATTTAGCTGACATGGGGCTCTTCGATTTTTCTCTTCTTTCTTGCATTCATTATTATAATTTATGCCTTTCAAGAAATTTGTCCATTTACATTTAAGTTGTCAAATCTATTGGCAGAAAAGATTCTTTATTAGCTTTTTAATATCTATAGGCTCTGTAGTGATGTTTCTTCTTTTATTTTTGATATTGGTAATCTGTGTCTTTCTGTTTTCTTCTCGACCAGTCTAGCTGGAGACTTATCAGTTTTATTGATCAAATAACCGGCTTTTCTCTTAATTGGTTTTCTTTATTACGTTTTTTATTTTGTATTGATTTGTGTTATCTCCTTCCATTTACTTACTTTGGAGTTAGCATGCTCTTCTTTTTCTAATTTCCTAAGGTGGGAACTTAGAGAATGAATTTTATATCATTCTTCTTTTCCAACACAAGCATTTAGTAATATAAACATCCCTTGAAGCACTGATTTAACCGTATCCCACAAATTTTGAACTGTTTTGTTTTTACTATCGTTCAATTCAAAATATTTTCTAATTTCTCTTATAATTTTTGTTTGACCCATGCATTATTTAGAAATGGATTGTTTAATTTCCAAATATCTGGGCGGTTTCCTAGTTATCTTAGTGTCGCTAATTTTTAATTTAATTCTATTGCAGTCAGGCAGTGCAGACTTTGTACGATTTCTGTCATTAAAATTACTTGCAGCTCGTTTTCAGGCCCTGCATGTGGTTTGTCCACACATACTTGGAAAGAATGTCAGTTATGCTTTGTTAGGTATGATGTCTTTATAAGTTCTAGTGGTTGATAGCATCTTCATATCTTTTATGTCTTGCTGATTTTTTTAAAAATTATTATTATTAGTTTAGAGATTGACAAAATATAGCTTGTGAGCTAAATCTATCCCACTGGCTATTTTAATAAAGAAAGTTTTGCTGGAACACAGCTACAACCATTTCTTTTATGTATGGTCTGTGGCTGCTTTTGCACTGCAGAAGCAGCGTTAACAGTTGTGAGAGACTGTAAGGCCCCGAGCCCACCACCAGTCAAGTCGTTCTAGCAGCTTTTGAGAAGGGGAATTAAAAACCCTGTGTTAGTTGGACTTGTCTGCTTCTGCCCTTGATTCTGTTTTTGCATTGTATACGTTGATCCTCTGTTTTTAGGCACTTAGACATTTATGGTTGCCCTGTTTTCCTGATCACTGACCCTTTCATGTAATACTTTTGTCATGAAATTTATTGTATTTCATGTTAATGTTGCCATGCCAGCCTTCTTAGGCTCACTGTTTTCATCGTATATCTTTTTCAATCAATTTGCTTTTAGCCTGTGTCTTTATATTTTAAATGTGGCTCTTGTAAACAACACTGGTCTTGTTTTCATCATCTGTTGTGAAACTTTCTCCCTTTTAATTGGCATGTTTACTCCATTAATGTTTCATGTAATTTTTGAAATGATCGGACAGCGCCTCCTTTTATCAGTCTTCTCTGAAGGATTGATGAAACATCATTTGGTTCCCATTCCAAGAAATCCATGATCTCTCAGTGGCTGTTCTAATAATACATTTGCCTTTCGGAGGCTATTTTTTTTTAATTTCTGAAAGTCAGTTTAACGAATTGGATGGGGTATAGATAAAAGTAAAAAGTGTCATGGAAATAGAGACAAGGCTCTGACTGGAAACCGAGGAAACTGAGGAACAGCTGTATGGTCAAGGTTGTACATACCAAGTTCATCAGCCCCTGAGTTGCAGCAGGAAATCTGTCTCCTGACTGTTACAGCCCAGGCATCGAGGAATTCATTAGGTTGTTAAGAATAGAAATACAAAGTTTGACAGTTGATAGCTCTGACATTTTCACTTTGACACTTCTAGTTTTATATTTATTGTGAAGGTACATCCTCATTTTTTCAAAAACACATTTTGGCTTGTGATTATCTTTCAAATTTTTTTTTCTGAGAGATTTTTGTGAAACCATGGGTAAATCAAAAACTTGTGTTAATTTTGTATATGAGTTCCGTCATGGAACCAATGCTGCACAGACAGCTTGAAATATCAATGAAGTGTCTGGGAAGGATGTGGCTAATGAACACACAGTATGTCAGTGGTTTGAGAAGTTCCATTCTGGTGATTTTAATCTTGAAAATGAGCCACATGGGTGGCCTGAGACCAAGGTGGATAATGATGAGCTGAAAGCTGTAGTGGAAGCAAATCCATCTCACCCTATGCGTGAATTAGCGGCACAGTTTGACAGTACTATTCCAACAATATTGGACCATTGAAAACAAATGGGCAAGGCAAAGAAGCTGGATAAATGTGTTCCACATGAATTAAATGAGCGTCAGAAGAGAAATCATCTCGAAGCTTGCCTTTCTTTGCTGTCACAACATAAACAAGAACCATTTCTACACCGTATTGTTACGTGTGATGAAAAATGGATTCTTTTTGATAATCGCAAGTGTTCCACACAATGGTTGGCTAAAGATGAAGTGCTAAAACACAGTCCAAAACCAAATATTCATCAGAAAAAACTAATGGTGTCTGGTGGTCCAGCACGGGTATTATCCACTACAGCTTCATGAAATCTGGTCAGTTGATTACAGAGGACGTCTACTGCAACCAATTGGATGAAATGATGAGGATGCTTGTGATTAAGCAGCCAAGATTGGTCAATATAGACAGTCCAATCCTCTTGCAAGACAGTGCTCAACCACATATTGCACAAACAGCACTGCTCAAACTACAGAAGCTGGACTTGGAAACTCTCCATCATCCACTGTGTTCACCAGACCTTGCACCAACTGACTACCACTTTTTCCAGGCCTTGGACCACTTCTTTCAAGGAAAAATATTCAATTCTCAACAAGCCGTGGAAAACGCCTTTCACGATTTCATCGCCACTTGCTCTCTAACCTTCTTCACTACTGACATAAGCAAGCTACTGTTAAGATGGCAAAACTGTGTTGATAGTTTAGGTGCATACTTTGATTAATTGGACTGCTTCTTGATTGAGATAGAATAAACTACACTTTTGATTCAAAATCGGACATTTCATATTTAATGACCTAAGTATTTATAATCTTGATCACGTTATTGATCTTTGGTTTCCTCATCTGTAAAATGGGGATAATTATACTTTTGTACCTATCTCATATCAAACTAACATGTGGATAGTTCTGCATATCATAAAGCACCATTAAAGCATCATTTTAAAGAACGAGATGGTATTATGTAAATGGAGGGAAAAGCAGCTTTTCATTCATAGATTTCTTGGATGTGAAGGGTATCATTTAAAAGTATGATATTAGCTGGGTGTGGTGGCTCATACCTGTAATCCTAGCACTCTGGGAGGCTGAGGCGGGAGGATTGCTTGAGGTCAGGTGTTCAACACCAGCCTGAGACCCTGTCTCTACAAAAAATAGAAAAACTAGCTGGGCATTGTGACACACGCCTGTAGCCCCAGCTACTCGGGAGGCTGAGGCCTGATGATCACTTGAGCCCAGGAGTTGGAGGCTGCAGTGAGCTATGATGACGCCACTGCACTCTAGCCTGGGTGACAGACTGAGACTCTGTATCAAAAATAGATAAACAAATAAAGATTAAGAAAATAAAATTGTGGTCCTTATGACTCTTTTACTGTCACTGTGAAAAGCCTTCTTTAGGGAACGTTGTCTCTGGTTAGGGTGTAAATGTCTAGAGTTTATCTCCTCAATAAAGTCTCTGAGGGAATGATGACTTATCTTTTTCTTATTTGTCCCTAGGAGGGAAATCGGGGCCAGTGTTTTTGTACCTCTTTGGTTCTTAATGAGAAATCAAGTTTCCGTTGGAGTAACTTTTGATTTTGGCTTTAATTCCCCTCCTCTTATTATAAAGAATAAACAGACGTGTGGCTCCTGCCAAGTGTTCTTTTTCTCAGAGTGAAGCGATTGCTCTTACAGGCTCGTTGGAGTCGTGCAAGCTTGCTGGGAAATCATCTTTGTGCCTTCCCAACAGCACTCTATTCTGTAGCCTCTGGGGAGACAGGGGGTCCCAGCAGTGGGTGTGGAGCCTCTGACCGAAGGAGCACAGAGACTAACATCATGGAGCAGCTATGCGCCTGCGTGGAGACTGACTAGCTAAAAGGATAATTAATTTATTAGGCTGATTTTTCAGTCTCAAAATGTAGTTCAATTTCATTTTGTTTTATTTGCATAGAAAAAGAGCTGTTCAAGGGAGGAACCAAAACTTGAAGAGCTAATACTTCCATTTGCTCATAGGAAAAACAAATGCAAGCTCTTCTTGACTGTGGGTCCTTCACTGCAGAAATCTCTGTGTATTTGTTGCAGATAAACATAGATTATTTTCCACCCCTTTTCACCTCTTTAAAGATTATCTGTATTACTCCCCCCACACCTATTCAGTATTCATTACTGTTATGGTATTTGTGCTTTCTTCTTTTCCCAAATGGAAAAAACAAATGAAATAGGTATCATGATAGCTGAGTCTTGGTAGGAGGAAAGAAGTTACATCAGGAATTAATGGGAGTAACATAAGGATCGATGTTTGCGTGTTTGCTCAGTTGCATCCTGGATGAAATACATTCAATAGGCAAAAAATTCACTATCTAATTATAATTCTTATGTCGTAAAAGAAATCCCCAGTGCATGAAAAGGAAGTATAACCCATGTCACACTGGATGGAAGGAAAGGTGCTGTGCCCTGGGCCGGCTGTGGCCGCGGGCCACTGTCAGCACACCGGGCGGCCCTGGGGGCCCTGCCCTCCTGGGCTGTGGGGCAGACGGGACAGTCGGCACCAGCATGCTGGAGCTCCTCTGGCCCAAGGACAAGGAAATGAGTAAAACATACATTAAAAAATTACACAGCCAGCTGCCCGCGGAGTTGAGTAAAACAGGATTTTTTCGTTCATTTGTTTTTGCACGAAATCTTTCTGTTTTGTCTGTTTATCTTTTGTTAAAAATACGAATTTTAAAAAACTGGTGACATGGGCCAAGAAATTGAGATCTCGTAATCCTTTGTTTAGTCTCTAAGGCAAAGTAGATTTGCATCTAAAATTAAATGGGCATTAAATAAACTAAAGGATCCGATGCTGGTAAGGGCACTGGCGTTGGCAGATGTCTGCAGAGTAAAGGGCAGAGCCAAGGGAAACAGGAAGCGCCGGGACTCACGTTTTCTCTGGAGGAAACAGGCGTCCCGCGGAGCCTTCGCGCCCCTTCGCCTGCATCCGTCACCAGCAGGGTTTCTGAAAGGCGTTCGGTCCCGGTTGAGAGCGGGAGATGTGTTTATGCTGTGGGTTGTCGAATATATTTACCGCCCTTTCGGAGAGTTCGGCGGGGGTTCTGGGTGGTTATTTATCCGTCTGCTTCAACAGCTGCTGGCTGGGATTAAAGAAAATAATCTGTCCAGTGCGACTTGCAGGAACATTATAACTCACTTCTGATTATAATGAGCAGTAGGAAAGGCGACTGGAGGAAATTCCACAGCGTCAGGAGGAAGGTCTGGTGCGAAATGCACAGACGACAGAGCCCGCCACATGGCTTATAAGATGGAGGACTCTCCTGGTGTCTGGGCCGCGTCGCTTTCACGTCTCTTACTCCTCCGGGGTTGCCAGGAGGTGTGCTCGCTCTGGTCCTTCCAAGTCTGTTGACGCCTCCACGTGGAGACTGCGCGCAGCCAGAGCCTGCCCTTCGCGGTGGGCACAGCCAGCTGTCCACGAGCGAGGACTCCCCGGGGAGCTGCGGCACGGCCCCATCAGAGGGCAGGCAGGCAGCTGAGGCCTGTCCCCGCTTCCCAAACCAGTCTGACCCCCGCAAGGCATTCCCCGCAGGGAATAAACCAGCGCTCCCATTGTGGAAGGCTCTGGGGAAAATGTAACAAAATGTAGCATGTGCCTACCGTTCTACTCGGCAGTTCACACCCTGCACAGCCATAGATATCCAAGGATGCTCATTGCAACAGTGAAAAATAGTTCACATTAAGTTGCACGTTTTAATACTGAAAACTTGGATCTCTGCTAACCAATACCAATAATAGAGACTTGGCTAAAGAAATTACAGAAAATGATTTACCACATATTGTTAAGTGAAAAAAAATCAGTGAGAAATGTGATCATTTATGTTAAAAAGGGGCTTGGTGGGGTGGCTCACACCTGTAATCCTAGCACTTTGGGAGGCTGAGGTGGGAGGATCACTCGAGGCCAGGAGTTGGAGACCAGCCTGGGCAACATAGTGAGATCCTATCTCTAAAAAAAAAAAATAAAAAATTAGCCAGGTGTGGTGGCGTGTGCCTGTAGTCCCAGCTACTGGGGAGACTGAGGCAGGAGGATCACTTGAGCCCCCAGGAGTGTGAGGTTGCAGTGAGGTATGCTGACACCACGGCACTCTAGCTCAGGAGATAAGAGCAAAACCCTGTCTCAAAAAAAAAAAAAAAAGAAAAGAAAAGAAAGGTGTATGTACAGAGAAAACTGAAAGAACCATGTGAAGAGTGGTTTTCCCAAATGGGATTCCCAGGTTCCCTTTTAAAATCTGAGCTTAAAGCTAGAACTGGTGTTTCTTGCCGGCAGACTGTTGGTTACAGTGTCCCGCAGGCTGCACATTTCGAGTTAATACTGAATACACTGCTCTCCATTGAGACACCTCGGGACACCGTTCCACAGTCACGGTGCTCAGAGATGCCCTCCACGTCTGTGAGGTGTGGGCTACCTGTGGCCCTCCCCGGTGCAGAACTTCGGCGCTCTGAACGTGCCACGTGAGGAAGATCGCAGTGAACTCAGGTTCTGCCTACCTGACAGCAGCGCAGTCTCTGCGGAGCTGGCTGTCCTGTGACTTACGTTGGAGATGCAGTTAGTGGCTTTAAAAGCTGTGTCAATTTAGAGAATAAGCCAGTGTGTTTGGGGGGCAGCTTGTTTAATCTCTGTTTTTGGACAGTAAATATTTGGCTGTTGGGTGATGCTGGGGCACATGATCACCTTCCTGGCCTGGCACCTTGTGTGCCTCGGGGTCCAGGACCCTGGCCCCTTCATGTCCCCGTGCCCAGGCATGCGCTTTCCTCTCGCCGGTGCACTTTCCTGCCGAACCCAGATCACTGTCCCCGCTCCAGGCAGGACCGGCTGGCCTCTCCCCACAGCTGTGCAGGGTTTCTGTCGCAGTCCTGAGCACACTGGCCCCCCGTTCTTAGTTGTGCGTCGGCTGCCCGTCTGCTCCCGTGTGCCCCCCGAGCTGCAGACTCCAGTCCTTCTTGAGGCGGAGTGCTGGGAGAAGACAGGCAGGGAGGGAGGGGTTCCAGAAACTCGCAGCACTCTCCTCCGCCCTCATGTCCTGCGGGTGTTCCTCCGAGTCCTCAGTGTGTTTAAACACATCCTTTCCCCGCAGTTTGCCCCCCTGAAGTGAGGGCTGTGTTTACGAGAAGGGGCTGCGGCGGCCCAGCAGCACCGGGGCGGGGGCAGGGGTGCCTCCTGCTTGCCTGTCGCCCCGCCAAGTCCTCCTGATGTTTTCCGGTTCCCGATATTGCCCGGGAGAACCAGTTCTCTGCAAAAACATGGTAAATGTGGGCGACAGTTGCTGCCTTTTCACAGGCCTCCTCCGTGGCGTCGATGTGCACGCGGAGCGGAGCACCACCCTGCGCGGAGGGCACCCCTGGTGTGGCTCGGGCACGGCTACTGAGAGGCAGTTTAGGGATCACCCACTTAAATTTATGAAGGATTTATTTAAAATGGTTCTTCTGATTCGGTGTTGCCAATTACATCTAAAGCCTCCCTTGAAAGCTGTCACAGATGTGGACACGTGCTCAGATGAGCGGTCAGCATTTTGTGTCCCTTAGTGCCTTCCCGGGCCAACCACAGGCTCTGAGTTGCACTGGAGCCGAAGGTCTCCGCTCCCGCTCCTGGAACTGTCTTGCGCCCTCTCTGCACCTTGTCCTGCCAGAGGTCACCTGCGCATGTGCCCCCGGGCTCGAGTCGTCCTGCGTCCTGAGGCCAGCCGGCTCTTTCCTTTACCATTTTGCCCCGCTTGTTGACTTTGGGTACTGAAGCGTGTGCTGGTGCTGGGACGAGGGACGCGGAAGTGTATGGTTTAAGGGTCTAAACGGTGTTAGAACCCGAAGGAGGCTTAACAAACTGAACTGAAGAATGGGACCTTTCTCAGTTGGGGAGAATTTGCACTGTTGTGTTGTTGCTGAATTAGTGTCTCATCTATTAATAAGCACATCTAGGTTATCTTCGCACATTTACTTTCTTGGTCTGTCTTACTGTAGGTCTTGAGGTGCACTGGTGGAGACCCCTGGAGTCCGTCAGTCACCTGGAGTTGGGTGGACCTGTGCAGGCAACCAGACTCTAGTTCAGACCCAAACTCGGCCTCCCTTGTGCCTTTGGGGGAGTCAGTCACACTGTCTGAGCCACCGCTTCTTTAACAAGGACCCGACACCCGCCTCCAACAGGGCTGCTAGGAAGGTTAACCGAGGAAACATCCGTGAGGGTACCCGGACTCTGGCGTGCATTGGGTGCTGGGGATACCAGGACAAGGCCTACTCCGAACATGCACACCCACATACATGTGTACGTGTGCACACGCTCCGTGTAGACTTTAGTCCTGACACAATTGTTTGGATCGCTAGGCCTGCTAGTGGAGCCGGGCTGCTTTTCAAAAACACCTTCAGAGACGGGATTGGGAAACTTCAGTGAAAATGAGATTATGGCCCGAGGCACTACTCTGCCTCAGGGCTGCTTTCCTGGAGTGTTATTTCCCAGTCAGGGTGCTGCAATGGGCCAGGGACATTTTTAGGGTGCCATGGAGTCACAACTGTTGATTTTGTTAATAGGATAAACAAACCTTCTTGGCACCATAAATAGCAGAAGCTGTGCTTTCCTCCCCACCTCCTAAGCGGGGAAAGTATTTGAAGCTGGAAGGAATCGAGCCCTGAGCTTAATACAGTTACAGACCCAAAAGGAGAACAAAGGTGTGTTTCGAGGAGACAGAAAATGGTGAAATCAGCCCAGCAGCTGGCCCAGAGATTGGTTCACCTTGCGTGGCTTCCGGAAGTCATAGACGGTTGATGATGGCAGCCTGCGTGGCGGGCCGGGGCGGTGAGGGTGTGAGTGACACGGCACCTGTGAGACGTGCGGTTGTCTCCTGAGCAGGCCGGCAGGGAGGACGGGCAGACTTACAGGTAAACCGAGCCGGGGACCGCTGACAGTGAAGCTCAAGTCTGGACACACCAGGCACCTTGTGAGGACAGAGAGGAGCCGCCTTTACAATCGCAACGTTCCACAGACCGAGGGGAGGCTGCGCTTCAGATGCTGCCCGAGACAGGGCTCAGCTCCCTGAAGCACTTCGGAAGTTTCCACCTGATGGCAGGTGGCGCTTTGTGTCTCTTCTTTATGTGCTTCTCAGCGTTTCCCAAATTTTCTATAATGGGGAGGTATTACTTTTTTAATTGGAGGTATTATTAGATAAAAAATAAATTAAACTTTTTTAGAATGTAAACATTCCCATACGAAGTCAGCCCTGAGGTTTAATGGCCAGAAAATTCAGGCTTCTCCAGCTGGGTGCCCCAGAAGATGCTTAGCTGAGAGAGGAGGGCAGCGTTAGCGTCCTTCTCTTCGTGGGCCGACCGACAGCCTAGGCGGGGTGGCTGTCCCGGGCACCACTGGCAGAACATGTGGGAGGACAGCTCCGGGGCCCGAAGGCTGTGTGCTTCCCACCGAGACACGGTCTTGCCTGTAGCCCAGGCTGGAGTGCAGTGGCGTCATCATAGCTCACAGCAACCTCAGACTCCTGGGCTCAAGAGATCCTCCTACCTCAGACTCCCCCATAGCTGGGACTACAGGCACATGGTAGCACACCTGGCTAATTGAAAAAAAAAAATTTTTTTTAAGAGATGTGGTCTTGCTATGTTGCCCAGGCTGGTCTCAAACTCCTGGCTTCAAGCAGTCTTCCCACCTGGGCCTCCCAAAGTACCGGGATTACAGGTGTGAGCCACCACACCTGGCCTCAGTGTTTCTCTGACCACTCTGCTGCGCTACCCCGGCTGTGCACGTTCAGGTCAGATGACTGGAACTGAAGAGCTCTAGGCTGTAAATACAGAGGGGACGTGGATTCCTCGAGGGCTTTGCTCTTTAATGTCCAAATTTTGTGTATATGTATATTATATGTATATTTCCCTTTGGCAGAACCAAAATGCATGCTGAAGCCTTAGTCGAAGTGAGAGAAAATATGCATATGATTAAGTAGGAACTTTGCAAGTTAGAACCCGTTGAGTGACCCGACACCTCTCGGGCAGAGAATCATTCTGTACCGTCTTGTCTCTCCCTGTGGGGATGCCTTAATGGCGTTCCCTTTCATGAGTGACGTGGAGTTCCGGAAGTAACCGTGGTTGTTCCTCCACAGGCCTCTGTCCCGCGGCCCAGGAGGAGCGTGGGTTTGTCGGCTGCCACCCTAGCTGTAGGGTGGAGGGGGGCGGGGAACAGAGACGGGAGATGGCATGGCGCCCAGTGCTGAGCCTGCTGTGGTCCTGTCGAATTTGGAGGGGATGCAGGTAAACCGCTTCTGGGAAGGCAGGGAGAGCCCGCGGGAGGGGCGGCGGGCTTCCCTCAGGCAGTTGTCTCGGGGGGTCGCCCTGACCCAAAGCGGAGGTGGAATTATCCAGCAGCGCAGTGAAGGAGGGGTTTGGACTCCGTCTCTCTGACTGCGGGATCCCAAGCGCTTCCCCTTTCTGGACTTCGTTCCCACCTGTGAAGCAAGAGCATTCAGGGGCGCTGGGAGGCCTCCCGGGGTCAGGGGGTCAGTGCCGGGGGGCGGCGTGAGAGTCAGCTACGGCAGGGGCACAGAGCCGGGCGCGGGTGGAGGGGGCTGCAGCCAGCCCACCCGGTGCCCCCAGGCAGCTCCTGGACGGGGAAGGGCGGTCAGGAGGCTCCCTGCTCGCAGCCCGCTCTTACTGCTGGGGCTGCTCCGAGGGGTTTGGCTAACCGAACAGCTCAACGATTAAACACTAAAGACGGTGATTTTTTAAAATCCGCAGGCTCCATTGCTGTTTGATGTAGCTGAAGAAACTTGGTGGGTTCCCCGAGCATCCCGGAGCGCAAGGGATAAGCTGTTGTCACACCCGAAAAGGGCACTTCCTCCCTAGTTCGTGGTCTGTGTGGCAGGCACTCAGCACGACTCGTTGGGCCTAATGCTGTTGGCGCACATGGCCCCAGCCCCCACGAGGCTCAGTGGAAGGGGGACCTGAGGGTGCTGTCACCTGCCTGGGTGACAGACTCGCCAGAGGGGGGACCGTGAAGCAACACAAAACGCTCGTGTTTCTGCCGGCCGTGAGGCGGCTGCGTGGAAGGTCGGTCGGCGTGGAGAGGCGGCGTCCCCGCAGCCCCTCGAGGCAGGAGTGCCCCTCTTTTTCATTCATGCCGCTTAAAGGGAGGACAGCAGAAAGGCTGGCTGGGGCTGTGAGGCCGCGCCGCCGCTGGGACATTGTGCCATCTTGAGGAGTATCGATGCTGGGCAAGGTTAGAGCGGGCCCAGGCGTTGACATCTGCTGTCCGCAGGCCCGTGAGAATTGTGCCTCTGTCTCCCATTGTTACCTGCTTTTGTCACTGGCTTTATTTCAATTAAATCATCCTTCGAGGTAAACAGGAAGAAAATGCATTCATTTCTGAATGTAGCATCCATTCAGATCATGTGATTCTTACACCTTCAAGTTAGGATTGCAGATTCTTGGCTTCCCTGAAAGCTGGAACTATTTGAAAAGTTAACTTCCTGCACCGGCCACTTGGGAATAAGAGTGATGTCTCAAACTCATTGGGAAACCCCTCAATGTGTGACATCTGTGTCCACTTCATCGGCACCTAGCATACACCAGAGGGCATGGTATAAGGACCTGACCAGCTCCCTTTTCCCATCTCGCGGGGCGGCTCCCTCGTGACTTCCTGGGAATTTCCAGCTCCCCAAAGCCCAGCAGCTGCTCTTACGGCCGACTCTGACAGGCGGTTGTGTTTCACTCTCGTCACAAATTGGTGCTGGTGTGCGCCTCACAAAGATGTCACATGGCGGGTGGGCCGGGCTGGCCAGGGTGGCATGAAGATGTCTCGGGAAAATTGTATGAGTCTGGGAAGTCTTACAGGCGGGCACGGGGGAGGCTCCATGCAAGATCTATTTGCTGAGCTCCTTGGTGGCATGAATGATGATGGGAAGTCTTGCAGGCGGGACGGGGGAGGCTCTGCATCAGATCTATTTGCTGAGCTCCCCGCTGGCAGGTTTTAGCGCCCTGTTGATTTTATTAAACATTCTTAATAAGAAGCTGGAAATTTCTTTAGGCTAAAACCATAATGAAAACAGCTGTCTTCATCTCTCAGAGACCGTGACACGCACATAGGCGAAGAGGGAGCCCGGGAGGTGGAGTGGCCGGAAGGCTCTGGCCCAGCCTGTTGGGGGCTCCAGGGCAGAGGGCTCAAGAGACCACATGGTTCTGTCAGGCTCATCCGACTTGCTTTGACTCCTTGGACTCATTGAGCGTTCCAGTTGGAGAACAAACCTGTCATTGTGTCCTCGTGTCTGGAGAAGGGCACCGAATCAGAGTATTTGAGCCGCGCACAGGCGGCGGCCACCGCGAGGACTGAGGGAGGGACCCGAGAGAACACAGGAAGAGTTAAAATGAGCCCAGACTGTGTGCTCCGGGCAGCGGCTAGGACGGTCCTGTCTTAGTCTGTGGAATTTAAAAGCTTCTAGCTTTTGGCCTTCTTGCTCCCTTGTGTTTTCCGGGGAAGCTGGCTGCAGACGGGCCAATAAGGCAATTTTGCCACCAAACAGAACTAGCTTCAAATTCGGGCCACTTTAGAGGGAAGTTGGGCAAGTGTCTTAATTTCTCTGAGCTGCATTTATTCTATAAAATGGATGTGACAGTTCCATGCACCATTTTGAACTACTGCCATCATCCAACTAGCATATTCTAATTCAGCAAAATTTTTATTTATTGATTTTTTTGGAATGTTGGCCATGTCCCTGCACAGGGAGAAATTAGGCACAATTGCTGTCTTCAAGGGGCTTATTACCTACTGAACATAAGACTCGAAAACAGATTACTACATTGTAATAAGTTGGTACCGTGAGCAAGGTTCCAACACGGTGTTTCTGTGGACCGGTGGGAGGAGAGGGGACAGCTTCACAAAGAGCCTAAGAACACAGAGCCCGGAGCAGAAACGTGCCTCCGGTGTAATAGGAAAGTGATTTCATTCACAGAACCGTTTAATTTCTGTAATAAAGGGAAAGCTAGCATAGGAAAAATCTTCCACTGATTGGTGTTACGCAAATCGTGATGGATGAAAACAGAAGTCTGGAACCCGAAGGGGCCTGTGGAGAGATGTCACCCTGGGAACTACGAAGGGCTTGAAGTACCTCGAAGCTTGTGGTGCGGAGAGCGCGGCTTGTGCCACGCAAGCGCGTTCCCGATGGCAGTGTGAGGAGGGCGCTGGGTGAGCGCGTGTGGTGCACAGGTGCCCGTCGGGACTGGTGCCCCAGCAGCCTCCGAATGTGCTCAGACAACGGCAGCCACACGCGAATTCACGTCTCCCTTGGGTTAAGGACAAGCAGAGACCCAGGAGCTGAGCGCAGCCGAGGTGTGAGCTGAGGAAGACCCTGCTGGTCTGGCTGACAGCCCCCGTGTCTGCCTGGATCTGGGGGTGGTGGACAGAATCCTACGAAGAGAGAGACCCCGGGTCACACCGTCAGGGGTGTCCAGGCCCTCGGATAGCATGAGTCCCTCCTCAGTGTCCAGCCAGTGCTGTTCCCATTCTTGGCCTCCCTCAAGCCATCAGAGGTGCCCAAGGTGACAGCACCTGGCTGCGGTGCTGGCTCCCCCGCCCAGCCCGGGGCTCGGCCTCCACGTGGGGAGGCGGCAGAGCCCTGGGCACTTCTCGTCTCTGTGTGCCTGGCCAGCGACTTCCTGTGTGCCTCTAAATGCCTCTAAATGCTACCACTGCTGCCAGCACCACTTCCTAACTCTCAGCAGGACGAATTTTTTACTTCACCTCCAATGGCCACAAGATAGACAGGGTCATTCTGTGCCTCCAGCCACCACTTCCCCCGCTTGCACTGTGTGCCTTCTGGTCTTCCCTGCCGTACGTGGATCCGGAAGGAGTGGGCACTATCTCTAGACCTGGGTTTAGCATCTTTGAGGTCCCCATAACCTTGGCCCCTGAGGGTCAGGATTCTTCCCGGCCGGGCCCGGCACGTTGCCGTCCTTCCACCCACGTGGGCTCCCCTGTGCAGTCGGCCGTGCCTTTGACGGGCGCCAGGGCTCGCGCCTCGCCCTGCGCTTCGTAAGGACTGGGGGTTGTTGTCCGGGCGGCTCCTGGAGAACTTCAGCTCTCTGCTCTCCCCGCCACGTCGTATCCCACTTCTGGATCATGCCGTTCTTCTAGAAGGTACGGGAAGGCAGCAGGCCCGTTCTTTACTGAGTTTCAGTTTGGGCCTGCCCGTGGATTTTCTTTGCCCAGCTTTATTTCTGTCTTGTTAGGAAAAATTCAGAGTTTGCTACGCTAAAAAGGACCTAGAGTTAGGTTGAAACTAAGCGATAATCATTTTATTTGGTTCGTTTCCTTTTTTTATGATGTTGCTGAGTGAAGACTTGGCCCTTCCTCTGTAGATTTTTAAGGAAGGATCTGAAAAATGATAACCAGCTAGTATCTTGTTATGTATTTTTAGTAAATGTGACGTTCTAGTTGCAACTAAATATGTGCAGACCTGGAACAGTGTTAAAATTGTTTATGAGTGGGAAGTAGATGGAAATAAATAATGAAGATTTGTGGCTTGTGATTTGTTCAGTATCACTTAGCAACATCAATATTTTTGTCTACAAATAAAGGTCTCCTGTTTGGTACATGTTGAAAATATTTGTGCGCTCGTGTGTTTGTGACCTTGTGTACACATTATCTAAAGCAGAAGGATCATTTTGGTTGTCGCTGGGTTTACACTACTTAATTTGGGTGTCTAGACACTGGTTACAGTGACGGAAAAACGTCTGAAGACGTGAGACCTGATTCTGAAGAATGGTGTTCTTAGAATATGTCTGCAAACCACCTCTTAAAACAGAAATAAATTAAATTACAGAGTTAGAAAAATCCTAAATTGAAAGGATTTGTTTCTTCTAAGATAATTATTTGCATGATTTGAACATCATGTTTTCCTCATCAGAAGTTGAAATATCATGTTCCCTGAGCTGCGCCAAGAACAGGGGCTGATTCTCATTAATAGCCATGGAATGTAATTAATCTTTAGTTTTCTGATAACTCCATTATCTAGATCTTTACCAGCGCAGACACCCTGGCTAATCGCCACGTCCACTGCTGCTAATAGTGTCTGGCCCTGTGTAAAGACGACAGCCCTGGCCCAGCAGGCCCTATGCGGGGTCTGGTTTTATGTGTTGTCCCCCTTGGTGTTAATGCATGACACGGGTCTCATGGGTGCAGCCTGTGACCTGGGAGTGAGTAAAGTTAGCTGAACTCCCCCCTGGAAGGTATAACCGACACTTGTTCACTGAAGTTGTCATTTGTGCAGCGAATTAGTGAGTGAGCCTCACCGTCCAAGGTGTTCTCTGCCCAGCCCATTTTTCACTCTCAGTCTGTTCATTTCTTCTGATTATTCTGGTCACGTGGCTGGAGTTTAGTCCTATACCCCGCTTTTGTCTGCTTTGTGTTCGAACAGATTATGATGGTCTTACTTTTCTCTGCTTCCCTGAGGCCTGACACACAGTAGGTGTCGTGAGGACAGTAGGCAGCCTGCAAATGGTCACTGAACTGATAGATCAAGGAATAATCTGTAGGCAGGGCAAGCTTTACAGGGCAAGCTTTGCATTCCACCTGTTTGCCCTAAAGACCAGTTGTTTGAACTAAAAACATAATTCTTCACATAAAAATATTGGTAATTATGGCCAAAGTCCAATGCTGGCCCACAGTAGCATATGTAACTCAGACTGTCACTGACTAGTTGTTTTTAATGTGTTTTTCTAAGCTAAGGGAGTCCATATATGTGAAATAAAATAGTTACATATTTTGGTAGTACCATTTTAAATATTTAATTTAAAATGTGGCTTTAAATAGGGTCTCTTCTGTTAGTATTTCATCTTTATGTGGTCAGGTCTAGCCCTGAAAGGGTGGCGTGCAAGATGTGTAGATACCATCCACACCTGAATCTAAGTGTGAACACCGGGGCACTGTAGACTCAGGGCCTGAAGACATTTTCAAATAGATCTACTTAATTTTTTTTTGCTACAAAACCTATTGCTGTTTGATAATATTATTTCCTTTAGGGAGAACTAATGTTCAGGCATATTGTAACAGAATTTAAATTTTAATACCTTTGACCATTAAAAATAATATTTTAGTGAGCAGTATTTCCACTTGCACACACTTCCAAATGATAATCAGTAATTTATGGGGACACCCCCCGCCAAAGGGGATGGAGCGTAACTCCTCACTGCTTAAGTGTGGACCGTGTGTAGGTAGGGAAAGGAGGAAGAGTGTCTCCGTAGTGGAGAAACCTGCCAAACACTGCAGTCAGCATTGACCGTGACGAGCTATGTCGGCCTGATGGGATGGAAATGATACTTTGCCTTTGTGGTCTTCCTCTCCAACACCAACAACTTTAGTCTAGTCATAAAGGGAAAAAAATCAAGCAAATCCTAGTCAAGGGGAATTCTGCGAAATGCCTGATCTTTGTTCCTTAAAACTGTCAAGGTCATCGAAAACAAGGAAATTCTGAGAAACTGTCACAGCCAAGAGGAGCCTGAGCAGACTTGACAACTAAATGGCATGAAGTGTCCTGCGACAGAAAAAGGACATTAAGTGGGAACTAAGGAAATAGGAATAAATTATGGACTTTAGTTAGTGTTTTTTTTAAAAAAAAATAGCAAGATGGAAGGAATGACGTCCGGTGGAACCATGTTACCTTGACGTTACCTTTCTGCATTAATTTGGGATGCACAATTTCAAGTACAAGTGCAAATAAGATAGAAGTAAAATTAGTCACAGCCCACATTCTCCTGCCTTCCCTCGTCTCTTTCCGTTTTTAGAAACTGTTCAGCTGGATTACTTCCAGTGAAACCTCTTAATGTCCCCTTCCCTGTGGAATTCAATGTTAGATAAACTGTTGATTCTCAGATTACTGTTTTCATTCGAAACGGGCTAGAAGACAGCAAACTATAAGTATCTAAATTGTTTTGTGTTGCTCTACAAGGCTGCAGTCCCTAAGCCCCGGGCCGTGGACGGTACCGCTGGTATTTCGAGCTGTCCGTGCTGCATTGGTTCCACGACAGAACTCATATTTGAAAATAACACGAATCTTTGACTTATCCATGGTTTCACAAAAATTGCTGTAAAAAAATTTGAAAGATAATCACAAGTCCGTGTGTTTGAAAGGCTGAGGATGTACCTTCACAATAAAAATAAAACAAGAAATGTCAAAGTGAAATGTCAGAGATAGCCGCTGTCTAACTTGGTACTTCAGGAAATCGGACATTTCATACTTACTATCCTAATATTAGCCAGAGAATGTGAATCTTGGTAAAGCATCAGATTTATTTTCCATCTAGCATGAAGTGAATGATAGTTCTGGAAAACATTCTTGCCCTAACTAGTCAGAGTCACTGAGATTTATAATTTGCATACTGATGAATTGGATAAATGAGACCCATTTTCTTTAGCATTAGTGTTTGTTATTTTTTACAATTCGTCATGTCTGGAAACTTGATTTAAAGTTGAGCTACTTATTAGATACTTTGGATTTCTGAGGCTGCTGTGTCGTGGTTTCCAGGAGGTCAGGGAACATTCCTCGTGAACAGAGCTTCCCTGCCTGCGACTGGTCAGTCACTTCTTCATGTTGTTAGGAGCCCACGGGGCCTCACTGGAGTGAGTCCTTTTGAGCTGACAGAAACTGGATTGGTATAAACTCTGCTTTCAGGGGCCTGGCAACCCAATGAAGACATGTGATTACCTGCAGGGCACACGCATCGTTTCAATTGTGTGACGTGCATCGGTGAGGGTTGAGGTGGGTGCGCTGGGCGGGTGAGGCTTGGTGCTTGGCTCTGCCTGGATCCAGAGAGGCTTTTTATGAAAAAGTAAATGATGAGCCCAGATCAAAAAACCACATGGACAAAGCAGAGAGAAATGACTGCAGACTTAGAGAATAAGGAAATCTTCATGGAACAGGTCGCCCTTAAGCCTGGTGGTTTAAGGATGAGTAGGTTTCCAGAGGTAGAGGCTGCATTTGAGGGAAAGGGAATTTCAGCTGATAAAAAACGACGTGCCAGTGGGCTACATGGGAATATGTTCGGGAAGGTCCACGGCAGGGCGTGGGTGGTTGCTGGTTATGTCCTTGTCTTTGTGCACTTATCAGGGGTACATACGAGCAACATGGTTTGTAACTGCGAATGTGGCCTTCCCCACCCGACCGGGGAGTTTGTCAGGTTCCTTCACTGTAGGTTATTCTCCTCCCCTTGTCTAAAGAGAGCTACCCTTTAAAGGGGGGTTAATGCTTTAAGGGGTGATTAATAGATATTGTAATATCAATGCATTATGATGAAAACCAAGCATGGATATTCCAGACCTTTCGTCAGGCTTAAGAAAATAATGAGCAAATACTAGACTTTGCTTATACTTTGATAAAGACCCTAATCTAAACTTGACCTTCTCAAAAGCTAATCTAAGGGTGGTTTTCTTTAGACAAAGCTTTTTATAGGAGACTAGAAATTGTTAAAAAATGAGTTAAGAAATGTAGAGCACTTAGCATCTGGCATGTAACAGTCACTGTGTAAGTGTCAGCTATCGTCATCTTCCTCTATCATCATCATCGTTACTTGCATAGCTGAGGTACCCAGATGCCAGACACCAGTGGGTCTAAATTCTTGATGTCCTATCTCATTATTTCCACTTAGAATTTGAATTAGAAAAAAGTTTTTAAGCAGGAACAAAATGTAATCAGTTTTTTAAGGTACAAGGAAATTTCACATATTGAAATACAATGAACGGTTTTGCAAACTTTGATTGGCACTTTAAAAGGTGTTGGAGTGGGGCGCTCTGGGAAACTGCCTATTGATTGCACTGTTGTCAGTTCCTTAGCAACCACTGCCAAATTTATCTTCATGTCACACAACTTGTGTGTTTATCCAAGCTGGTTGAAATTCTTACCCTTGTGCAAAAATAGACCAGGGTGAGTATTGAGTAGGGCTACGTGGCAGGAATGGGCTGCATTCGAACATACTTTCCAGCAGGCGTCACTCTGGCAAAGAAAACAGGAGATAATGGGAAGACAGGTCCTGGCGGACCAGCCCAGGCTGTGTGGGCACATGGAGAACTGTCACCTGCTCAGTTCCTCCATCCCCACCCAGCTCCTCTGACCAGCAGGGGCCAGTTGTCCAGGCAGTGTGGAGAGGACCTTTCCTGGGAACATTGTTCTAGACCCAGTGCTTTGGCCACAGACATCCCAGCTCACTCATAAAGCGTTAAAGCAGGAATTAAAGAAGAACAGTATCTGTGTAGGCCAAACCTGAACAAGGGCCACACTTGCTGGGATACAGGTAGCAAAATTTTATTTCTAGTAGGGTAGGTACACATATGGCTTCTGTAATAAATGCTTAATGGCTAGCTGCAAGATTCCCACAGGAACTTCATATGTTTCTGGGTAATCTTCCCTATCAATCTGTTTGCTCAGAAATGCAAAATAGTTTTGATATTAGTTAGATATATAACTAAGAAAATATGTATGACAACATCACACATGAATTCTCAAAGAGTAGCTATTTATATTAACAGGCATAATTGAGAGTGAACAGTACAGTATAACCTTCGATGCCCCCGCAGAGCAGAGCGACGCCCTCGCCCCACCCTGCCACAGGAGAACACGGGCAGGGCCCTCCCGTGAGCCGCGGCAGTCACAGGCTGGGAGGCGCATCAGCTACCCAGTTCGTACAGTTTTCAGGCACTTAAATGCTGTTGCTGTCACTAGGCATGTCACCACCGCCTTCCAGACTGCAGCCGCACCCGCTATCTGCAAGACAAACGTGAAAGTACATTTTAGATAAAAGCGAGTAGGGAATCTATATAGATAATCACTGATCTTTGGTGGCTGTGAAGGTATCAGTGTCTCTTTAAAGAAAGTAGGGGCCGGGTGCAGTGGCTCACACCTGTAATTCTAGCACTCTGGGAGGCTGGGGCAGAAGGATGTAGCCTGAGGTCAGGAGTTCGAGACCAGCCTGAGCAAGAGCAAGACCGACCCCGTCTCTACTAAAAATAGAAAAATTAGCTGGGTGTGGTCGGGAGGCTGAGGCAGGAAGATCGCTTGAGCCCAGGAGTTTGAGGTTGCTGTGGGCTGACGCCACGGCACTCTAGCCTGAGCAACAGAGTGAGACTCTGTCTCAAAATAAAAAAAAAAAAGGAATCCCCACTCTCATTTTTCCTTGATAACTGATTGTTGACTAATTGATAACAAAGGGGCACTTCGCCAAGTGATTAGAACAACGTCTGCATGGCTGCTGCTTCGCAGGGTTTCCGAGGCGTTACTGGCTGCTCCTGTGACAGTGACAAACAAGATAGATGGCCTGGAAAATGGTACCTCCTGAAATGGCATTCCTGGGAAATGTCTAGACACTTGAGCCAAGTTATTTTTATAATTTGTTACTTTCATGTACAGCCCAATCCACTGAAAAAATGCAAGAGGGTTATTAGTCTCCATTTGTCTAGAATTGAAATTTCCAAATAAACACGTATGTGTGTGCATATACACGTACATGTACACATATGTATGTGTACATATCTTTGTGTACGTATATATGTGTATATGTGTGTGTACATACAAGCTGTTTGTTATTTCCTCCAAGTCTAGACACACTCCTTGAGTCAGAAAGTTGGGTTTGGATTGCGGCTCTGCAGACGCCGTTTCCAGGACCTCGGCCGAATCGCTCGCCCTTTCCCTGCCTCTGCTCCCTGTGGCGGGAGTTGGCTGCAGATCTGGGCTGCCACTTCCAGTTCAAAGGCTGCCCAGTTTGCACGACCTCCGCGTGTATCCCGGCAGCGCCTTGCCACCCCAACGAGGAGGCGCCAGTCTTCTGTCCGAGATGTCCATCTGCCATTGCATAATCCACCAGGTTGGGTTACAGCCTAGCAACGAGGAATCCCTAGTCCAGAGCCTTTGCTCTGGTAGTTTTCAAGCATATTGGGTACTTTTTCGCTTTTAGGTTAACTGTTAACAGAAAAAGTGGAACTCCTCACTTCCTGTTTTGCTTTTATTTTTCCTTCCTAAATTTATGTTGTTCAAAGAAAATAGAGGAACCAGGGAATTATTTTCAGGGAACTGAAGCCCTGGATAGGTGAAGTGATTACAAGAATGTCCCTCTGCTTTGGGGTCTGTTGGCAGGAGCCAGCTACATCCTACGGGCGAGACTGCTGATGGAAGGTACGTGACACCTTGAGTCACGAAGAGTCCGTCTGGCTGCTGACTTTTCTCTGAGCCTTCTCAGCTGGTATTTGGAAGCGGTAGGTGGCGGCACAATCTCAGAGCCCAAGGGGTCCTGCGTCCTACTTCCCCGGCTGCGACCGCTGTCGGGGGGCCAGTCCTAGCGGAGTCCACATCGTGAGCACCAGGGGCTCCCTGCCAGCGGCAGGGGGAGCAGCCACGTCTCTTCCAGTGGCCCCTGGGCACTTGCACGTCACCTGACCATTCTGAGGAACTGACCTGAAACCTGCACGTCACTAAAGTGACAAGATCTTGAAGACGGAAGCTTTTCTTCTCATCCATGATTTTTGAATGTGATCTTTCCCCACAAGACCAGAAATCAGATAGTTCGTCTTGGCTTGTCTGTGAAAGGTCTTGCTGAGCTCGAGCGTCCTCTTTCAGCCCCAGCCTTTATGTGGAGGATAGTAATTAAAGAGGGCTCCAGGTTCCATTCCAGCATCAAGTGTTCGAGAAGCTGTAGCTCTTGATACGGTTGCTGGGCATGTGGGGGCCAGACTGCAGAGCTGCGGTTGGATGGCGCTCGGGGGAGTCTGCGGTGAGTTGTGAGCTAGCGGGTGCCCATGACTACAGCACTCTCAAAATCAAAACCTCGAGTCTGCGAAATAAAGGAAAACAGCGAGCACAGTGCTGAGTTTTCCACTTACAACCCGTGTGACCTCCGGAGAGTCTCCCAAGAGCTCCGGTCCGCAGTCGTCTCACCCGTGAGATGGCTGTGGCTGTGTCACACGGCCAGGGCGGGGGTGAAGCCTCCCAGTTTCTAGATCGTACCGTCTCAGGGAACATCCCGAGGAGATGCCGGGGATCCCACGCTGTAGCTGTCTTCAGGGTCTGTGTTTAAAAGGTTGAACGTTTTTAAGATCTTGACCTGAAATGAATAGGTAAAAGTACTTTGAGAAACAGTATGTAGGCAATTAGTTTTGTCTGCCCCTTTTCAAAATGGGCTTCTGTTAATACATCTTTTCATCCCTTACCCTTTTCTAGGGCATCATGCGGTTATTTTTCCTCAGGTCACAGAATTTGGATTTTGAAAAATGTCTCCATGAGAAATAGAGGCACACTTAGCAACTCCTTAAGATCTTACCCTTGTAATTAAGTTTTGAGTACCATTTTTATATAGGAGCAAATGAGATAATTAAGAGATAGTTCAAGAAAGAGAAGTGTATGAGAAAATAAATGGTTTCTGCTGTGTGATTAAACACCGCAGCCGAGACGCTGATGAGCAGTCGTCGTTGGAGGTGTACTTTGTCATCGCGAGTGGCGTCCTGATTAAGGTTCAAGAAGCACGTTCGGGGAAAACAAGAATGTGATGAGACCCGTTCACAAACACGCAAGCGTCTGCGTCCCCGGTGTGCAGCGTGCGCTGCCCACCTTGGTCACACTAGCACGCCCGTCACCGTGCCGTACGTTAGCTCCCCAGAACCGGTCCCCCTTCTAACTGGAGGTTCGCCCCTTTGGTTCACACCTCCCCGTCGCCCTCACGCCCCAGCCCCGGTAACCGCCGTTCTGCTCCCTGCTTCTGTGAGTTCAGCTTTTTAGATTCCACATGTAAGTGAGGTCAGAAAGTATTTTCAACAGTCCAGGCTGTCGAAGGGACGTTGATGAACACGGGAAACATGTGAGTTCTGAGCTGGCGCCTGCCCTGCTCCCGCCTGAGGAGTCTGTGCTTCCCGGGCTGTGCCCTGGTGTGGGATCTGCCGTGGAGTGGCACACTAACTTTCGGAGACATTCAGCCGCCAGGTTTCCTCTGCTGCAGGCTTGAAATAGATCAGGCTGAGAAAGGAAGGTCGAACTCGAACCAACTGTCACCTGCTATATCGAGACTGTTGCTGCTTGGTCTAGTGTAACTGGTAGAGTTCTTTGTCAGAATAGGAAAGAAACTCGACCCCTCGTTTCTCGTTTCTGACTATTCGGGGACAGACCCGATGGTTTGCCGTGGATACACCTGAAGGTTTACTATCTCTTGTCATTCTATATTTTTTAGTAAAACGTATTTTTGTCTTTGGAGATGACAGATGTCTTTGTTTTAGGCATAACTAATGCTACTTTTTGGGAATGTGAGCATGTTCACAACACCCAATCCATCTTTAAACCAAAATCCATAGAGCCTCTTTTAAGCTGACGGTTAGATCCAGTCTAATCCTGGATGGGTGGTAGAATCACAGGATGCCTTCTAGCCGTGACGGGGATGCCAGTCGGAGGAGGGGCGGGTCGCGGACGGGGGGACCACAGGCCAACTTGAAGGGCGAGTACGGAGAGCGCCGACTCGCAGAGGCGTGAGGGAGGCCGTGCGAGGGCGCACCTTGTATGGAGAAGCAGCACGGACGGTTTCGGTGGCTTTTCCGCAGTTCTGCCTTCAACTTGGCAAGAGAAAGAGAGCACCCAGTGCCCCCTTGCAGAACGCCTCGACACCTTGACGTTGGCTCGTCGGCAGGGAGCCCTGGCCGCAGCTGCTCGTGCCAATAAACAGGAAGATCTGTAGTTCTCGTACGTCGATAAGCACTTAAGTGCTGATCAGATGCCCCGCAGGAGGTGCAGAAGCCACAGGACTGACCTACTCTCAAGGAGCCTTAAACAGAGGGCCTTTGAAGAGCCCCCAGTGACTCTCTGAGCTGTGGTCTAAACCCCCACAGCCAGGTCATAGCTGGGCCATTTTCAAACTCACACATTCCTCCCTTTTTTATGCTTTTTGCTGATAATTACAGAAATTTTATTTTCCTGCCCTGCCCCCACAGCGGAACGGTATTCTGGGTCGGGGAACGGCCGCCATCGAGGAGTCCTCACCGGAAGCGGATGTGGGTTGCGTGTCGGAGGGTAAATTGCGCGTCTCTGGCTATTTGCCCACGCGGGGGGCCGAGGCCAGCTGTGCCCCCCGCCTCTGCCGGTGCCGCCCTGAGGGCCGGGCTCACTGCTCTCTCCCTGCGGACGCGGCTGCGTGTCTGGTGCTCTGAGAGCCTTTCCTCACCCGCCTTCCTTGCTTTTTGTGGTTTTGAGAAAATAAACAGTTCATTTGTATGTTCCCATTTTCTTCAAAAAACAAAACCCAAGCGTTCGTGGGGCGAAGTCAGTGGTTAGCCACCGCAGGAGAGGATGCCGAGGCCCGAGACTCCCCCGCGCTGCCATCTCTGCCCCCTCAGAGTCCCCCCTCCCCCAGGTTGGCTGGTCGGTCTGGAAATCGTCCGCCTTTCTTGGCCGTGCAGCCTCCAGCCCTCCCGGGATACCTCCCCTTGGCTTATAGGGCTCCTTTGAGTCCAAATGTGTATTCTTCTTCAGGCTCGGCACGACTTGGGTTTGAATCTCCTGCCTTCTCTGAAGAACCCTCACTTCCTGTGCCTCTGCCATGCTGCCCGCACCCTGACAAAAAGAGAAAAAAAGACACATTAAAAGTGGAGCTCAGCCGGCCGGGATTCATGGCCAGAGCGCTCCGTGCATGTCGATCGTGCTTCCGTTACGACTTTGGAACATAGGGTACTTATTTCACCCAGAATGCCCTTGCTCGAAAGTAAAGGTAATTAAATCTCATGCTATCATGACTCGAACTCAAAGCAGCAACGTAAAACAAAGCCATACACCAAAGAAATAGGTTTTCTACGATTATAACGCACCCTGAAACATAAAGTGTCCCCAACTAGTTATGTCCCAGAGGTTCTTTACACAAGTCTAATGCATTGTCTTTCAGACCTACCAGTTGTCCACAGCGGAGGGGCAGGCTGGGGGCGGGCAGGGGTGGGACCAAAGCCAGGGCTGCGCCATCTCCCAAGATCCCAGACAGCCCCTCTGACGCGCCTCTGTACTGCGCAGGGCCGTCTGCAGCGCCAGGCTGGGCCAGGGCCCGTCTGTGCTAGTCCGAGAGCGGCCTGGGCAGCCCTCCAGGGTGCAGGACAAAGGGACACTGCTGGTCCTCAGCTGCACAGCCAGGGGCTGCCACCCACCGGGGTGGCAGGAAATAACAGCCTCTTGTCACGGCAGGGTGGTGACATTGGCACGAGCTGCCCCTCCCAGCTGGACCGTCCTGGCACCCTGTCTGGGCCTATGGAGGGAGCCAGCCCAGCTGGGCTGAAACACTCGTTCTTTTCTCTTGTCCGACACCCCCGTGCACAGCAGACAACAGGGAGACCGCTGCGGTTCGCGCAGCGAGGGGAAGGGCAGGTCGCGCTCGTCCTCAGTGCAGCTCCGTACCTGCGCTTATCTCCCGCGATGAGGGAAAACTTCGTCATTTTTTATTTTCGTAGCCTCGTGGGCAGAACTCCTCCTTACTTTGGGGTCACACATTTTGAAGAGAGACTTGGGGGTTTGTGTTTGCATTCGAGGGAAGAATTGCATCAGTGTCGAGCACACGTGGCTTGGGGGATGTGACAACATTCCCTGCAGCATCGGAGACAAGCCCGAGCGCTGCTCTCCGCACAGCCATCGTCACTGTAGTCCCTGGATCGTTGTTCGACAAGCCCAAGTTACGAATTTCCTCCGGGACCTACGTCGTCTCCTTGTGGGGACACAGGAACAGGCGGTCCCGGCCCTGCTCCCGGGCAGTGGGCATCTGGAAGAGAGGGCAGGTGTCTGAGACAACAGTTACGTCTGTTGGGGGCAACTGATCGAGACTGGCGGGTGTGGAGGAGACCCCCTCGGTGTGGGAAGAAGACAGGACAGGGGCCCGGGAGGGGCGGCTGTGCCGTGTCCTTCCCCGTCCTTCGGAGGTCGGTCTGCACTGGAGAGGAAGCCAGCACCGTCTGCCGCCCGGCACAGCAGGCTCGCGTTTTCTAGTATTTCCAACAGAATAAACCGTGGGCCTTTTATGCTCATTTCGTGTTTAGTGACTACAGGTGTGTCGTGGCCAGTGAAGGTGACCCACGTGGTGTGTACCGTGGTTTGATGACTCTGTACTGTCCTTGACATGGGGGTTCTCCTCCACCCCCTGACCTGAGAAAGGAAGGTTTAAAAATGTGTCTGTATGCTTATGCACATCTGCCCAGGAGGGTGTGGGAATATCGTGGAAAGTGGAAAATAACTTAGATTTGTTGAACATCTGCTACGTACTGAAAACTGTGCTAGAAATTTAATCAGTGCGGTATTCCTCTGAGGAGAGTGTCCCTGCCGGACTGAAGCCCAGCATGGTTCAGTACCTTGCGCAGAGTCACACAGCAAATATGGAAGAACCGGGCAGAATCCAGCCTGAGCCTGGTCCACGCTGCACCACAGAGCAGGCCTGCCAGCCCCTCTCAGAGCTTCCTGTTCCGTTCACCTTCTGCTCATCGTGTGTGGCTTTGCTCGGTCTTGGTCAAATTAATTGTTCCTCTTGTCATCCAGCTGCAGTGTGTGTGCGTGTTTGTGGGTACCGGAAGCCTTTAGGGCTGCCACTAAGACAAACACACTTAGGGAAGAAAAGTGGGTACCTTGTATAGTCCAAACCTGTAGCTGTCTAGATTGCTTGAAATTCCTGCAAGCAGAGATGAGGCCTTTTTACCTTTGGGGCTTATTGGCCTGGGAGCTCTTTATAGCCAGTGTCACCCAACCTCTCGGTCACCAAGAACAGTGCTGCGCCGGCGGCTGTCACCACAGGGCCTGATTGCAGACACACTGTCATCGTCCCCACTGCGGCAGCCCTAAGGGATTTGTGCTCTTGCAGGAGACTCAACTGCCTAAGTAAAAATAAAAACCCTTGAATCGTTTGACTTTTAAAAACATCTTCTCAGCACTAAACTCGGAAGACCTGAGACTGTTACTAGCAAACCAGGAGTTTTCTGCTGACTTCTTTTCTCTTTTCTCTGAGTGTAAATAAACTTCCCCTGCTGGTTTTGAGTCATCTTATGGGTCATAACTGTTATGTTGGTAAAATAGAAAAAAATTCTCCTTTTAAAGTAGAACTGTGAGAATGTTTTTGCCAAAAATGTTAGAATATTTGCTCATTTAAAAAAATAGAGTAACACAGTGATCACTGTGTTATCATTTAAACTCCAGCTTGAAAATATCTTGGCTTGTTGAAAATAATGTGGGCATTTATTGAAACTTTTCTTTGCCATTGATAAGAATTTATTCTTCTTTTGGCTTGTTGAAAATAATGTGCGCTATGAATTTGCTATTATATTGGGTGTAGCTGTTAGGGATTGTGAGCCACAAACATCTGCCTTAAAGCCATAAGCGTTTATGCCCTCACATTCAAACAGGTCTGCAGAAGGCTCCACCGAGGCCTTGAGGACCCAGGTTCTTTCCCTCTTTTGGCTCTACCCTCCCAGCTCTTAGCGTCCGGACTTGAGGTTGCTTCGTGGTCCAGGATGGCTGCTGGAGCTCCAGCCATGATGTCTGCATTGCAGGCTGGACCATGGAGGAAGAGCAGACGTCCAAATGACACACCTCCTTCTCTTAAAGACCCCTAGAAGTCCCACATGACACTTCTGCCACTGTCTGAGAGCTGGAGCCTTACTGCAGGAGGCCGCACCGAGCTTCAGGAGATGCTGGGCAGTGTTGCACTCTTGCTAAGGAAGAAGAGGAGGGTGGATTTAAAACCAGTGAAATTCACGCTGCCACGCCAGGACCTGTGACCTTCACTGTAATTTAGGGTTCATGTGTTACCGTGGACAGCTCGTATTTGGGGGCCAATCGAGTCTTGGTTTCAGGTCTAACTCCTCTTAGTAGAGTGATTCACATTTACAGCCTGGCCCAGCTCATCCATCCAGGCATCATATTCGCAGCTGGTCTGCACAGGCGTCATGAAGGGCACAGAGCACGTGGAAAGGCCCCTGTTCCTGGCCTTGATGAGTCCCTGGGTCATGAGGGACGTTGGCTGCACTCACCCTGTGCCCTCTACTCAATGTAATTCTGTTTGTGGGCCCTCGGTGCATACACGCGGCACGAATGAATTGATTGCAGCAAGTTGCCGTGAACATAACTGGGGGCGATGATGGTAAGAAGCTGAGAGAAGTTGTGACAGTAATTCCGTGTCATCTGGAGACACTCATCTCAGGTGACGTCGAACTTTCAAGAAGCCTAGCACGTCATAGAGACCAGACACAGGACTTTCCCCTCCACCTCCCGCCCTCCCAGGGCCACCCCATCCTGCAGGCCGCAGGCCCAGGCCAGGCCCGGGATGTTTGCTCATTCCAGAGCTGGGCTGTCCGGAGAGTAAACGGTTGTCTGCACTCTTGTTTCTATAGAAAAACTGCTTTCCAGTTGCAAGATAAGCCCATTATGATTGAATTTTGGGAACCAAACTAATTTATAAGTTGCAGGTTGCCTATCTTCACCTTATTTTAAAAGGAATTTCTTTTAAATGTCTTTTGAGGAAGAAAATATTCTCAAAAAATCTGTTGTGCTAATGATTATCATTACCTTGGGCTAATTTCCCTTTTGATAGGAACTGTTAATTTTACTAATTTGAGTTGTATTAAATTGCCTTTGGAAGAATAAGATATTATTTATATTTATTTGTTTTTCCTTACGCGCAAGAGAGACAAGATAGCTGATCTTGGTTAAAATTAAGCTGCTGGGCTTGGGAAGTTTTGTTTTTTTTTTCCTTAAGGGGAGGTTGCATTTTATTTTGCAGGTAGTTTTTCTTCTTTTTAAAAATCATTAGGCCTTTGAAGGACATGTTCAATCTAACTGAAGCGAAGATAAAAGGTAGTGATAGAAGGTGACCTTTTCGTTTGCTCATAATACGCCGCGTCGTCCTGGAAAGGACAGCAGACGCGTGACCCGTCCAGGAGGGTGTGCACAGGAGCCAGTGGGAGGCCGGGTCTGTGTGCACGTCAGCCCCTCCTCGAGCAGCAGGCGGCTCAAAACGCCACCACATGGCTCAGGACTCCATGACCTTTTCTCAGCTCGTTGCCTAGACTACTGCCAAGCGGGAGCCCAGACATGCTGGCCCACGTGGGCTGTCACCAGGCCACGGGCGAGGCCACAACCGTAGAGCACAGCCGGGTGCAGGGGGAGATGCTGCAGATACTCAGGGCTGCAGGTGCTTTTGAAGGGCGTGCCCTGGATTTTGTACCTGGAGAGGTAACTGGGAGCCCGAGAGTCCCTGGGAAACCTGATGGGCATCTCACGCAGGCACCCAGCAGTCTCCTGTGCCGGGGCTGCCAGGCCAGCTCCATCTTGCTGGCCTCCTTAAGTGTGGAGTTAGTGTGTCTTCTCTTTCGTCCCACACTCATGTCCCCAGCAATGCAGATTTTCACTGAAAATTAGAAAAGCAAATGTATATAAATGTGCTGTCTTTGATCATTGAAGGTCTGACTCGGCCCCTCTGGTCAAAAGCTGGGTCCCACTAAGTTGTAGCGCAGCCACCGTTCCCCTGCAGCTCCCGCCCCAGAGGGTGGACATGGCCCCACAGGCGTTACTGTTTCTGCTCCGTCCACGGCCCCTGGAGGGAGGGTCACTGAGCAGCCCCCCTTCCAGCCACACCACTGTCCCTGGTCACCAGCGAGAGGACTGGGCTCGTCTCCATCAGGGTTGGAGAAAATGTGCCTCCTAAAATCATGGACAGTGGCCTTGGGTAGGTTGATGTTGCCTGATGCGGTTCATGAGCCAGTGTTGCCTGAATTCTGAAAAATACTGTAGAGCGCAACTATTCATAAACTGTTATTAATCATTGTTCACCTGGGTGAAGAATATTTGGATTCATTCTTTAAGCCAGGCCAGCATTTTAACTGTACAGTGAGTCCTCACTTAACATTGTCAGTAGCTTCTTGGAAACTGTAACTTTGAGCAAAATGATGTATAACAAAACCAATTTTCTTCTCATCACTGCTGGAGTGAAACGACATTGAAGGAAACGACGGTATTCGAGGACCTGCCGTATGTCATCAGACTCGGAGTTGCGGTTGCCAAGAACCTACGATGGCGGCCAGTGAGGACTTAGTGTAGGGGTCGTGGCGTAGGTTTGAGGGTTCATTGCTTTCTCGATGGGTGTTGAGTGACAGCAGAAACCGGGCCCACTGTTGGATCCTCCGTCTGGCCCCTTCTCGCTGCTGTCCTGCGGTCACTGAGGTCTCCCTGTGCGTGTCCTTGGCCCCCCACGCTGCGGTCAGTGACCGCGTGCAGACGACAGTGCAGGCAGCCTGGGGAGGGAAGGAGACTCTGGTTTAGGAGATAAAGAGAAAGAACCCGTCAGCCTTTTCACTCGTTTTTGTGTTTGCCTTAGAAGACTTAGGCATCCTTCAATCCTTGTCAAGAGGGTCCCTGGACTTTTTATTCTGCTGCAGTGCATGTTGAGTAAGACACCCCAGAAGGAAGGCAGAGACGGGCCCAACCAGTGGGAGGAAAGCAGCTTTGCTTAGGGTCGTCGTAGGATGCCGAGTCCTGCCTCTTGCTGACTGTGCCAATGCAGAGCTCACCGTTTTTTAGTTGAATTAGGACCCCTAAATCCTGATAACCAGCAGGCAGCATTTTGGGTAGCTTGTTTGACCTTTCTTTCATCCAAAGGTAATAATTTTTACATGGACTCCTCACAGGATGGGATGTTTTCACCGGTACCAGTGGTGGGAGTTATAGCTAAAGGACTTGCATTGTCCTGGCTAATGCCAGGGGCACCGAGGACGCAGCCCAGCCTAGGTGAGGGTGCCGCAGCCCCCGGGGAAGTCTGGGACAGACACGCGCAGTCGCTCGGTGCGGGCTGCTCTGTGCGGGTGGGGTCGCTCCCTCCTGCACCAGGCGTGTGTCGTGAGACGCGGGGAGCCGCGGCGTGCGTGTGGGAAGGCCCTGTGCCCTGCCACGTTTGTTTCACGGCGGTCCTCCTGTACAGTTGCCCTCAGATGTGTTTTAGAGATCTTAGGAGTATGCTGGGCTGACATTAGAGGTGACAAGGACAGGTTGATAAAACACACACGATGTGTAAGCAGACATGCCTTGGACTGGAATTCAGTTTCTGGCAGGTTGGGGAGGAGAGTGATAGCTTTTTGGTAGAATTGTAGTCAGAAAAGCAAACTTAGGGTAGAGAGCCTGACGCCAGATTTAACTTCAGATATTTAGAACCTTTTCGGGTAATGAGGAAAAGATCAAAGGTTTAGATCTTCTGGAGGGAATAGAAGCCACATATTTCATGGGTGACATGCTCCATGTCATCTTGCCATCCCAATTTTCCTGGTCAGGAACTTCCTGAAACAGAGGCTGCATGTTTTCCATGCTGGTGTCTCTGCCGGCGTGAGCTGCGTGGCCGGCGGTGGAGACACCGAAGCGAGCTCGACATACTGCAGCCCAGTGGACGTCTGTAGCTTCCATCATGTCCAGGGTTCCCTGCTCTTCCTTGACCACTGAGAAAGCCACAGGATGACCAGACTTGCAAAAGCACATCTAACCATTACCAAACTTAACAATGGCTGTTCCACCATCTGTTATTTTTACCCATTACTTGTTTTCTTATGTGTGTAATAGAAGGCTGGTAGGAAAGAAGCAGAACGTGGCTGGCCACAGCTCTCGGGGGTGGCCAGCAAAGTGGCCCTGCTCCTGTGTCGCCCCTGGCCCCGGCGGAGCAGCCGCCTGCTCCATTGTGCACAGTGTGCTGTCCGGACTCCCGCTCTGATCCCTGTCGCCTGGTGATCCAGCCACCCGACATCTTCCTCATCGCGGCGTGAGCTCCTTGGGAGCAGGAACGGTGTCCTGCTCGTCTCTGCACCCCCAGCTCCGGTATCCAAGCGGGACTGCAGAGACCTTTGCTGCACAGTGTCTGCAGAATCCCAGGGCAATTCTTTTCCTGGTGCCTTCTGTCCCGGGGCTGAGTTGCCTCACTTCCTGGCAGCCCCGGCGTTGACACTGTTGGATCCCTGGCAGTGAGCACGAGCACTTCCCACGCCACCTCTCTCGGCCACAACTAAGGGGGATGTCCCACTGTGGAAGGTCTTCTCAGAACCGTCTTATGACTTATTGTGAAGTTTTAGAAATAGCTTCCTGCTTCTCTTGAATCAGGTTCTACCAGGTTCTAAGTGGTAGCCAAAGGAAAATAGATCAGAGCTGGAAACTAGCCTTCCTGATGGGATATGCGCATGGGAGACCACTCCCTTTCTGTCTCTTGCCCCCATAGGACACCTCCTTCTAGCACAGAGCTGTTTCAGGAGGAGGAGGTAATATGTCATCTGACCTTTCTTCTTTCCCCAACTGAGTCACCGATTATATTTTTAAAAAAAACCAAAAAGCAAAAAAACTCGCGGAAATACAAAGGAAAAGTTTAAAGGGAGGGTCATTATGAAGCAAGTCTTTGGGAGGATATTTTGCCTCCTAAAAGTTATTACAAGTGTCAAAGAGAGTGGGTTCCTTGCTCAGTTTCTTGTTTTGTGTAATCGGGTAATGTTTGCCAACTCACATTCTGATTTTCTTGGTTTTAAACTCTTTAGGATTTAAAATGTTTAAATAAGCTCATGAGCTGGATGATAACACTGGGCTAGGGAAGTCAACTCTTCATTCTGTTTTCACTTAACTCATGTGGATCACCTGTTCTGTTCCTGGTGCTCTGCTGGGCTCTGGAGCTTAGACCTCCCAGGTTCGTTGGGTGAGAGAACAGATACTCATTGTGAGTTGAGTCAACATCCACAGCAGTGGCAGGAGGAGATCTGGTGGCTGGGCAAGGTGGAATGTCGTGGCCTTGGGGTCTCGGGAGAGCAGGGGTGTCTGCAAGCTCTGCTCAGGGCAGCCGCTGGCTTGGTGGCTCCGAGGACCTGGCTTTTACGACATGAAGCGGAACAATGCATAGTTTTCTGTGGAAAGGCATCCTTAGCATGAGTTTTAAAAAGTATTGTTGGGTGTTTTGTCCCAACATTTCACAGGTGAAGTTCCCGGTGTTTAATTTCCTGGTAATATTTTTGTTTTGCTTTGCGATTTAGCATTTTTTTTAAGTATCTGAATTTGCATGAGACTAGGTTCATATTTCTGCAAGTTTCGGCCCGTGTGATTTGAAGCAGATGTGATAGTAAACACTAACAGGGCTCAATGAGAAAGTAAACTCTTGGGCATGCTGCCCCACGCCTGCATTGACTGGAAAGAAATTTGATTACTTTGGGAAATGAGACTAATATTTCAGTGTTTGTGTAATGGGCAAAAAGACATGTTTGCCAGCCTTTGAGAGCTGAGCGCGGAGGCTGGGTGCTCGGCAAGGGCCGTCCTGAGAGCCTCCCGGAGCGACTCGTGTTGAGACTGGCTCACGGGCTTTCGGCGGACACGCCGGTGCTCCTCCGAGGCGTCCTTCCGTGGTGACGTTGGAAACGCAGGCAGAGGGAGTTATGGCTCAGTCAATTGTAATTAGAAAGAAAAGCAACCTTTGAGAAAAATTCTGGGGGAAAACTTAAGAAATGGAGATGTTCTTATTCTCAAAAAACTAAAACGTGAATTCATTCTTGGTGATAGTGAGGGCAAAGGACACAGTGAAGGGAGAGGCGAGCTGTGTGTGTCGTGTCCTGAGCGCCGCACAGTCCTCTCTAATGAGTAAATGGAACCTTAATAAGGAAAACTACCGGCCACATTATCAGCTGCACGTTGATTTGCTGTAGGCAGATTCTAATATAGTTTGGCACTGACGCATACCTCTTAAGAAAACAAAATCAGGTTGCCTGAAAATGGACTCTTACTTTCAAGGTGAAAAAAGCACTAAAAACATAGCACAGTTCTATCCTGACATTTTTACTTGTTCTGGAATCAGGGTCGGGCTTTTGTTATCTCTAAAACTGAGCTGTGATCGTTATCCTTAAATGGAGGCTGTGCGTACTTTTCAGGCCCAGGCGCGGCTGGGAGTGGGCGTGGGGAGGGGAGGGCAGTGCCTTTCTGCGGCTTCCTGGTGGGTGGGTGGGGGGAGAATCCCTCTCTAATGACCACTGTTCTTAACCTCTGAGAATCTGATGCTGGCCAAAGACCTTCATCCCAGAACAATGCAAATATCCAGGTCTCACGTCTAGTACGGGGTTTGCAGACCCCGCAAGCCCGTCCATGGTGTCTTGGTTAAAAGCACCTGGTACAAACGCAGACTCCGTAGGTGCTGCTTCCGCCCTCACACGGCTGCCGCCTCTTTCTGATGAATGACCACCTTGCCATCATACCTTCTCATTTTAACAGCCACACATTCCTCTGGATCACCTTGAAATTTTCCCTAAAACTAAATTGGCTAATCCGGGTCCCTGCTGGTGTCGGGAGATGTAAGAGTCCCCCACTCCTGCCAGTGACTGTGCAGCACGTCATCGTCGTCACCGTCAGAACTGCCATCTTCTTTTTTTTTTTTTTTTTTTTTTGAGACAGAGTCTCACTGTGTCGCCCTGGCTAGAGTGAGTGCCGTGGCATCAGCCTAGCTCACAGCAACCTCAAACTCCTGGGCACAAGTGATCCTCCTGCCTCAGCCTCCCAAATAGCTGGGACTACAGGCACGTGCCACCGCGCCCGGCCAGAACTACCATCTTCTTAACCGTCCGCCTCCAAATAGTGCCTGCCAAGTAGGTGCTAGACGCCCCAGAATGGGCTGACAGAGACAGAGAGGAAAGAAGAAACACATGGAAGTATTAGCCTTCGAAGGAAGAAGGCACAGTCCCAACTTGGGAGAAATGACAGTGACATTTATGTGCATTTGTGGGCACTTATTGCACACATGGAAACTATTTAAACGGGCCAGCTCCTTTTGGGTAGGAAATTAGCTCCTCCCTATTCACTGAGCCCAAAGCTCACCGGCCCACCCTGCGCTGGGGCCATGTCCTTCATGGCTGACTTAGCAAGGGAGGAGAATGTCTTGTCTCCACCTGGTAGCTGAAGGGTATTCTCTTGGCTGGTGATTGCCATGGGTGGGAAATGCCAATATAGTTCAAGTGTTCGTGGGATCATCCCGAATTTCAGATTTAAACTGGTGAAGAACTGATAACGTTGGACTTCACTTCCCAGCAAAGTCGCCAAAGATTCCACGTAAATAAAGCTGAAGTCCCACCTTTGCCTATAGCATTTCAGTTACACATGGATTAAAGAGACTTTTGTGAGTTATCCTGGACACCACCCCACCATTTGCGGTCTTTTTTTCCTATAGAAAAATTAGTTCCCAGTTCTAGAAAGATGACTTCTGTCTGAACTTGTGCAGCAAAAGGTTCAAATTTTGGAGCATTTCAGATTTCAGATTTTCGGATTAGGGATGCTCAACCCCTAATATTAATACATTTTTGCTGGTTGTTTTTTCTTGTAATGCAGGCTTTATAGAGGCCTCTCACTTTCTTTCCCCACTGAACTGTCTGGAGATGGTCTAGCATGTTTCAAAGCCGAGCTGCTCGCATTCTGTCTCTGGGTAGGTTCTCCTAAATTCCTTGGAGCCTTCTCTGTGGGAACGTGAAAAAGGGACTCACACGGTTATAAAAGGAAACTAGAGATCATCCAACTGTAAAATTGCATCTTAGCATTAGCTTCTGTTTTGTCTACCATTCGTTTTCTATTCATCCTTTTCTAAAGTTTGTCCAACAATTTCAACCTGGTAATTCTGGTTCTGTGTTTTCTATTGGCTCCTGAACCCTTATCAGTGTTTAAAAATATAAATTGCAAACCTATCTTGGTGGGTGTGTGTGCAGACAGGGGCTGAGGACTTTCTGCACTGGTGGATCTGAGCACTCTGTGTGTGTGTGTGTGTGTGGCGTGTGTGCATGCGTGCATGTGCTTGCGTGTTTGTGGTGGGGGCGGGCAGGGGGTGGACCGCAGCATTTGATGGCTTAGGGTTAAAAAAGAATGCATGTATCTTTCCATGATTTATTTCACACTGGGGGGCTGTGAAATGAGCACGGCCTTTGGGGCCTTGTAAACCTGGGCTGGAGTCAGTCCCGTGCTCCCGGGCATCTTTAGTCAAGTGACATTATCCTGCTCAGCCTCAGCATCTTCTTCTGTAAAGTGGCCTTGGCGAATCCTGCCAAAAACGAGGGAAAGAAAGAAGTCAGCACAGCGCCTGGCACAGAAGCCCTCAGCAACAGCCAGTCCCTTCACCTTCGAATGGCCTGGACGGGCAAGAGAGCGCTGGGAGGAGAGGGTGGGCGTGCATTCAGGTGTGTGCCATGCGGGCACGTGCGCGGCCCTAGGTGGTCCTGGGTAGCAGCACGGTAGCTGCGCCATCAGTTAAAGAATGACATGTCAGCCGCCCTTTTCGTGGGAATCGACGCCGACGTAGCCTGCCGTTTCAGAGCAGGTGTGCTGGGGAGGGCGGCCCGAGCTCTCTAGCACTGGGTGTCCTGGAGCGGGCGTGCGGAGACGGTCACCAGCACGTGGGCTGCAATACGCTGTGCCACTGGGCCCAGGAGAGACATGGGGCGGCAGGCAAAGCACAGCCCACCCTCCCTGGCCTCGAGGAAGTCTGGCCCTGGCGGCCCCCCTCCCACACGGCTTCCTGTCACCTCAGTACTCATCTAAGCCAAACCTGGGTAGGTGCCCATGCCGACGATCTCTCTTGGTCGGGTAGGTCTTTCAGGTTATCTTACCTGCACTGTAAGGCTGTGAATTGTAGCTCTTATTTCGAAGTTTATGAACTAGCCAAAGTGGCCAATTGCTATGCAAAAATTAGTTGCTTTTGTGATATTATTACAAAATCACATAAACAAATGTAATTTAGGATTTTAGTGTTTCTTTTGTATTATGTCATTTTTTTCTAAACTCTATGAAATAGGTAGGGCCGATGTTCCCAGCCTAAGTTTGCAACGACAGCGTGAGGTGCAGAGAAGGTGGCTGACGGGCTGACAGACGCCGGCTCTGGGTGGCAGGCTGGACCCGTCTCCTGATCGCCACGCATTTGGTGTCTCCTTTGGTTGCTGAGACCTCTGGGAGGGTCGTCGCCCAGGTATTGCCTTTAGATGCTTAGACTCTAGTTAGTAGTACTAGAACACATAGGATTGGGAAATTAAATAAGTTATAAAAATAATGTTTCATTAGGGTTCCAAAAATAAGGAATTTAGTTTGGACCCTAAGATATCTAGGGGAACATATTATCGCCACTTTTAACTGAGAAACTAAATTTTAAGAAAGATTGTTATTTGCCCAAAGATACACAGTGAGAGGCTAGATTGCTCGACTGTGGGTGCGGTTCCCATTTATTTATTCACATAACAGGTAGTTCGGGGTGCTCAGCTCATGCCAAGGGCCGCTCGAGTCGCTGAGGGGGCTCCTGCTGCCCCGCGGGCTTGCTGGCATGCTTTTGTCATGTGTCTCCGGCGTTGCCTTTAGCTTGCTTTTCAGACCTCAGTTCCACAGTTCCGGTGTGTGGCTGGACTTTATGAATGTCGTACTCAGAGCGAAGGGCATGATGTTCAACTTGTAACCGCCATATACCGTCCCCACCGTGCGGAAGTCGTTCCCACCCGCCTCGCACCTGGCCGCCCTTGCCCTGCAGCTCTGCGGCTGCTCCCCCTGCCGTGCAAGGCCCGGCCTCAGCTCCTGTCGCACGAGCGAGTGCGGCCCCCACTGCCCAGCCGTGCCCCGCAGAGCCCAGGTGAGCCCAGCCCATCAGAAGCCCACGGCACCCGTCGCCCACGCCCCTCAGTGGCCCCGACCCACAGGACAGAGCCCAGGGTCTGGAGTCTGGAAGCCTCCAGCTTCCTTCGTCCCTGGGTCATCAGGCCAAGGCCGTGTCAGAGGGCTCAGCGTTGCCCCCACACTCCGCGCTTTGTCGTTGCGGGGTTCTTGCTTCGTGTCAGTCTCTCTCTTTGGAGTCCCGTCCTCTCCCTTCCATCTGTCTGGTTATTCCTTAGCCCTGACGACTCAGACTAGCGCCACCTCCGCCAGGCAGCCTTCTCCCAGCCTCTCTCCCTCCCGCTGCTTGGTCCTTCCTGTCCTCTCCCGGGGCTGTGTTATCTGTAGGACAGTCCTCACGATCGGTTTGTAGCTATCAGCTTCTCTGTCTCCCCTCCCCGCCACCACCATGCAAACAACTCCAGGCATCTCCGAGAACGGGAACGGACCCTTCCTGCTCTCCTCAGCGACCCGCACTGTGCCTGGCACTCCTGAGGATTTAATAAACAGACGGATATGGGATGGCCAGGCGGAGGGATGGCTGCAAATGCATCTTTTCACATCCCTATTTCTCGTTAAGTCTGGACAAATAATTACATGTTAGCACTTCTTTTTATTGTGTTTAATCTCGGGGTCAATTTGAGTTAAGAGTGTGTAGTGGGGAAGAAAGTAAAGCTGTCTGCAGGTTACCTTACAGCAGGTACCTTGGGATCTGCCTCCCGATTCGTTGCATGACCAGGATAAATCACAGTTGTTTGTCCAGATCCCTCAGCTTTCCTTCCACTGGAAGTGATTAACTTCCGCTGTAAACCGTCTCCCGTCCGGGCTCCAGGCTTTGTGCCGGGCCTGACAGCTCTCAAGCTCCGCTGCCCACGTGGGCGATTAGGTTGTCCTTATCCTTTGGTTCCACTGCCTGGCAGAATATTAGATAACGAGGAAAGCTTATCTTGCACTCGTCTGGGCTGACAAATACAGCAGCCTTTCGGAGAAAAGGCAAATGCAGACAAGGCTCCTTGCCTGGCTGGAATAAGAATGAGCCTCCTGCCCGTCTGGCCCCATTGCCAGTGGTCAAATGCACTTGACGTGATTTCCATAGCACCCAGACAGCCTGAGTGTCTAATACCTGCCTGTCTAGTCACTGCATCAGCCTCCAGGAGACAGAGCAGGAGTTTGTCACCGGGGCTCATTTCCGATGCATCAGGAACAAATCTGTTTCCAGCTCTCCTTGTTCCGGCATGAACACTGAAGCCTCATTAATTTATCATCTCTGGTGATAAACAGAGACTTCTGGGTTTTGTGTTTTAAAGGGGTCTTTCCAAGCCTTTAATATTGAGGTGAAGAGAGAGAAATGGTTGGGACGACCATGGGGATCCACAGCCTGCGCCGGGCAAAGGGTGTCCACACTTACTAATGCACCAACCAGCAAGCGGGTCATTTTGATGATTAGTGATTCCGGCAACACAACTTCTGCCCCAGATTTGATCAAGCCTCCATACAGACTTCCTCTTCTAGGAGATTATCTTTCGAAGCACATTTGGTCCCCCTCCCTACTTCAAGCCCATTAGGGAAATTAAAGCATTTGATTTTCGTGATGAATGTTACTGATGCGGGCAACTGCAGTCCCAGATTTTCTCCAGATGTAAGCACCGTTGCTACATCAGCCAGAGTATCTGTTACTTAACACAAACTGGTGTTGTGTGGAGATTGCTGATTCTTGGTAACATTAATAATAAGCCGGTGTTGGGAGAAAGATATCTTGATGTCGAACCAAGCCAAGGGAAAAGATAAAATAGGGAATTGAAAGTTAGCTAATACCAGCAGACACTTCCTCATAAATGAACTGGTCCATCAAACTTTCAGATTTCCTCTGCTTTCTCCCTTAAAGAACCAGATCAAAAATATTTTGTAATGCACAAGCTAGCTAATGTCAAACAGCTGACGAATCGCAGTGAATCAAAGTTGAAAGTACGGCAAGCGCCTTGAGGCTAAAATCACTGTCACCTGGGAGTTGAAAACAATCCCTAGTGAAGAATAGAAGCTGACAAGGGCTCCGAGTCGCAGCGTTTTGTCTTTCTCCTTCCGGCCACGTGAAGCCAGATCATGACAGTGGTTGTGCCATTGTAAGGAGAGCCTCAGAGCCCTGAAACGTACACACACGCACACACATGTGCACAGGCACACACGCACATGCACGCACACACGCAGGCACACGTGCACAGGCACATGCACATGCATGCACACGTGAACAGGGACACGCACATGCATGCACACACACGCACACCTGCACAGGCACACGCACATGCATGCTAGAATACTCAAGGATCTAACCTCTAGACAAGTCAATCTCAAAATGGTCTGGACACCTTAAAAATTAGGGGGGAGTTGATCTGTGTAGTGACTCAGTAACATTACATTATATCTGCTTGCAAAGAAAAAAGGTTACAAATCCAGAGTCATGCAAATGAGAGACCCAGAGATATCAGATTGCCCAGGAAGCTGGCAGTATCAAAACACTGCGTGTGTGTTCATTTTCTTCTTGGAGATTTCCACCCTTGCAGCAGCACCACTTCCCTAGGTCAGGGTGTTCTCGAACTCTAATGTATGTCAGAGTCTCCTGGAGGACATTGCTGGCCTCGTGCCCAGAGTTCCCTGTAGATCTGGGTGGACCTGAAAAGTCTGCATTTCTAACAAGTTCGCAGGTGATGCTGGTACTTGCTGGCCTAGGAACCATGCTTTGAGAACCACTGCCGTGAGCATCACATTCCAGGACTCTGCCCACGTTAGACAGTCTCACTCATTTATTTTACAAATACTTATTGAGCCCTTGGCAGGTGCCAGGCACAGGGCCAGGGGTAGGGAAGGTGAGAACCACTCTGTCCTGGTCTTTAGTGAGAGCAGCCAGCCGTCCAGCATGCTTTACAGAAACAGTCATGGTCACCCTCAGCCCCCTGCAGGTGAATTTAGGGCCTGCTACTTCCCGGGTCCATGCTTGACTTCATGGGGTGCAATGTCCAAGACACAGAGGGTTAAACAATTCCAGTTACTTGCTTTTCCCTGTAAGCCCACATTCCTGGCTCCAGGAGACATGCGATAGTAGGTTTTACAGAGTAACCTTTTTCTGGGGTGGCTGGACCCTTGTGCAGATTTGTGGGTCCTTTGATCCCTCCTGGGGCCAATACCCCAGTGGTGTTGTTTATTCCATATGTAGGATCCATTGTTTATGATTGAGCCTTTGCTCGTTTATGGTCTTGCTGTCTTGTATAAATCCTTTGTCTAGTTCCTTAGCTTTACGGTGTCTACAAAAAGAGGGGGTCACTTTCAACCTGGAAAATTTAATCCTAAAATAAGAAGTTAAAACAGTAATAGCTGATCTTGAATCTCTTGCAGGTAAATCGGATGGCTGTTTCTTTAAGCTGCTAACAGAGTCTTTATTTTAGACTAGAACACCTCACATCAGGAATCCAGAAAGGCTCTTTGTATGAGCCGCATCCTTTTCTAGTTCCTGTAGACGACATGATGCTGACATTCAGATGTGAAAAAAAGTATTTTCACAAGAATAATTTTTTGTTCCTCCTGTCCCAGTGAAACTTTGAGAAGATTTATGAAAATCCTGAGAAAAGACAGACCATGTTCCTGTTGAGGTCACGACCCCCGGTGACAAGCACACTAGACGTGGTGTCGCCGTGTGTGGGACACGCCGTGGCTTCTCGTTGCTCTTGAGGCAGGTGCTTCTTTCTCTTCCCCTTTTGAATAATTTCATTTGAGTTTCTCTGTTCTGAAGGAACCGGTTGGATTGGTACATTCTTACACAGCAATTTTATATCTAAAATAATTTTGAGAGGCTGAGTGATGAATCTATTTATTTCTTAATTTTCTGAAAATTTTGGAATTTTGTCTTTTTTGAGAATAGTAAAAATAAATTCACAGATGGGACTTCATTAAGGAATATATTTTCAAATATATCATCAAAATGAAACATTATTTTAAAAATTTCAGTTTCCTCTAGCCCTTAGGATGTTTTTTGGAAAAGTACACTGTGTCTGATTGTTGCCTTACCAAGTGAAGGAGCGACAAGTGCGTTTTCTCCCGGTGCATGGGACTCACCTGGTGTCTTCTGTAACCAGCTTCAGTTTCTGAAAGCACTTCGCATCCCTGCTGCCTCTGGGCTTTAAGGGTTGAATTGTTCTTGTGCCATCCACACGATCCACTCACAAAGAATGTGATCACCGCTAGTTTCTTGAAACCGCCTTGGCCCTGTTGTAGAGAAAATGGCTTCCTTAATCCCATAGTCCAGCAAAATTTACGTCTCACGGTCCGGTGTGTGTGTTCAGCGCTTGCTCTCTCAGGAAGCTCAGCTCGGTCACCCATCACTGTGTCGTCTTTTGTCTTCCGTTGTCAGTTCCTGCCTCCAGGATCCTGTAATCTGTTGATAGGAATCTGCGATGGGAGACGGCAGGCGAAGCAATAGTTCGATGCACTTCAAGCTGCCTCTTTTGCTGAGCACTTTGTCCCCACGCGTGGGGGCTTCTGAGACACAGGGAAGGAGTGTGGCCCCACAGCCCGCTCAGCTTTATCCAGAGGGGCTAACGGTGTTTGATTTTGTTGGCGAATCCTCGGTGGAGGCCCAGAGAGAGTTCGCAGGAACTATATTTCTCATTTCTTAATCAGAGTTTCTGCCGCCATCACCACTGGCTTTTCTGACTGCCAAGCTGGTGTTGCTGCACTTCCCCTGGGACGGGCTGCGGCCCGCAGCTGTGCCCTGCCATCCAGGGAGGCCAGTCAAGGTGGCTGGCGTCACGCCGAGGAGGTGGGCGTCTCTGGCTGCAGACCCACAGCTCTGTCGCCCGCACTTCTCCAGTGGCTCTGGCCTCATCTTGGTCCGTCTCTTCCCCAAGGTCGGGTCACTGCATCCAGCGGCACCTCGGGCAGAACCAAATTTAGACTGCAGGTATGGACTGGCTTTCACACTGGGACACTAGAAAGAAACAAAAAGTCAAAAAGGAGAGAAGAAACCCAGAGAAGGGAGAGGACGGTTTAGGAGAAAACAGAAAGGGGTGTTGAGAGGTGACAAATACCTGGGGGGGTGAGTGGGGCGGAGGGCAGGGAGTAGGTAAGCCAGAGCCGGGACCGAAGCGCTGCGCCCGCCCCGCGCTGCTGGATCATAAAGCAGGTGAGGAAAGAGGCAGGCGGGGGGGGGGGAGTGCAGGGGGAGGCGTGCATTTGTGTGTGTTTGCATATGTGTGTGTGCACGCACTCGTGTGTAGCAGGCATCCAATGGCCCGGAATTAAGAACATGGCACCTGCCAGCACGCCACGTGAATGTTCTGTGGTGGTGTGTTGAGAACCTGTGCAGCCCTGCAGGCCCTGCCCCTGCTGAAGGCCACCTCTGCTACGGCACCTCCTCTGAACACTACAGTCCTCCCTGGTTTCTCTTCCTGGTTTCTCTTCCTCTTGGCATCTACAACCTTTATGATCTCTTCAAACAGCTCAGCCCATGACCACATTCTGGCCACCAGGCTGTGCCTTGGGGTATGTGTGCGATTAGCCTCCAGGCCCAAGGACATCCATTCATTCTGTACCTGACCCGTTCGTTCCACGCCCACCAGCCCTGGACACATGTTGAAAGCTCAGGAAAACTTGCTGTTTGATTGCACTGGAGATTGAGTCTAAGTTTGGGTTTCTGGATTTATAAATCATCTTACATTTAGAGTAGTGTGAAAGACCAACCTACTGTTTTTACTGCGGAGGTCTTGCTATTATTAATAGAAGAGAGGAAACAGCAAGTTGGTGGCCTTGACATTGGTACTTGTCTTCTCCCTGGAATTCTCAGTGCTTTTTCTTTTGAGATGTCTCTTTAAGTATGAATAAAAAGGAGCGGAAGATCCTAACCCAGTGATCAGGTGTGAGTTTTAGCCGCTTTTGATCAGGGAGTTGTGAGGCTGCTTTATCATCCTTGAACAGGTAAAGTCTCCAGAAGAAGGAAGACAGAACCCAAACCCTGTGCTCATTTTGCTCATTGGAGAATTCTCTTTCTTCTCTCTTAACAATTTTAAAATAATGCCATGGAAACAGAAACTCTTGAGGCTTTTCTTGAGAATATCAGAAGTAATAATTTGTCTAAATTGAAGACTTTCATTCTAGAAACTGGTTTGCTGTCAAAGATTTTTTGAGTTTCACATTTAATGTCACCAGGTAATTAGAATAGGAATGATGAGATTGAGTCTGCATTTGACTTTCGTTTCTTCCTGAGGTCAGCTGCAACATGAGGGGATGTATTCCAAAGGGACATGTATGTGTCTGACCGTTTGTATCTATAGAGAAGAAGACAGAAGACAGAATGTTAGAAGAAAAACCGGCAGTAATCCAGTCTAAGACAGTGATTCCTAACCCCATGTGTGCACTGAAACCACCTGGGAGCTTTAAAACTTACAGGTGCCTGGGCCCACCCCTGGGGCTCCTGAGTTAGTCAGTCTGAGATGAGACTTAGACGCTGGTGTTTGCAATATACCCAGGAGATAAAATCCGAAGCCAGTTAAGAATCCTTGCTGTAAAGAAAACACGCAGTGGAATTCAAGGACTGTGAGGTGTGGAGCCAGGGCAGAACTAAGCTATCCTTTGCACATGGGGCCAGCGAGAAATAAATGCTTGCTCTATTGTTTTATTTGATTGTTACAACACCCTTAGGGCATTTAGGGGTAACCAGAACATTTTATAGGCGAGGAAACTGAGGCTAAGGAAGATCATGTGACTAATCAAGTCACACAGTTTGCAGGTGGTGGGTCAGGTTCCAGCCTAGGCCCTCCAACCGCGAGGACACCCTGGTCCTCAGATGGGGCCAGTGGCATGCGTGTGTCCGTGCTCCGAACCGTAACCTCACACCCTGAGAAGCCTTCATTAGTGTATTGCTCGTTCCCAATGAAGAATTGAGTTTTGTGGAAAAAGATTATTTTACCTTGTTTCATAGAGAGGAATGATATATTTGAATAGTTGGTTACATTTTCAACCAGGGGCTTTCAAACTTTTTTAACCCTGCCCCATGGTGAGAAATGCATCTTGCATCATAACTCAGCACAAACACATACATATGGAGTGAAAAATCTCTCACAATACTCTTTCTTTTAAAGCTGGGTGCAGTCTACTAAATGGACTGCCCTAATGGGTTGTGACCCGTGCTTTAGAAAATACTGTGTCACTTTCCTCCTTCTCTCAGAAGGCCAGAAAAAGGCTTGGTAATGTTATGATCTGGGAGGCGAATGACTTCTCTTATACAGCCCTAGGAAAAGAACTGCTGTTGGACAAAGAATGATTATTATTTGGTAGGGTATTATTATTTGGTAGGAAATATTATTTAAAAATTTTGTAGGCCCGGTGCAATGTAGTCAACCATGCTTTAACTAAACCTTTTAAGTAAAAATCCTACATGATAAAAATTATTGGTATGATTTTTCCAAGGAGGGATAATGAATGTCGTGATCCTTAGGTTTTTAATGTTGTATTTAACTCTTGGAAACCCAGGATGAGAAACAGGCATTTTAAAAAAGAGCAATTTATAAATAACCTACAAATATTAAGTCATGGTTCCGGATCGTGGGGTGGAAAGAGACTGAAACTTAGTGAAGCAATTCAGTTTCAAGCAATTTCTTATGCATTTAGTATCTGATTCTTGCATTTTTGAAACTTTCTTACATCAAATGTGATTCTAGATATGGATGTATTTTTAAATTTACAAAGTACTATTGGCAAAATATTATTTTATATTTTTCTAATTTTTTTTTCAGCCCAGTCTTGTTCCCCCGGCCAGATTGTGAGCTCTTTGCAAGCTTGCCTGGGCATGGATTTGTCATCTTCCTCCCTCACTGCGCTTCGCACAGTGGTATTAGTGGTTACATAGGAGATGCTGAAGATGACTTCAGTCTGCACCTGAATGGGTTTGACCTGTGGCGTATTTGGATGGGAGCACTGGGCAGTCTGTTTCTTTATTTAGGAGACAGGGTTGCACTATGTTGCCCAGGCTGACCTCACATGCCCGAGTTCGAGTGATCCTCCCTGCCTCAGCCTCCCGAGTAGCTGGGACTACAGGTGAATGCCACCTGCCTAGCTGGGCAGTCTTTTAAAATTTTTCTTTTCCTTTCATACTTTTTTATATCCTGATTTTCTATCACCATCCTCATAAACTATTTGCATATATTCATATGCACACACACACACACATAACTACACCCTACACACATGCATCTTGGGTGCTGGTGGGATCTGTGTCTCCAAGGTGGTGCTGCGGAGAGCGACACGGGTGTGCCATAAGCTCAGGTGATGGGAGTGGAGCTTGGAGGAGGTGACTTGTGGATTCTCTCTGTGGATCTGTCACTCAGCTTCTGCCCACCACCATAGGGATTCTGACGGATGTGGGCTCAACTTATTCTAGGAAATACTGCTTCATGTATACCCACAATGAAACACTGGTTAAAGAAAAAAACAGAAAGAACACTAATGTTCTAAATATAAGTGAGGAGCATCCAAAAATTATTATTATACTAGAATGAATTGGAAGTGTTCTCTTTTAGTTTTTAGAAGGATTAGTGGAGAATTAGTTTTAATTCTTCTCAATGTTTGGTAAAATTCACCAGTAAAGCCATCTGGGCCTGGGCTTTTCTTTGTTGGGAAGTTTTTAAACGACTGAATATTTACTTGTTTATTTGTTATACATCTATTCAGATTTTCTGTTTCTTCTTGCTTCAGTTTTGGTCATTTTCCCCTTTCCAGGAATTTCTCCATTTCATCTAAGTTGTCTAATTCGTTGGCATGCAGTTGTTCATGGTATTCCATTGTAATCCTTTTTGTCTTTGTGAGGTCGGTACTAATGTCGCCCCTTTCATTCCTGATTTTAGTCATTAGTCTTTCTTTTTTCCCTTTGCTCGTCTACTAAATGCTTGTCAATTTAGTTGATCTTTCAAAGAAACTAATTTTGGTTTTGTTGATTTTCTCTATTGTTTTATTCTTTATTTCATTACTTTCTCCTCTAATCTTTATTATTTTCTTCCTTCCTTCTCACTTTTGGTTTAATTTACTCCTTTTTGTCCAGTGTCTTATGGTGCAAGTTTAGGTTATGAATTTGATATCTTTCTTCTTTTTTAAAAATATAGGCTTTTACAGCTATAAATTTCCCTCTGAATACTGCTTTATCTGTATCCCATAAGTTTTTGGTATATTTTGTCCTCATTTTCAATCATCTCAAAGTATTTTCCAATTTCCGTTTTGGGGAAGACATTTTCTTATGATTTCTTCTTTGATAGGTTTTTAATGTGTATCTTATTTCCCACATATTTGTAAATGTGTGAATTCCCTATAAAAAATTTATGGTTATGATAATCTAATTTTATTCTGTTGTGATCATAAGAGCATACTTTGTATGATTTCAGTCCTTTCAGCTGGGTGCAGTGGCTCATGCCTGTAATCCCAGTGACTCAGGAAACTGAGGCAGGAAGATCACTTGAGCCCCAGGAGTTCAAGACCAGCCTCGGAAACACAGTGAGAACCTGTCTATTAAAAAAAAGAAAAGAAAAAAGAAGAAGAAAAAAAGTTAGCCAGGTGCAGTGGTGTTGCACCTGTAGTCTGAGCTACTCAGGAGGCTGAGGCAGGAGGATCACTTGAGCCCAGGCGTTCCAGGCTGCAGTGAGCTATGATTGAGCCACTGCACTCCAGCCTGGGCAACAGAGAGAGACCCCATGTCTTAAAAAAAATCCTCTTTTTGTGGCCTTGTTGATCCTCTGCCTGAATGTTCTATCCATTATTGAATGTGCGGTATTGTGGTATCCAGCTGTTGTTCTTAAATTGTCCATTTTTCCTTTCAATTCTGTCACTTTTTGCTTCATGTATTTTGGGGCATTTTTATTGGGTGCATACATGTTTGTAATTGTTATATCTTCTTGATGGAATGACCCTTTCGTCATCATTAAATGTTCTTCTTTACCCTAGTAACAGTTTTCTTTGTTCTTCGTCTATTTTGTCTCCTATTCACATAGCCACACAAGTTTTCTTATGGTTGCTGTTTGTATATCTTTTTTCAGTCTTTTACTTTCAAACTATTTCCATTTTGAATCTAAAATTTATTTTCATGTACAACGTATGGTTGGATCTTGTTCTCGTATCCGGTCTGATGGTCTCTGCCCTTTGATTGGATTGTTCCATTCTTTCATATGTAATCTTATTGATACAATTTGATTTACATTTGCATTTTACTTTTTATTCCCTATATGTTGCATATAGTTTTTCTTCTCATATTCTCCCTTTATTGCTTTCTTTGGCATTAAGTGAATAATTTCTAGTTTAACAATTTCATTCTTTTAATGATTTTTTTCAGCTTTTTTTTAGTTATTTTGTTAGTGGTTGCTCTGGGGCTTAACATACACATCTTAACTTATCAGAATCTACTTAAAATTTTCATTAACTTCTAGTTCCACATATGTATTTACTCCATTATAGCTGTATTCTCTTCTCTTTTTTTGTGCTCCTGTTGTTATGCGCATTACCTCTGTATGTTATAATTGTACCCAACAATATAATGCTATAATTGTTACTTTGTATCACTTTAAAGAAGCTGAGAGAAGAAAGGAGAGCAAGCATATATTTATAGCATTTCTTATATTAACCTTCTAATTTACCTTTTCTAGTTCTCTTCATTTGTTCTTGTAGATTTGAGTTGCCTTCTGGTGTCGTTCCTTTTGTGCCCAGTACAGCTTTGCTCTCACTCACCTTTTGAGTCATCCTGAAATAGGTCACGTCTCTGTAGGTTCTGGGGCAATGATATAATTACTTATACACATGTTGTTTTATACACTTGCTTGTTAAATCAGTTAAGAGAAGAAAAGGGAAGAAATATACATTTATACTATCTTTTATAATTGTATGATTACCTTTAGTGGAGCTTTTTTATGCTGATTCAAATTACTTTCTAGGGCCAATGGATTTCAACCTGAAGAAATTTCTTTAGTATTTCTTAAGTGGGTCGACTAGCAACAAATTCTCTCAGTTTTTATTTATCTAGGAATGTCTTTATTTCATCTTAACTTTTGAAAGACAATTTTGCTGGATGTAAATTCTTGGTTGACATTTTAAAAATAGAGTTCAACATACTGACTATGTCATCACACTGCCTTCTGGCCTTCTTGCTAAGTCAGCTCTGAGTCTCCCTGGCGCTCCCTATAACGTGTGTGCTTAGGGATGTCCCACAGTTTTCCGAGGCTCGCCCCCTTTTTCTTCATTCACTTTTCTGTTATTCAGGATGCATGGTCCCGATCGATCTGTCAGTTGTGCTAAATCTTTCTTATGCCAGTTCAAATCTACTGTTGAGCCCCTCTAGTGAGTTGTTCCTTTTCTTTCCATTTGGCTCTTTTTTATATATGGTTTATGTTTCTTTATTGATATTCTCTATTTGATGCAGTGTTGTCATCATTCCTTGCTTTGCTTCTTTAATCATTGTTTTATCTAGTTCTTTGAACACATCTGTCATGGCTGTTTTGAAGACTTTGTTAAGTCGGATATCTGGGCCCCCTCACAGGCAGCTTCTATGGCCTGTTTTATTTCCTGTGTATGGGCCACACTTTTCTTTGCTCGCCTCATATTTTTTTGTTGTTGAAAACTGGACATTTTTGACAGTGTATTGGATTAGCTCAGGATACTGATTTCCTCCTCCTTCCCAGGACTTGTTTTCTTGTTTGTGTGGTGACTTTGCTGAACTGTTGTACTGAAGTCTGTTTCCTCTGCGGTGTGAAGCCTCTGATGTCACTCCTCACAGGCCACAGGCCTGGGTATTGTGCAGTCACCCTGGATGGAGTGATTCCAGCGGGGCTCTCTTTGACTGTTTCTGTACCTCATATTTCCGTTAAGCTGTCTGCCTTGGCTGGTATCGCACCCAGCTGTTAGGTTCCACTGAGGGCTGATTGCTTTAATGCTTTGCGCTATGCCTGAGGCATAAATTGCTGCAGAGTCTGATCGAATTAAATTCAGGCCCCTTTGCAGGGGTAGTTTTTGAGGCTAGCCTTTGAGGTTCGTTCTGACCCTAGGAGGGCTCTTCTTAACTGTCTCTTCCCTGATTCTCTGTAAAAATAGCTGGTGTGATTGTTGCTTTCGGGAGCTACCAGCCTCCTCTCAATCGCTTACTATCAAAACTTCTACTGTTTTGCAAGAACCTTTACACTTGAGCTTCCCTATATGCTGTGCTAAATAAAGTCATTTTCTTTGGAGAGAGCTTCAGAGCTCTTGGTTCTTATGGCCTGTCTCTCCCGCTGGGTGAAATCTCTCAGTCACTGCTCCAGAGCTGGGCTGGGGACATTGGCCCACTTCTCTCAGAGTGACCCCCACCCTGTGCTTTATGAGCAAAACACTGGGTGGAGACAGAAGCCTCTGGTCTTCTCAGCTTGCCTCTCCTAAGTGCCGTGGACAGACCGGGGTGAGGGCGGTTGGAACCCTGTACTTCCGGGCCTGCCCTGCCTGGGGTGGAGCTTCCGCCCTGAGTGGAGGCAAGGAAGAGCGGAACAGGGACCCTGCGGACGCCTGCCCCCTCCTGTGGATTTGCCCTCACCGTGGCTGGGAGCTGGGGGAGAGGAGGGCATGTTTCTGCCACACCCAGGGAGCTTCCTCCTGCTGGCCTAGGCAGAGCGGAGGGAGCAGGCTGCGGCTCTGGTGCCACAAAGCCCCGTTGTTCTCACAGAGATGCAGGGGACTGTCTTAATGCGAGATGTGTGTTAATCTGCTGTATCTCCCTGGACACTTTCAGGAGACTTTTAAAATGGTTACTTTTTTTACAATTTTCACCAACTACCGTGTTTTCTGGGGAGTAGGTCCGCGGAGCTTCTCACCCACTATCGTGTAGGCGGATATTCCGCCGTGTGTATTGACTGTGTCTGGTTTCAGGCACGCTGCAACGTACCTCGGTGAATCATGTTTTCCTCCCGTAACTGGCTGAAACTAAATGCTATAGCAAACATTTCTTTTACATGGGCAACAACAGGAGCATTTTCTTTACATTTTATAAATAATATTAAAGATTATTTTGAAATTTAATTTTATTCTGTGATTTTTAATGATATACTTACCTGCGTAATGTTTAATTTAAAACCTTTAGCATATCAGACCTATGGTTTTATAGATATTGTTACTTAGAGGTAACTTATTAAAAAAATGAATTAAAGTCCAGTAAAAAATCTATATTAAACAAATCATAGTACATGTGGAGTGCAGGTATTTAAGTCTCCTGAGTGTGGCACTGAAGGGCTGAAGTATATAGCGTAGATTGGGTCCCGGCAATTCCACGAGACGACGTCTGAAAACTGTGCAATCGTGTGACTTAAGTGTCACTCTCAGGGAGCAGGTGGGGGGCACCAGACCTGGGTCTCCCAGCTGTTGAGGGGCCTGGAGCTGGAATGTTTCGGACGTATTGGCAGCAGAGAGAATCCGTAGCCTGAGACTTACAAGTCATTCAGCTAGAATTTGATCAAGGTTCACTCACCATTTGCTGTCTTGTTAGTTGAGCTGGAAATCACCAAGAAGAGTGTGTGCCACCAAATTGCCACCTCGCGGCCAACTTGGCCAGGACTCCTGCCTGTCAGAGGACTAATGCGATAGACTGGTCAGGAATTTTTTCTGTAAGGTACATTACAGGAAAAAAAACCAAAAAACTGTAAAGGTATTTTTAGTATTACCATTTCTGACCAAGTTTTTTTTTTTTTAAAAATCAGTTTGATTTGTCTAACCAAAATTAGGTGCGTTTCTGCCAGAAAGTCATTCCTCCTGTGAAAACTGGGGACGTTTTTATTACTGCCCCTCTATTTCCTTGTGAGCTATTGCTTTCCTAATGTGCATATTTACTATTGCTGAGACTCAGACTGGATTAAGGTCACTTTGAATCCAGGCAGGGCCATGTTCCCCCTTATCTGCGTGCAAGGTACCCTCAGGCCTTCGAAGAAGGTGGCCCCGCTCCCCAGCCATTGGCTTCTGTCTGTCGTGGTGGCGCGATGTCATCGCAAAGCCCGGTGGACGGGTCCTCGTGATCTCTGGGTAGTCAGGGCCTCACATTCGCACCCAAATTCTTCTGTTTCCATGTTGTGATTTTGTTGCCTACATAGAAAGATTCCTCATTTTAAACAAATCTGACTAACGTCATAGGACATTTAAAAATTATCATTTAGTTTTGGTACTTTTCAGTTCACAAATGGGTAGGATATTGAATAGAACAGTCCCTTCAAGCACAGTGCGATTTGCAGTGCTGAAACAGGTCCCAGTGACCCCTAAATGTAGACGACATTCTGAGTCAGAAAGAAAAGGAAGGGTTGCGGGCATAATAAATTAGAAATAGTAAAAAAGTGTTCAATGGGGGAGCTTTTATTCTAGAAAACTCTGATTTTCGTAAATATTTAAGTTTTTTATTTACCTTTTTACACTACCAGTTCAGAACCAAAAACTTCATATTTTCAGGGCCTAAGAAAAGGAAAAGGATAAAAGACAATAACCTTAATTCACCAGAGGACGGGTTTAGTTTAACGTAAAGGAAGATTGCCCAATGGCGTAGTGTGCCTGCAAGAGTGTCTTCCCTGAGGCGTGAAGACTTCCTTCTCAACGGTAGAGTCAGATCGCGTCTGTTCTTCCAGCTTCCTAGGACTCTGGACTGGGAGAAGTAATTCATTCCTTGAGCCTTTTAAATGGGACTTGTAGATCAGGACCTTTCAAAAAATAGGATTTGGCTCAGGGGTCATCCTTGGACCTGCCACATTTAGAGTTAGCCTGATCTAGTAGTCAGAACAGACTCTGGAGCCAGACCTCCTGTTCCAAGTCCTGGCATTGCACTTACTAGCTGTATGACTTTGGGCAAGTTACTTGACCTTTCTCTGCCTCAGTTCTCTCATCTGTAAGACTGGGATACTAACTAGAATTCATCTCCTGGTAGCTGTAAGTATTAAATGGCCTAATTAAATGACTTAAAGTGCTTTGGGATACTGCCTGGCATAGTAAGTGGTGCCTAAGTGCCAGTCGTTATTGTTGTCATTGCTGGGGCTAATGCAACACCCCCTTCACTGGTGTGCTCACCTGCTCCATGCTGAGCACCTTGCTGGGTGGGTGCCGTGCTGAGCTCCGCGCATCTTACCGTTTTGCTCGCTCTGGCTCGAGATGTAACTAGAGACCTCACAGACGAGGACAGTCCTAGCTGTTGCTGTGTTCCCCAGGCCATTCCGGTGACTGGCACACAGGAAGTGCTCAGTGTTTGCTGAATGTAGCTCTAGAGCTGGCATAGATGAGGATCGACCTCGCGTTGGAATTTTCAAAGACCATCGGACACCAAAAGGTGCTGCATTCTTATTTTTAATGCATCTGTGTGCTAGGCTGGTCTTAACGTGCCAAACGTGAGAACAGAGTATAGTTACATAGATCTGGGGTAGAGGCTGATTTCGTATTAATTTGGATTTTTGGCCCCCAGTTGCTCTAGTGTTTGCCTTAGTGTATGCTCCAAAACAGTGCCTTGGCTTGATCTCAAATTTTGAAATTAAAGCTTTGGCCAAAGCTAAAGGTCTTGGAACTACCTGGACACATCCTGGAATTTATAAGCAAGACAAAGAGGAGCTCTAGAGACGACAGTATATGCCTCTCCTTGACAGTCGGATCATCCAAGAAACGCCCGTGATTGCTAAGGGGCCGCTGTCTTCGCAGCTGCAGGAGTAACGGCCACGGTCGCTAGTCATTGAGCGACAACATGCACCACCTGTGAGAGCCGCAGATGTGCCGCAGCCTGTGTGCGTACGAGCATGTACAGTGTTTGCTGGATCGTAGTGCTAATGAAAGCGGCGCTTCAGCCTCTCAAGGGGTAGTAAAATTTTTATGGAGTTAAAAGCTGAGAACTGCAATAGCAGTATCTAGGATCTGAGTTATAAACATCTTGAGCCTCATTTTTTATGGTCTACCCAGAAATAGGATGACTTGTAAAGGCTATTCAGCCTTCCAGTTTGGGGATGAAATTGAGAAATGTAATATATTTGAAAAGAAAAATGAAATATTTTCCTGAATAACCACATTAAGCATTTTAAATATTAAAATATTCAGTGTGTTTTTATGTAGTGCATGTGTGTGCTTCACCTGAAATATGAAGGGCTAGAGTAGGTTTCTGCCACCCCTGTAAGGGACCCCTTGATGTGGCATCAGTTTCATAAAGGCACCATGCGTGCGCCTTGTTGATAGGAAAAACATTTCGGGGCTGTGCCAGCCGCCGACAGGCAGCGGAACGTAGGCAGCAGAACTGGAGAGCTGTTTCCAGGACTCTCAACTGCCAGGGCTGTGTTTTCCTAGCATCTGGCTCTGGCAAGGGGCAGGGAGGCTGGGGGGACGAGTAGAGCAGTCTTCTGAAGTCGTGTGCACGTGACTTGAGGGGGATCGTGTTAAAATGCAGGCCCTGGTTCTGAAGGTCCAGGCAGGCTCAAGATCCATCTCTCAGAGGATGCTGGTGCTGTTGGTGCTTGGACCACACTTTGAATAGCCAGGGTTAGATGCATTATTTCATCCCCCCGGACACCCCACGATGGAAGTATTCTTAGCCTTATTTTATAGATGAGGGAACAGGTCCCATTCCAGCTAACAGTTAGGTGGCAGGGCTGGAACCCAAACTTAGGTCTAACTGGCGTCTGAATTTAGCCACTGTAAAACCTTTTTAGTGCTTCCATTTCCTCAAGGGCGTGGAAGAGTAGCTGCAGTTTTCAAAGGTGTATAATCCACTTAATAGGAAGTAGCTTGGCCATTATGAGAATCTATACCATCATAAACATGGAGTAGTACGCACTTCCTCTTTTCCCGTAGAAGAAAAAAATACCGTAGTGGCATAGACAATACAAAAGGTAAACTCAAGTCTGTTTATACAGGGAGTATTATTGCTTATTAGGAAGTTATTTTAAGGCTATGTAATTTGGACTAATTTGTTTAATAAATTTTTAATCCACCTCGCGGGCTTGCTAGCTCCGTATGGTCAGGTCACACACTTTTATATTTGCTATCGTTTCTAACAAAGGACATGTGCTGGCGGGAGCACGTGCAGAGTGTTTACGTTTCTACATAAAGACCTCTCTGTGTTGCACTTTTTAAGCACTAAGGATACATTAGTAAATTATTCCATTCTATAGGCTAAGGCCCATGAATAGCAAACTATTACCATGTTTTGAGTCTGTGGGAACAGAAAGTCTGTATTCTTTTAAAATCCTCATTGGTGGCTTTAAGCATAACAAACTTACTTAAAATGTACTGTTTTGTTTTCTAAAGGCCAAATTCCAGGGCTTGATTTTTATGTGGAAAGTTTCATCTAGAGCAAAACTTTACAGCATAGTCATAAACCTCACAAAACGGGAGTGCGTCGTGGACAGAGCCATCGATTCCTAACGGGAGCTGCCTTGACAGGCGGACGGGACACACGAAACGGCTCTCAGAGCCTCGTGGCCGCATGTGGAGATGCAGAATCGCTAACATGGGTCTGCAAGTTAACACATCCCCTTAGTGCCCAAATCAGGCTAAAAAAAAATCAGAATTGTCCACCTCAGTCCGTTGACATCCTTTGGTCAGTCTCAGGGGGCCTATGTCTGTTGACTGTTGGATAATTCCAAGCTCACTGCCCATCGGAAAAATGCTGGAGGGGGGTAGGTGGGAGCCTCCCGGTTGGGTCCCCCTCGGCCCCCAACTCCTAGCCCGCGTCTTCCCAGCCGCTTGACCTGGAACGACAGAGTCACCCTCTCTGAGCCTCAGTTCCCTCATCTGCAAAATGGGAGTAAGAAAATTGTGCCTCACAGGGTTGGTGTGAAGATAAAAGATATACAGTGCTTGAAAGTACGTAGCACATAGCAGTTTGGGGATGTTTATGAATATTGATAAATGCCAACTTTTTGCCGCATAACCACTGAAAAGGTGTGTCTAACTCACCGAGTGATCTACGTCTGCCGTGAGTGAAGCGCCGTGGGTCCAGCCGCCGGGCAGGACCGAGACGCCCGGGGCCCAGGCCAGCTGCTAACCGGGCTTGTGTGACAGAGGACTTCCTGGGCGGCAGAGTAGCCCTTTGCCACCCAGACATGTTTTTCTGGAGCTAGTGGCTCGCAGTAGCCCCCAGGCTGCTGGCTTATCATACTTGGAGTGGGTCGGTGAGAGCTGAACTCTCAGTAGCCCCAGTCGCATTCCGGCCCAGGGCGGCCTCTTTCTGGCCATCAGGCAGCGAGGCCCCGGCCCCTCAGCCTGTCCTGTGCAGCCCGGCCCCAGCTGACCCCAAGCCTGTCGGGCTCCACATAGAAGCGACTACCTACAGGTGGGACCCGAGGCGAGCCCACCCCGCTGAAGTGCTTTTCTGTAGCATCACGCTGAAGGCCCAGCTGTGTTTCCGCCTAAAGACTGTAAGCACTTAGTAAATATTTGTCAGATGGATTAATGAACTGAAGACCTCAATAGAGGAAACCTGGAAGATGCCGTTAGAGTCTCAAGTCCTTGTTGCTACCAACAAACCCTTGTGAAAATGTGTCTTTGGTGACCCTACCTTGCACCATTTTCAAGGCCTCTGCTGTACACGTGGACGCCTCAGACAGCTTTGAGACGCTTACTGACTACACAACACTCCAGCTAGTACAATTGGTCAGCCCGTCGCAGTACTCATTTTAAAGTTATAATTTAAAGATGGGGAGGAGGAGGAAAGAGTTCTTGAATGCAAACAGTTTTTACACTTGTGTGTTCAGCAGACCTGTCTCTCCCACACCCTTCTGCTATGTGTGCTACCATTTTCTCAGAATTCAGGGAAAAGAAACATCGGCGCCATCAGCTGAAAGGTCTGGTGATGCACATACTGTCGTGGCCACAGCGAGCTGTTGATCGGGGCATGAGCCCCTGAGTCTCGATTTCGCCTCTGAACTTTCTTCCTGAAGCAGCCTCCTCAGGAAATAAGAACGAAACTGAAGAACACGCCATGGTGACTTCGCCCCGACAGCCCGTCAGTGGGCGCTGAAGAGCGGCGCCGTGCCGCGTGGAGCAGGTGGCACCGGGCACACACCCCAAGCCCGCGGGAGCGCCCGCCCGGCTGGTGGTGCTCACATGTGCGAGTTGTGGGCAACATTAAAAAATAAACTCTCATCCATGAAGACAAGTTTTAAAAGTGATTTTTAAATGGATTGAACAGTGGGAACATTAAACTCAGTGAACAAGGAGCTTAATTAAGATTGGCTCCCATGACCAAAGTGCCCAGTGGTAACGCAGCCAGCCAGACAAAATCAGTGTATTCAGACACAGTGGAATACCCTGTGGCCATTAAAATGAAAAAATGTTGATTTTAAAAAATATGCGAAGTATTCATTTTAAATAATGTTAAACTCAAAGCTAGCTATTTGCAGCCATTTTAAAATGCAAATCTGTCTGTCGGCAAAGCTCAGAGGAGGTTTTCAGGTCCCAGGAAGTTGACTAAATCCCTAATTTTAAAGACAGACTTACACAGCAGTCATGTGCCACCTGCGAGTTCTCCTCTGTAAGGACTTGTCTCAGAGGGTCCCTGTCACGCTGACAAGCTCCATAGAAGGACCCCCAGGGCTCCAGGGACAGGGGAGATCTGGCAACATGGGAGGTCCCAGCTTGAAGGTGGGGGAACTTTCTAGCTCTTCCTGAAGCTGGTTCTTCTCTGAGGAGCATCCGCTCTGGGTGACCTGAGACTCTCCCCCTTCACCCAGCAGGTGACTCCGAGAAGGGATCAGGGAAAGTATCACGCAGGGAGGACAAATGCATTTCTCATTTGGAAATTGCTCAAGAAAAATCACACCATCTCAATTTGCCCGTGCAAATGTATACAACTGTTAATTTTCTTGCTGAAATTCTCCTGTTTCTTTTATCTACGTGAAACCTCTGAAGAGTCTTCGTAGTGATTCTTTTGTTCCTTCCCTGCCCCGGTAACTAGCACAGGAGAGAGTGATGTCTTCTGGCCAGCAAGGACCCAGCAGTGACATCAGTGCCCGGTCCCTGCTGTCATGCCCCAGGTGACGCGTCCCGGCTGACAGCAGGGACGGGCTGCTGACGTCACTGTCCTCATTTCTAATGCTGGTAGTAACCAACAGAGTTTAGTTTTGCTTTGACAACTCCTCCTACAGCCAAAACTATTGTTGTGGCCCACATGTCATTCCTATTGACCCTAAATAGGGAAAAACAAAGGCTATTCTGGGCTCAGGGCAGTGCTGTGGCTGGGTCGTTTGCAGCGTTGCCATGGCACGCTGCCCTTTCCACCGCGGCCACCCTGTGAGTTTTTCTGAAAACCACGACAGACACGCAGCCTGCCCTGACTTTGCTTCGCTCAGCCTGGGGGCCTCCGAATACACAGGAGATGTAACGTACGAGACAAAGTGTGTAGACCTCAGGGGAAAAGAGACCGTGCTTGCACAGTGAACCAGGAGAAAGCGCCCTCCTGAGATGTCCCTGCTTTCATGTTTGAATTGCCTTTTCTCCGAACCTGGGATTCTTTTCTCTAATTTCTGAACCTTGTAATCTAACACTGCCCAGGACGATCGAGAGTCCTGACTTTGAAGGCTTCTCTGTGGTGCATTTGTGCCACCACATGTTGAGAAATAATGACGAGAGAGAGGAGGAAGCGGGAGAGCCGAGCAGGGCAGAGGGAGCCCAGGGAGAGGAAACGCGGCGCTTCCTGCTGCGGTTGTGACCTCGCCGGTTGCCAGAGCAGAGCTCAGCTGCAGGAGCTGGCGCAGGCTGCTCCCATCGGTTAGAGACTTTGGGGAGAGGAGCACCCAGAGAGGCCAGCACAGCCTGTCTCCTGACGCAAGGGACTCTGTGGGTGGCCTGGAGCTGGACCCACGGCGGAGAAGCACGTGAAACTAACGTGAGCGTCCGGCGTCGCGTGCCGCCTGGGTAAGCACTCTCTCCGTTTCTTCAACTCTGAAAGCTCCCAGCAGAGACCAAGGAAAGAAGTATTGTATTGAGATTTGCAGATTTCCCCCTTTCTGTCTTCCGGTTTGATACTTGCCTGTCGGAAAGATTACTGCGCATACTAGAAGAAGGCGAACTGTCTAGCTGCGTTCTGCTCGCCTGTGTGTGTGACAAGCCCGAGTGTGAGGCAAGCCCAAGCAATGCAGACTAATCCTGGATGTGTGTTGCTGTAAACAACACAATACCGGGTGTTCAGCTGGTCTTGGATCGGAGACCCTGGACTTATTCTCTGCTTGGTGACACCGCCGGCTTCCTGCCACAGAGCTCCTGATTTCTGTTGATGGCAGTTGATAATTGGTAGCCACAGTCTGCGGTCAGAGCCACAGCATTTGAGTCTAGCACCTGGGCTGGGCCCCGCTGGTACTGTAGGGAGAGAGTGAGAGAGACAGACAGAAACACACACACACACACCCACTCTCACACCCTCCCACACCCCATGCTGGCTGTAACTGCAGCGCTGAGCTGCCTGGAGAGGAGATTGCCTGAAGCTGAAGGATGCTTTGAACTGGGGGGCTGCGTCACGGTTGGACTCCCACTTGCAGAGGACTCGATTATGTCCAGGGACCACCTGAACAACAGCACCCTGAAGGAGGCTCAGTTTAAAGACCTGTTCTTGAGAAAAGGTACATTTCCGAAGGCCCGGTGTGGATGATCTGTGCTCTTTGGGGTTTGCTGTGGTTTTTCTTGGAGTTTGGTTTGGGGCAGAGTTGAGCAGAAGAGAAACTCTTTCTCAAGAAGTTTGTTTCTAGGGGTCTGCCAACTCCACGTTTCGGCCCGGGACTCCTTTCAGGAAGATGCATTTCAGGCTTAATCATCCTCTTTTGAGCCTGCAGTTAGTTTGTTCCTGTTGGAGGTGTCGGGCGTAAATACACAGTTTGTTGCTTTGGAGTTTATTTTTTATTCAAATGCTCCTTATGTGAGGCTAAAACCTCCCCCTGGAAATTCTATTACTCACCTGATGGGTAGTTTTTTTTTTTTTTTACCCTGAGTTGTTGAAAACAGCATTGGAAAGAAAAGATCTATTTCTCAGGATGTGAGTAGTTCACTGAATAGTTTCTTAGGCCATCAGTGCAGGGACAGCAGCTATCGGGAAAGAGGCCTGCGACTCCGAGATACAGAGGGCCGAGGAAAGCGAGAGACAGACCGAGCGCGGCTGGGCGGCGGAGCCTGCGCGCCTCGCCGTGGAGGCGAAGGCTTGTGTGCAGCGGATTCTTCCCGCTACGCTTTCCTAAATTAATAATGTGGAGGCGGGGTGAGGGTGGATTTTAAATGAATCCTATAGGGGGAAGTATGGTTTCATGTATGTATTTTTTTCCATTTATAGCATGGCAGAGGGATAGACTTTTAAAAGGTTTGTAATTGTTCTTACTCCTCTGCTGGTTTTGCAGAAAATCCTGTCAGTCATCTTTGATTGGAACGTATTTAGGTAAATTTCCTTCTGAAGTGATCATGAAACTCTAGATTCTAAAATGCGTGGTGAAAAGTCCTTGTGTTGGGTGAATGCTTGGGCCTTCGTAGGTTACAAAGATGTCCCTCTGGCCGGACAGGCTGGCAGTCTGCGCTCGAGGGAGCCTCCAGTGCCCTGTCGCTGCTGACGGCTGCACCTGGCCTTGGACCGCAGGCAGGCGGGTGTGTGCCTGGGCCACACCTGGCCCTTCCCTCTCATCTCTTTACCCACAGAGCATAGGTATCATCTCCCAATTTTGTTTTCATGCAAAATGTTTTACATAAATATATGAATATAAATAGGACATATATAATAGGTGACTAGCAGTAACCATGAGGCTCTGTTTCTAGCTACAGTTCACACTTCCTTAGACTAGGAATTGTTGAATAATTGTTGCAAAGCATGAAAACCTTTAGCAAAACTTCAGCACCCTTGAAGATGTAAGTAAGTGTTTGGTGGAATATGGTTCTGTGCTAGACACTGTTCAAGTAGGTGAGGCTATCGGGCTCCCTTCCTTCTTAGGGCTTTTTCATCAGCTTACATATAAGGACACCAGCTCTGTGCCAGGCATGTGCCACCTGCTGAGGACATGAGGACTCACTCGATAGGAGAAGACGACCAGAACACAGGCACAAACAAGACAGTGATAAGTCGCAACAGGGTTCAAAGGAAGCCCCCGGGGCTAGTGAGCCCCTCATGGTGGGGGGTGTAGGAAGGGCGTTATAAAGGAAGGTAAAGCCAGCAGGTGACACCAAATCAGGGTATTTCTGTGGGGTGGCTTTTTCCCTTCCTGTTGTGCTACTTGTAGGATGGAGTAGCCAACCCCCCTCCAAGGAAAACAAAATTCACAATCTCTAATGTAATCGGTACAATGATAGCTCTTACTGTTTTGCTTCTGAACTTCAAGCTGTGAAGTCACTCTTGTAACACAGGCTGAATTTTCCCCCTCAACCATGATGTTTAATGAGTGTGAATTTTCATTCAACCATTAAAATCTCCAAGAGTATTTTTATACTAAACAGTTCACGAACTCAAGGCAATTATAGTCCAAGTAGATTCCAGCTCCTGCCCCTCCTGTCTTCCTGCCGCTGCCGCCCGGTCTCTGTAGCATTTTGGAAAGAATTTACCAGCCTTCAGGAACATTCAGCACTTTGAAAGTGTCACGGAGCCATAAATAAAGAGTAAGACACCCCCAAGGCTGTCATCTTATCACCACACCCGTGTCTGCTGAGGAGGACAGACAGGAAGGAAACGCAGACAGGAGCTCCCTGCGCGGCAGCCGGACAAGCCCCGCTGCCAGGGAAGGGTCACCTCCCGCCCCGGGCTGGCCCGGTCAGGCTGCCCGGAGGCCAGACTCTGCCGTGGTCCCCATGCCCCAGGCGACCCTGCGCACAGGGGAGAGAGGGTGGGAAGCAGTCACGCAGGGTGGGCTGAGGACTTGGCGGCCGATGTGCAGCCACTCTGCGGTGTGCAGAGGTTCCACGGGGCACTTTTTCTGAATGCTGCCAGGATGTCTCCTTGGTCTGGAGAAAGGCAGCGGCGAATGAGGGCCCCAGCCCATTATAGGGGCAGTGAGGGCACATCTGGAGCTTAAAGATAAGTAATTGTGTAGAAAATAGGGCTTGGGGGAGGAGAGACCACACGGGAGGTGGCGCTGACCACCCCACAGATGGAAAGCCTGTGCACCCGAGCCGAGGTGGTGCAACCACACTTCCCCAGGGTTCCTTAAAAATAGTGCAGACTCTCATGCCTCCTGCGTGACTCAGCTCGCTTCCTCATCGCACCAGGGGATAGGCACGGTGTCTTCTGTTCCTGTAATTCCCCACCACGCAGCTTGGAATTTCCTGGAGATGTTTCCATAAAAATAGAGAGATGCCATCATCACCGCCGTCACTGTTGTACAATAATAAAATAAGGTGCTATGATGCCTTCCTGTAAATTTTAGGCTGGATTTATTATAAAATTTCTGGTGTTTAGATCACAGTGACTCATTCATTATAATCTCGTGAACTACAGCCCCAGAAAAGGAGGGAGGATGTGAAAATTTGACTTTGGCCTCAAATTCTTCCCCGTCTGCCCTGCTTTTTGGCATTCTTCTGTGGACATCAGTAGCTATTGAAATCAAGGAAAACTGATCAGTCGTTTATGTTGGGAATCCACATTAGGCACATGAAATTTTGGAAACCCCAAAGCATCCTATTATTTTCTCAGCATGCTACTGTTCTTGTGGGTTTTATTTAAAACAAAAAACAAAAAAACTTTGTTTTTTAATAGTTCTCCCAGAATTTAGTCTCTTCTTAGCTCTCCCTTTCTAGACCCCCTTTCCCCTCAAACAAGACCCCAAAACCCAAACCCCAAGTATCTCTCCCTTCCGTGCATGCCGGGCTGTGTGCGCCACACGAGAACAGGCTGCAGGCATCAGCAGAATCCTCCGTGTGAAGTGAACGAGTGGGCGTGGGGGGACAGGCGCAGGCGGGCGCCGCTCACACTCCCTGGGGAGCTCCGAGGGGTCTGGAAGGGAGAGATGATCCGCAGTGCGGGACCCCAGGGTCCGGAAGGCGTCGTGCTCGTCCTTAGAACCCTCTCTGCTCACTGCGGTTTTCTCTCCGAGAATGTGCCGGCCCCTCTCGGGAGAGTACGGGCAGCTCCGGAGAGAGTAAACCTCATGTGTTCTGGTTTTTAGTGTCCGTCTCCTCTGGTTTAAAGACGAGACGGCAGTCTGTCTCCGTTGGCGGGTTTTGCCCAGAGTCTGCTGCGTGTGGGACTGCGGGCCAGCGGCTCTGTGGTGGGCCCCATGCCAGGCCCTGGCACCAGCAGGGAACCATGGGCCACCCAGACATACACTGGGGATCAAATTGCCGCTGCAGCAAGATGCGACTCAGTTGAGCTACGACTCGGTTGTTAGGACGGTGGCCCTGTGCGCAGGTCATCCCTGGGGTCTTTCTTGCCTACAGGAAGAGCTGCCTCTCGAGCCAGCACCGAGTGCCGTAGTGTCTCAGGCTCTCCCCAGACTTCTGTCACCCCAGGGTCCTGGCTGGACATCCCTGCTGGGTCACTTGGCTCAGTGTGCAGCCCCCTGGGGACCCTGTTCCTGCTTCCATGAGCCTGTGACCTCAGCCTGCCCCAGGCAAGTTCTGCACTACTTGAGTGCCTGTGACCCCACTTCCTGTGTGCCGGAGACACACCTGCCACAAGCCGTGCATGACTCATGAGTGAAACCTCAGGGCAACGGCGTAAGTGCAGGTGTCACAGCAAGGGCGGGGCAGGTCCCATGAGTGTGGCAGGTTTACAGGAAAGCCGGGGACGCTCAGCCCGAGAGCAATGGTTCTCCTCAAAAGAAAGATGGTGGGAACGTTACTTTTAAAGAGAGTCGTTCCATGCACTGTTTGCACAACGGAGATCTCTCTCGCCCTTGCTTGAATTTTTAAATAAGCTTTTGGATCAGAAGATGCATGCCTTTCAGATAATAGAAAATTATCCGTGTGCTGTCTCAGACCAAAAGAAGAAGAAAAACCAGAGCAAATAAAGATCTAAACAGAAAAATACAAACTCCAAAAATCTTAGGTGAAAACATCTTTAGAAAATCGAAGAAGGCCTTCCTAATCAAACAGGAAGTTTAGAAGCCATAAAGGAAAAAGAGTATTTGATGGCATAAAAATTTATGTCACCTATAAAGAAACTCACAGCAAAGTAAGAAATGACAGACTGGGAGAAAAAAAATTGCAACCTGTGTAACAAAGATTTGCAGCCATAATATATAAAGATTTCTTAAAAATGCGTAAGAAATAAATGAGAAAACTACAAATAAACCAGTATGAACTAATACGATTGTGAAAAAAATAAATACAAATTCCCATAACCACAGGGAAAGATCTGAAATTACCAGTTATTGGAGAAATACAAATTAAAACAATCTGCATGTTTTTGCCCATCAGGTTGGAACAAATTATAAAAGGGCTGTTCCCAGTGTACCGAGGGTGCGGAGAACAAGCCCTCCGGTTCCCAGTGTCACCGAGGGTGTGGGAAACGAGCCCTCCGATTCCCAGTGTCACCAAGGGTACGGGGAACGAGCCCTCCGGTTCCCAGTGTCACCGAGGGTGTGGGGGACGCGCCCTCCAGTTCCCAGTGTACTGAGGGTGCCGGGAACGTGCCCTCTAGTTCCCAGTGTACCGAGGGTGCGGGGAATGAGCCCTCCAGTTCCCAGTGTCACCGAGGGTGCGGGGAACGAGCCCTCCAGTTCCCAGTGTACTGAGGGTGCGGGGGACTTGCCCTCCAGTTCCCAGTGTCACCGAGGGTGCGGGGGACTTGCCCTCCAGTTCCCAGTGTCACCGAGGGTGCGGGGGACTTGCCCTCCAGTTCCCAATGTCACCGAGGGTGCGGGGAACGAGCCCTCCAGTTCCCAGTGTACTGAGGGTGTGGGGAACAAGCCCTCCAATTCCAGTGTCACCGAGGGTGCGGGGAACGAGCCCTCCAGTTCCCAGTGTCACCGAGGGTGCGGGGAACAAGCCCTCCAATTCCCAGTGTACCGAGGGTACGGGAATGAGCCCTCCAGTTCCCAGTGTCACTGAGGGTGCGGGGGACGAGCCCTCCAGTTCCCAGTGTACTGAGGGTGTGGGGAACAAGCTCTCCAATTCCCAGTGTACCGAGGGTGCGGGGAACGAGCCCTCCAGTTCCCAGTGTACCGAGGGTACGGGAATGAGCCCTCCAGTTCCCAGTGTCACTGAGGGTGCGGGGGACGCGCCCTCTTGCTGACAGCAGCCCGAGCTTGCACGGGCTCTTTATAAGGCCGGTTCTCAGTAACAATCGAGATTAAAAATGATTATGCTAGCCGGGCGCGGTGGCTCATGCCTGTAATCCTAGCACTCTGGGAGGCCAAGGTGGGTGGATCGTTTGAGCTCAGGAGTTCGAGACCAGCCTGAGCAAGAGCAAGGCCTATCTCTACAAAAAAAAAAGAAAAAGAAAGAAAAATTAGCTGGACACAGTGACACACACCTAGTCCCAGCTACCCGGGAGTCTGAGGCAGTGGGGTCACGTGAGCCCAGGAGTTTGAAGCTGCTGTGAGCTATGATCGTGATGCTGTACTCCAGCCTGGGTGACAGAGCAAGACCCTGTCTCAGAAAAAAAAAGAAAAACAAAAAAGAAAACCAGCTAAATAGCCACCAGCTAGAGAGGGTACGTTCCAGGATACCGTGCTCTGGAACAAATAGCGCTGTAGAGAGCTGGGTCGGTGTTCTTGTTTAAAGACGTCCATGAGGTATTAAGTGAAAAAAAGCATAACAGTATATTTGTACAGTGATCTCACTAATTAAAAAGAAGAAAGCCCTCGTTCAGTAGGCAGATGCACGCACGCACGCACGCACAACGTGGTATCTGTGCTTTCCCCAGGGCGGCGTCAGGCTGGGCGGGGTCGACATGCTTGGGCTAGAAAGGGGAGCTTTGCATTCTCTCTCCTTCTATATTGTTTAAGTTTTCAAGAGGTTTTCATTATTTTTATAATGAAAATACTTTTCAAATGAAACACAAATATAAAAAGAATGCCCGTAGACTTATGAAAATATAATTTGTTTGCTTTGCTACAAATGCTTGTCTGCATGGCTTTCCACATTCAGGCAGAGATGACCCGGAAAGCCGTCCATGGGAAAGACCGGTTCCTGAGAGGGCTCTGTGGGGTCCTTCGCTGTCACCGTTACTTTCCTCTCGTTCCACGTCCATAAAGCAATGCAGTTTCATTAAGAAAACGTTTGTGCGTCCCAAGGCATGCTTTAACCTGAAGGGCAGTTTGTGAATACTCTGCTATTTATCCACAAAATAAAAATGAGGTTGGTAAAACAAGGCATTATTTGGGGGTCAGTCTTCAGCATATGTTCACGGCCTGTGACCTAAGCAGATCTAGCTCCCTGCCTCCTTTCATACTCCTCCCGAGGTGATGGCCAGTGTCTTGCACAGGCTTCAGGGCTCCTTGGAGGTGCACTCCGGGTGTTCTGCAGACATTAAGGGCCTCGTCCTGTTGGCAGTGGCTGTGGCTGTCCCCGCAGAGAGTGCACCTGTGCAGGTGGGCTATCGCCTGGGCCCACAAGTCCCAGAACCCACCCCCAGGCTTGGGCGCTCTCCCAAGTCGTTCATTGATTCACATCTCACTGATAACGCCGCCTAACTGCCTCTCCTGTCAGAAGGGACGAAGGGGCGGCTCTGGACACGCAGCCAGGGAGATGTCACATGGTGCGTGGGTATGGGGTCCTGAGAGATGCAAGATCAAGGCCAGGGTGTCCCAGACACGGGATGGTCACTTGCAGGGGTAGAGAGTCAAAGACAGTGTCCTGGGGTAATCTCAGACCATACTTCCCAAGGTCCATGAGCACAAATACAGGCACGTTGATATCTGTACCCAAAGCAAAGGTCGCCAGCCCCTGCTTGCTAGCCAGGAGCAAGTTCAGTCTTTCCAGGAGACCTCGCCATGAAAACTGTTGAGAAGCCCTGGGGAGGCTTTTGTGGGGACATCAATTTGGTGGCTCCCCTGGAGGCTTCCTCCCCATAGGAAGTGGACCCTCAAGCCCCCTCCTTGCTGAGCCGTGGCAGCCCCAAGAGGTGGGCCTCGGCTGGCCAGGGTGGCAGCAGCACTCGTGCGGGTGGGGTGCTGGGAGCCCAGCGTGGGCCTTGCCGACTGTGGCTCTGGCGCTGCTCGGGGCACGGCCTCCTCCAGAGTCCACGTCCACTGGATGGGTGATATCCCCGGGCCTTCCACTGCCAGCCAGGGGTGCGTGGGGCAGATGTGCCCGCTCTCCCTGCACGGCTCCGCGGCTCACTCCAACAAGCAGCTCTCCATTCTCCAAGGCGCCCCAGGGCCAGCCGCTCTCCCATAGGCCCAGTGCTGAGGTTAGCCCAGCCCAGTCCCATGGGTGTGCTTGGATATCTTTGTCCCTAGGGGGCGTGGGGTCTGAGGGGAGGACCCTCCATCCATGCTCGCCCAGCCCTGCTGGTGCTGGGGTATGGCGGCAGGTGCACACAGCTGTAGCTACTGGGGAAGGGGCTGCTTGGGCCCTGCCCGCTTCACCCCAGGTGTGAGTGGATGCGTGGAGATGCGCCTCCCCAGCGGCTGGGGCCTGCGCGCGTGTGCACACATGTGCACGCATGTGTATGTATGTACGTGTGTGCTGTGAGTTCAAGGCAGTGCAGCAGCTGGCAGGGTTCTCCCCTCTTTCTCTTGTCCTGCCTCACATCCCACACCCCTCATCTCCCACCAAAGCTGGCACTGTCTTCCTCCCAGAGAGAGGGCGCGAGAGAGCCTTCAACTCTACACCCGCGTGCAGGTCACTTCCTTTCAGTCGGGGCACGCGAGTGAGACGGGGGGCTTCCCTCAGCAGAGCCACGGCCAGAGAGCAGGAAGTCTGGGGCCAGGGCGCCCTGGAGCACTGAACCTACCTCCTCCCCAAACCTGCCTGGAACAGCCAGCCCCGTGTGCTGTGGCTTTAGAGTCACACTGTGAAGCGCGTGTCAATGGCATTTAGGGACTCCTTTGTAATGGTGGCGTCAGAAACCCAGATGTGACCTGGCCACTTATAAAACATCCTGCCTGCAGGGTTGGAAACAGCGCAGGTGTGCTTTCTAGCTTGCCTGCAAAGGCACAGCCTTGGAGGGAAGGGAGCTGGTACTGTCTTTGTACGATGCTGATTTTCCCTGCAGGGTGCTGCTGTTTAGGGTGATGTGCTTTGAGAAACTTGACTCAGCCATAAAGACCAATTTCGCTTTTCTAGAGAGGTTACACTGGGAGAAATAGCTTCAGTTTTGAGAGACTTTCTCAACTCCCTGTGGTGGCGGGGTGGAGATATCGTCTGGCAGGAGGGGGTTTTAGGTGACAGGAGCCCTGGGCTTTCCATACTCAAGAGAAGGTGACACCCAAGCCTGCCCACTGCAAGGGGCGGCCCACAGTGAGCAACCTACCCATGGCCGGCATGCGTGGGAACTGGGGACGGTTACGGCAGTACCTCTAGAGGTCGGTGGGGCCAACAGAACACATTTTCTCAAGACCCTCATTATACAATTGCAAAGACAAGGTTTGTGCAGTGCATTAGGCAAAGCACCAGAGTTCTGCAGGCCTCTGTTTCTTCAAGATGTTCTTAGAATGTCAAAGTCTGGCCAGGCACAGGGGCTTGCGACTGTAATCCCAGCACTTTCGGAGGCCGAGGCAGGAGGATCGCTTGGGACCAGGAGTTCAAGACCAGTCTGAGCAACATAGCGAGACTCATCACTACCAAAAAACTAAAAAACAAAACAAAACAAAACAAAAAACCAATGTCAAAGTCTGCCAGGGGCCTCGGGCAGCAGCCTGGATCCAGTGGTGTCAGGTGTGAGTGGAAGCACATGCTTTAAGATCCCACAGCACTGGATCTGAACCCCAACCCAGCCACACGTGGCCTCGGGCTATGCCTCGATACCTTCCTGTCCACGGTGGGGTGGCCATTTCCATCTCACGGGGTCCCTTGAGGACCAGATGTGGGCAGGAGGCCTTCGCAGCCTGGTGTCTGTAGCGATGGCGGTGGCTCGAGCCGTTGGGAGCCTGGGGGACCGGGTGCAGGCCAGAAGGGCAGGCGTCTGACACACTCTCCTCTTCCATTGCAGCGGAGCTGGAGTTTGCCCAGATCATCATCATCGTTGTGGTGGTCACGGTGATGGTCGTGGTCATCGTCTGCCTGCTGAATCACTACAAAGTCTCCACGAGGTCCTTCATCCACCGCCCGGGCCAGAGCAGGAGGCAGGAGGACGGGCCACAGCAGGTGAGTGCGCGGCCACCCCGGCTCCGACGGCCCGGCTGGGCACCGCGAGGGCCAGAACATGGGGTGGCCTCCCGGGTCGGTCCCTGTGGTTCAGAGGCCGAAAAGACTTTCTGTTGATGTTCTAATGTACAAGAAAGCACACACATCAGAAGTGTTCAGCGCAGCAAATCTGCACAAACCGAACAGTCTGTGACCAGCACTGGTCACAAAAGAGACGTGGCAGTCCCCCCCGGAAGTCCACACACAGCCCCATCCAGGCCCGCCCTGCCAGGCTCTTGCTGCCTGGGTGTGTGTCTGCACAGATTCGCTTTGCGGCCTTCTGAAGTTACACTGATGGTCACTCTGTGGGTGCTCTCTCGTGTTGGGCGTCTCCGACCCCGCACTGGATTTGCGACATCCGTCCATGTTGCGAAACAGAGATCTCTTCTTCAGCGTGGTCCTGGAGGTGTTCTGGTGATAAACGGTGCACTCACACGTCACTAATGATGGCAGCAGTGAGGGCCTGGCAGCCCCTGGGGATCGGCAGGTGGGGCTGTGCAGGGGTGCTCACAGAGCCGCCAGTGGGGCTCTCAGCTTGGGGTGTTTTTAGGTTTTTAGCTATTTCTTGCCCAGATGACCTGATACTCAGCCAAACTGCTGCGCAGTCAAACCTGGGAGATGGGAGGTGCTGGGTGCTCTGTCCCGGGCCTGTTGCACCATCTGTGGTCCTGGTGCCTTCAGGGAGGGGTTCGGGAATAGTGAGTTTAGGCGAGTATGAACCCTGGCTTCGGTCGTGGGCAGAGGCGGCAGAACCCCCACAATACTCAGCGCCAGGGCTTGCTGAGTGGCGAGAGCCACCTTTACGTGGCACCCCTTTTCAGGTGTGGGGCTACACAATTCTCGCTCCTGCCCTGACTTAGGGAGGCTGTCATGGGTGGGGCACAGCGTCCCAGCGGGAGTCAGGAGTGGCAGCCAGGCCCCTCTCGGGAGGGCGGGTTGTGCTTCGTGGTCCCGTGGGTGGAGATGAGGTGCGCGCGTGTGCTCTGCAGCCCTCACGGCAGTGCGAAGGGGCAGGGTAGGGCTGCCGCGCGCCACCCGCAGACCGCAGTGCAGGCTGGACGGGACAGTGTGTGGGGAGGCAGGACCCCTGGGAGAGCCCGGGCACGGGGGAAGTAAGTACAACTCCCCCTGCTTTCTGCTCCAGGAGCACCAAGATGCCCGAGGGCCCTGCGCACGGCACATAGTCCCCGGCCCGGGCCCCCCAGACTTGCCGGGGCATCTTCTCCCCTCCTCCGCACCTTGGTGCAGACCCAGCCCCCTTGCTGTCGCTGTCCCAGGCCATCTGCACGTGCAGCCACACCCTTACCAACCAAGAGGCCCGCAGGAAGATGACTGTTTTTAAAAGGCAGGAGAGCAAAAATCTAAGTGTGCTTTTGTGGAAAGTATCTTCTCTGTCACTGGCAGTGGGTTCGTGTGGGGCCCGAGCCCGGGAAGGCTGCAGGCTGGCCGGCCAGCAGGACCTCCCTTTCTTGAAATCGGGAAGGGAATTAAGTAGCCTGTTAGAGGTCCCTTCAGGGCTGCACACAGCACGGCAATGAAGACAATCAGGATCTAGTGAATTGCATCCGCAGAGGTCTTCATCCCCACGCCTGATTTTGTCAATAAGTGCATGAGAGTTTCGCCCAGAGTTGTCCTGGTACGGAGGTGCAGGCTACACGCAGCGGAGGCCTGAGCGCCTTGGCTACGCTGCTCTTTTTCCGAGTGACCCAGAACTGGGTGCTGTCACCCCCTCAATCAGAGGGGACTGTGGATGTTGCGCAGCTCAGCCATGGGCTCCCTACAACGTTCCGCAAAACTCGAGATGCACCGTGTGCGTCTCCACACGGTGGCTGGAGCATTCGGCCCAGCTAGGACTGTTAGCCTGGCTGACGGCTCCAAATCAGGGAAGAGAGCAGAGGAGGAAGGATCCGTCTGTCTCCTGGATGCAGACACAGACCTAGTGGCACTTTCTGCCCCCACCCCTGCCCTGAGGGTGCCCGGCGGCCAGGCAAGCCCCCTCCCCCGCCCAGGTTCCTGCAGAGACTCGCTCCTTCCCTTTAGACTGCCGGGAGAGCAATCTGACCTACACGCAGCCAAGGGCGATTTTACCCCTGAGGGCACATTTGACAATGTCCGGAGGGGCTTTTGGTCCCCAAGCGGGGGTGTGCTATAGGGACGCTCTGCTCTAAACACCCTCCAGTGCACAGGGCAGCGCGGCCTGCGACAAAGCATTACCTGACTGGATGTGGTGGTACTGAGGCCCAGGAGCCCACCCCCCCAGGCGTGTAGCACTGCCCTGGCCCGAGGCGCTGGCTGGCGGGAGGGGACAATGCTGCCACGTCCACCGAGTGGAGAGAGCGCTGCCCAGCAGCAGGGGCGGGGGCTGGTCTGGAACTCTGCCTTGGGAACAGTCTCCCTGGTGATCTCTGCCCTTCTCTGTGATCCTGTCATTCAGTGGACACCCAGCAGGAGCGGGCACGGAGCAAGGTAGGAGCAGGCGGTGGCCGTGCTTGGTCCCCGCCGTCAGCAGCACCTGCAGACCCACCTGGCTAAGGCCCAGGCCCCACTGCTATCCTCTCCATCTTCCTGGGGAGGCATGGGGTCTTGCTGGCTGTCAGTGCGTGGCAGGGAAGGGAGGCTCAGGGAACGGTGGGAACTGCTTGCAGAGGACACCTGCGTCTCCTCTGCCCCAGTGCCTGGCCTGGTCCTGGCCCATGTGCACCTGGTGTGGGCCGCTCCAAGTTGCCCTTCCAGGTTGCCCTCCACCATCCCACGGTGACCGACCATCTGTGCTAAGCAGCCTCCTCCTCGACGGGGTCAGAGGGGCAGGGCCCAGTGCGGCCGGCTGGTGGGGACGTCCCTGCCCCCGCTGACAAGGCCCGGCTGGCACCAGCCTCCCAGGTTCTGCCCGTTGCCGAGTGGTCTGTGCTGGGCAAGGCACAGGCGAGCGTGTGTCTGCACTTGCTGCTGTCACCGGCTCCTGTGAGCCCCTGCAGCGCCTCTGGTCTTGTTAGCACAGAAGCCCCAGCGATTCTCCCCCAGCACCGTGAGTCCCTGGGAGCCGAGTGGCAGGTGGCCTCGAGCCCTGCTGGTCCGCAGCTGTGGGTGTGGGGCCCCCTCCTGTCTGGGCCCCTCTGTGCAGACCCTGAGGGCTCCGCGAGCGAGTCAGTAACAGCTGCGTTTATCCTCAGCTGGTGGGAGAAGGGCTGGGCATCTAACCTATCAACCTCCAGGTGATTTGGCTTAACACTGTTGATTAAATTTACTGTTATATACTTCTGCTGGAAGACTTGATAGTCACGATGGAGAAATAATATTAGGGAAATATTAATGCCGGGACGATAGTTAGGTTTCATCTTTGAGGAGGAGGCCGAGCACACAGACGTTGGGATTTGGTTGAGGAAACTTTCCTCCCCTGGCGTGAGCTGCCCCCTCCCCAGCAGTGGGCTTTCCACTTCGACCACGAGGAAGAACCAGACCGAGGCGGATAAAATAGGACCTCGGGAGCTCTGGGCATCCTTGGTTCTTGGGGAGCGTCCTCCTCTGCAAAACGGTGGCCGGGCCAGGGCTGCCTACCGTCCTTCCCGTGGAAGCGCCTGGCACAGCCCGATTCCTGGGACTTGCTCTCATGCAGTCACAGGGAGGGTCGCAGTGCCCCCGCCCCACCAGCACCTTCCTCCTCGGTACCCCTGCTTTCTGTCTGCCACGATGTGTCTCCCGAAGCCAGTCAGGCTTCGTCACCATGTAGCGTCTGGAGATACCGCGTGTTCCAGAGGAGCCCAGGGGTGGGATGATACCGGCCCTGGATTTGTCGGAAGCAGCCTTTCCTGGATGAAAATGAAAAATAGCAACCCAGGCTTAAATTAAATTACTGGAAAAGTAAATGCTTAAATAATGGCGGATAGCAGCAGGTGGCTTTGTGACATAAATCCTTGTGTGTTTTGGGGAGGTAGCCTCATCTTGTTGTTTAGAGTCTGGTTTATGTGATTTCAGAGCTTTGCAACTGTCTAGATTTCTTTTCATTATCTGAGACCACCGAAGTAATATTACCAAGAAAACAATAAAGGGGCACATTCCAGACACAGCCCTAAGGGCTGCTTGCTGGGGCCTCTCTTGCCGGAGCTGGGGGAGCCCGGGGCGGCCTTTCTGATGGCAGCGCGGCCTGGCGGGTGGAGCCCAACCCGTGTGGACGGCCCGCGGCAGAGGACAGCATGTGCAGAGGGACGGGGAGGACCTTTACCGAAATTGTGGCTATTCAGCCATTTTTGACCTATAAAAACAGCAATTGCCATTAAAAAGTTAACAAAAGGAATCACGTCAGGTAATCTCTTCATTATCAGCTGCTACCGGGACTAAATCAATTGTGAAGATCCAGCTGCCCGGGCCTCCCGGGAGATGTCCTCCAGCACAGCGCTGGGGGAGCGGCGACGGGCTCCGCAGGCCGTGGGGAGGGGGACGAGGACTTCGTGGTCGTCAGCTCTCTTGGCACAGAGACGTGCATTCCTCGGCCCGCGTGCCCTGGCGTGGGGTGGGTCCAGCCCAAAAGACTGTCTCTGAAGAAGCTGCAGACTTGGCCCGGAGCGCGGCGGTGCGTGTGGTTTGCCCCAGAGGGTGTTCTGACAAAACTTGATCCATTTTTTAAAAATTGGGAGATTTCACGTAAAAATTGGAATTTCCATCTTCTCTTGAAAAGGCAGCATTTGGGGCCGTGCGCTAAGGCCGGGGCCGCGAGGCAGCCGCCCCTGGAGCCGGGCCGTGCCCTCTTTGGCTGCCGTCCCGTCTCCCTCCATGGCCCCTCGACACTGGGGCTGTGTCGTCGCCACTTATTGGTTTGCACAGTGGCGGTTGTTTTCTAGAAAAAATATTCTGCACTCAGGCCTTTACCACAGGCTGAAAACAAAGACAGACCAAGAAGGCCACTGGTTTCCAGAAAAATGGGCGAGAACGTCCTTGTGGAGGTAAAGACTGTCCCTCCTAGATGACGAGTTCAGGCGCGTCTCTGGGTCAGGGGCGTTCAGCGTGTCCTGCACCCAGGCTGACACGGGCACTCGTGGCCCCTGCCGTCCAGTCATTTCCCCGGGCAGGGCCCCCCTCTCCGAGGCCAGAGCCTGTGGCTGAGAGGGCAGAGGTGGCCGTGAGCTCCCTGGCTACCTGCAGCTCAGCCCGGCCACCAGCGGCCTGTCTGTTGGCCTTGGGAGCAGGGGCGGCCAGAGGACAGGCAGTTCTGGGCAGGCGGCTCACAGCCAGGAGCCCACCGTGCTGGGGCCCGGAACTCATGGTGGGAGGGACCTCCGGGGTACAGCGAGTGTGGTGGGGAGCCTTTCTCCACCTGGGCCATGCCCCTCTAACACGCGTCCCCAGGCGGGGACTTCAAGATGGGCCCCAGGCCCAGGGGTGTCTGTGAAGCCCCCAGGCAGCGCCCTGAGTCCTGCAAAGGGCACAGGCAGCAGGGGCCACACCGCTGTTCCTTCCCACCGTGACTGGAGCGCCGGCTTGCTGTGCATGCCTCAGACCGCGTTTAGAAAAGCATTTATAAAATGAGGGAAAGGAACTATTTCCAGTGAGGTTCGAAAGAACAAACTAATGGGCTTGCGATGCAGTTGTGATCGGCCTGTTTCTGACACTGCAGACCAAAGCAAAGAGAGCCACAGGCTTCCTCTGGCGTCACTGCTGGGACGAGAGGTGGCAGGCGACCTTCTCCCTGTGGCCGAGGCAGACTCCTGCTGCACCGGGGACCAGATGTGTTTGCTGTTGACTCTGTCCCATAACAACTCTTCATTATTTCACAAGTCTCGGAAACTGCATTTCTGAGAGCCGAGTGGACTGATTCCGAGGGGCAGTGAGCACCTCACTGGAAACCACCAGCGCGGGTGTCCTGCTGCCAGCCGCACCACGCTCCCTGAGTGGGCAAGGGTGTGCCTGTGGCCGGGCTGCCAGGGTGGTCACTGGAAGGGTTTTCCCCTTTGGCCTGTGCAGCTGATGCATTAGAGGATAGAGAATTTCACATCACTTCAAAATGAGAGCATCTCCCTTCAGATAAGAGGAACAGCGGGCCAAGCCACTGGGCAGAGACGGGACAGGGATGCCGGGCAGCGGGTGGCAGGCAGACCTCGGAACACCAGGCTTGGTCTTCAAAGCGACGTGAGTGGCGCAAACCGTCCTACTGATGCTGCCACTGCCCAGAACACAGAACGGTTCTGGAATTACCTTCAGAGTCTTTTTGCTGTTTGTTTTGAAGAAAAAGCCAAGGGAAACTTTTTTTAAAACTCCTCCATGATGTCAAGTCTTCCTTTTTCCTATCTGTTCCCTGAGGATAAGTTGGATTTTTCATACCAGCCAAAATCCACTTAGAGCCCCGTCTACCGCATCATGTGGGTGATTGAGCTAAGTGGGGCAGTGTCGGTGCAAAGACAGGTGACTGTTCATGAGATCAACGTTGTCCAAGTTACAAACTGGCGCTGGGAAGGAAGGGCGGGGAGGCCCCACGGCACCCTGCAGCCGGCTCTGGGGAAAGGGTGTGGACGGGGGCCCTGCTCTGTGTCGGAAAAACTTTCCTGGTAGGAACGTGTTCGTGTATCACTTCTGCAATGACGAAACCTGCTCTGTTCACCTAAACGGATGCTGAAGGCAGTTCCAGTAAGCTATGGAGTCCAAGGGTAATTCATTTGATTATGGTTTGTATTGTGGCAAAAAAAAAAAAAAATGCTAAAATAGTATTTTTAGATAAAATTCATGGAAAATTTTGTAAACAAATTTGTAGTAACCTTTTAAATGTATAAAATATTAGCATTAATAATCTAATAGTAAGGTTTGTTTATTTTTTACTTAGTCCTTGAAAGTTGGAATGATTCGATCTGAAACAAATAAAATAAAAAATTCTCTGAATTAGCCTAATTCTGATGGCCCTTGCTGGGGAGGCTCCAGGCCTGGGTTCTGGCTCCTGGTTGAGCCCTGCTGGCTCTGTGGCTGTGGCGAAGCCTCTGCCTCTGTGCCCGTGTCCCCACGCCGATGGGCGACTGGGCTGAGATGAGGCCGCGCCTGCAGGCAAGCAGTCCTGTGTCCCTGCCGGGCTCCCCTGACGTCCAGCTGCTCGCTCCCCAGCACCGGCCTCTCGCTCCTCCCTGGCCCACTGTATTGTTCTAGAAATAGAAAGGATTCCCTTTCTCGTCTTCCCAGCAGACCTTCCTGGATGATCTGTCTTTTCTCTTAAGGGATGTGGCCTAGACTGAGCAGAGCTGGGGGCGCACAGCGAGTGCTGAGAAGGCTGGTGCCCTCCCGGGAGGAAGGCGGGATGCTGGCGTGAGCAGTCACCGACACAGGGGACGTGGCTCCACAGCCGGGCTGTGACTGCCACCTAGAGTGGAAGAGACGTAGCAGTGAAGCATTGGGATGGTGGGGCGGTCGCGTGAGAAAAGGGAGGAACCGAGAGAAAATTGATTTTATCAGAAGGTAAAGACGTTGCTGAACATCCAAAGATCAGTTCTACCTCTACTTTGAAATTCTCAACCTGAAATGGGGAAGAAAACAGATTTGTACCTATTTGAGGCTAAATAATACATTCATATCCTGGAAGGAGCCCCTGGGTAGAAGTCGGAATATCCAGACAGCTGGGCCTGTCACCTACAGACCGCAACGCAGGGCCCCACTCCCCGCCCCCTCAACTTGTTGGCTTAGATCAGAGGCCTTACAGCGGCATCTGACTGCAGAGAGCAGTAAGAAACACACTTGGATCACAACACACAATCTTCATAGACACAAGGCAGAAGTTTTGCAAAACAATATTTACAGGGTACTCAGTTTCTATTCTGTTTCATTTTTTGGAATGCTGGCTATAACGCATATCAATTGATTTTCCAGCTAAGAGGTTGCAAAACACAGTGTGAAAAACACTGTCTTAGGTGTTTCCCCCGGTTGTTTCCAGTCTCCAAATCTGATGCTTCCTGCGGTTCTGTGTGTGTGGAAAGGAGAGTTTAGCTGAGAGCATAAACCCAGGAAGGCTCAGGGTGTGGGGTGGCTTTGCACATGGCGACAGTGCACATGGACCAGAGGCAGCAGGCCCCAGCCTGCACAGCTCACAGTGGGACCCTCAGGAAGTCCTGGCCACAGGTCACTTCTTTTGGTAATGAGAGATGTATCATTTGGATGAAAGGTGATCCAGGAGATACAGAAATGAAAAGGATTATGAGAGGTACTATGAACAATTGTATGCCAACAAAGTGGATAACCTAGATGTGAAAATTGGGCAAATTCCTAGAAACACCCTACCAAACTGAATCATGAAGAAATAGAAAATCTGAATAGATCTGTAACTAATAAAAAGATTGTACCAATAATCAAAAACTTCCCAACAAAGAAAAGCCCTTGACCAGATGGCTTCAATGGTGAATTATACCAAACATTTAAAGAATTGACACCAATCCTTTTCAAACTTCCAAAAAATTGAAGAGGTGGGAACACTTCCTAACTCATTCTGAGGCCAGCATTCCCGATACCAAAGTGAGACGAAGACACAAAAAACAAAACCATAGACCAGTGGTCCCCAACCTTTTTGGTGCCAGGGACCAGTTTCATGGAAGACAGTTTTTCCATGGACCAGGGCAGGGTTGGGGGAGGGGGAGCAGCTATAAATACAGATGAAGCTTTGCTTTCTTGCTGTGCTCACCTCCTGCTCTGTGGCGGGGTTCCTAACAGGCCACGGACTGGGACTGGTCCAAGGCCCAAGGGTTGGGGACCACGGCCATAGGCCATTTGTATTTCTTGAATATTGATACAAAAATTCTCGACAAAATAACTAGCAAACTGAATTCACCAGCATAATAAAAGGATTATATACCACAAGCAAGTGGGGATTTATTCCCAGAATGCAAGGATGGTTCTGTATATGAGATTCAGCTGATGTCATATACCACATTAACAAAATGAAGGGGAGAAAACACACACAGACATATACACACACAATCATCTCAATTGATACAGGAAAAAGTAATTTTTTTAGCTTCAAAGTCTTAAACAGTATTTGACAAAATTCAACATCCTTTCATGATGGAAATACTCAACAAAATAAGATAGAAGGAAACCACCTTAACACCCTAAAGGCTGTCTATGAAAAGCCCATAGGCGACATCATACTCAGTGGTGAAGGACTGGAAGCTTTTCCTCTGAGATCAGAAACAAGACACAGATGCCTGCACTTACCACTGCACCCTTATCTCACAGCGCAAATTAACTCAAAGTGGATAAGAAACCTCAATGTAGAAACTGAAACTTTAAAATTCGGTCTTAATTTGGCCGCTGTAACAAAGTACCGTGGACATTCGTTCCTCACTCTGGAGGCTGGGAGTCGGGGATCACGGAGCCAGCAACGCGGCGTTGCCGTCCGCGCCTCCTGCCGGCTGCAGAATGCCAGCCCGTCGAGAATCCTCACACGGTGGGGAGAGGGCTTGCTAGCGCTCCGGCCTCTTCTCTCACGGGCACTGACCCCATGCACGAAGGCTCCATCCTCTCGACAGACCACCTCCAAGACTCCACCCCAATACCAACACGGTGGGAGCATTACTCACCTCTTCCCCACCCAGAAATGTACCAAATGGTCAGATTCAAAGGGAAAAAAATTCAGTCACTGTGCTCCACATCTGCAGATAACACATCTTTTTTTTTTTTATATTTCTCCTACTGAATTGCTTTTTTTTTTATTTCAGCATATTATGGGGGTACAAATGTTTAGATTACATATAATGCCCTTTCCCCTCCTTCCCCCCCAAGTCAGAGCCTCAAGCGTGTCCGTCCCCCAGACGGCGCTCATCGCACTCATTATGTGTGCGTGTCCCCATCCCCCCCTCCCCTCCCGTCTGCCCGGCGCCCGATGAATGTCAGATAACACATCTTGATTCTTGGCATCATAAAGACAGTCATACGGAAGATCAGGTGATTTTCTTCTCTTCTATGCAAATGTTTTCGAGTCAAGCAGATTGAACTTGCAGACAGTGTTCCTGAGGGTGTGGCTGTTCACTGACCACTCAGAAGGAAGAAAGTGCGAAACAGATTCCTCAAGTAGAAGGGAGCCTGAAAATGCCTGTCTTCAAGCCTGAAGGGGTGGCACCGTCCTGTGTCCCCTTCCCACAGGTGTAGGAACTGAAAGCCCAGATTCAGCAGAGCCTCCTGATGGCCAGCCAGCCCTCAGGGGTCCCCAGGACTGGAGCCAACTTCTAGGGCCAACCCAGAGAGGCCAGAGCACCAGACTTTGTGGTCTGAAGCGTGCTTACGTGGAAGACCAGCTGTACAGACGTGTGTGCGTGTGTGTGTGTCACTGTGCCTTCGTGGATGTGGGCTGGGGACCGCCACAGGAGCCTCTCCCTTGGCACGCTTAGGGCTCTGCCCACGGCCTTGTAGACCCAGCAGAAAAGCGCTCTCGTGCAACCCAGAGGTGGTCAGACATGAGTGACCGTGTGACACTGACTCCATTAGCAGGAGAACGACAAATAACCGCGCATGGTCATCCCTGGGTACGCGCAGGGGTAGGTCTAGGACCCCGCGTGTGCCGGAGTCCAAACATGTTCAAGCCCCTCGGTAGGCCTGGCAGAACCTGCATGTATCAAAAGGTCGGTCCCTATATTGGTGGGTTTAGGCATCCCACGAATATGCGTTTTGATGGGAAAAAATCCATGTATAAGTGGACCCCCGAAGTTCAAGTCTGTGTTGTTCAAGGGTCAACTGTGTTCATTCACAATAAAGATTGCATTTTAGAAAAAATTCCAAGAGAAAATAAAAGCTTATCACCAAATTGAATGCTATGAAGTTGGTTTTTTTACCCCGTACGGTGTGTCCCTGTGTGACCTCATGACGTCAGGACACAGGGTGTGGTGCAGATGACCTGCGAGCCTTGTAACCGGTGGTTTCCTTTGTGGGCAGCGGATTGCCGCTGGGCTAATGTTTTAAGAGTGCAGGTAGTCAGGATGCGACGGTGGCCCTCATTCCCTGCGGCAGCGGGGGTTCTGCTGAAACCCAGTAGTTGGGAGCCTCGGAGAGCTTGCTCTGAGGGGTCTTGTGGACAGGCCAGCTCCTAACCTCGGAAAGCTCCTGAGGAAGTCAGAAGTAAATTCAGCTCCGCTTAGGCCGCCTCGTGCCCCAGCCCTTCCATTCCAAATACCGCCTTTGGGGTATTGTTCAAAAAATAATAGTTCGGGGAAAAGTCAATGACTCATTATTTTTAAAGGGATATCTTAAAAGAGACAATGGAAAATTACCCACCTTTAATTGTGCTTAACACAGCAGGCAGCCATTACCTGTAAGGAGAAGACACTTGCCCAAGGCTGCGCTGCGCCCGCCCACTGAGCCCCGTGGTCCCCTTGCTTGGAGGCGCTGTCCTAAGTGAGCTGCCCAGGCCGCAGGCGGAGAAGCGGCAGAGCCGGGGTTCCAGCCGGGTCTCTGCTACCTCGGAGCCTGCTTGCCCTGCCGGTGCGCAGCCATGCCCATAGCTGCATCCGCCAGCCGTGTGACATTAAATTGTCGTCAGATGATCCGTATTATCTTTCTTAATTGTTAGTGCCTTTGTTCCAGGGAGAAAACTAGGGAGTAGGAAACATGCGTGCGAGGCCTGCGCACACAGAGGGCCCAAGACCCACTCCCCTCTCCCCGCGCTCTCCAGGTCGGATGCCCTCTGGCGAGCTTCCTACAGGCGTCGTGACCATCCCCGTGTCCTCTCGGTGTAACGTGCACCCCAAGGAACCAGTACGATAGATCAAATCTATTGGTATAAAGTATCTGGTGTAATAGATGAAACATGAGTGATTTGAGACTGATGCAGCTCAGAGAATAAACTAGAGTTGATTCAAAGGGATCTCTAGAGTACTCTGCCTTGAGTGGAACAAGGGGTTGGACTGACAGCTTGAACCCTGGGAATTTCCAGGGTTCCACCATGGGGACATGCGGTGCGAGTCCCTGCAGCATGTGTGTGCGTCATCTCGCATGTGGCGGTGGAAAAGGGCTGTGACCTGCTGCAAGGAAGGATTCGGTACATGCATAACGGAGCGATTAACAGACGGGTGGCGGTTTCGCGTCCTTTTCATTGTATTCTCACAAGGAAACAGCCCGCGCGAGTGGGTGTAAACCCCTGCAAATTATTACCAAAACTTTGTTCCTATTGCTTAAAATTCTGTGAACTACTTTAAGTATTACCTTATTTCACAGCTTATCCTGAGTGTAACACCGTGCAACAATGCAAGCATTGGCAAAGAACATTGCTGCCCTCATTGTTGAGATTGAAATTGGTTCCATGATGAGGACCCAGAAATGCTGCCATTTGAGCAGATGCCGGCCGTACAGTGAGTCCCCCTCGCCCTGAAAATGTTCTCCCGGCGCTTGGAGATGAGGCAGCGAGGGCCCTAGACCAGGGCTTGCATCTTTGCACTGCCCGCCTGCCGTCTCTCAGGCGGTCCAGGGCCCGGGAGGACACTGGTCATAGAGTCAAATCATTTTCCCACGTGCCGAGGACTTCGCCACTTCCCCAAGGGTGAGCAAGAGCCAGGAGGCTTCACCTGCGGCGTGACAGGCTTAAGTCGCAACGAGGGCGGCCTTGATGGAGTGGCTGGAGAGGAAGCTGCGGGGAGAGCACCCACTGAAGATCTGGGTGGGCAGGACGCAGCCTTTCTAGAGCTCTGGTCGGTCTCCCAGGTCTGGGTTTTCTGCGTAGCATGGGGCACAGAACTGGAACCGGAACCATGGCCCTCGTGGTGGCCAGCCTCAACCCGTCCCACCATAGCAGCTTGTGGTTATAATGTCCCCTACCTACTGCGTGGGTGAAGACCTAGAGAAAACATTTCCTATAAAATTGAATAAATCGGGGCAGGGAGCAATTGTCAGTGAATAGTTAAATAAATTGTTGCATAGCGATGATTTTCACTTGTCAATTATACTTCAATAAAGCTGGGAAAATGGCGGTGGTGGAGGGCAGCACTGGTGGTCGGCTCCAAGAAGGGAAGACACAGTCATCCCTACGTCACGGTTGCAACTACAGAAACGTAATATACGCAAATGAATCAGCACTTGAACGAAGAAATCTGTTCAGGTGTTAGGGTGACGGGATTGTAGGTGAATTTCCTCCCATTTTGGAATTTTGATTTTGCTGATTATTCCTGCAAAAAACAAAAGCTAGGCAAGAAAAGTCCCCACCACCAGGCTGTGCCGACTGGCAGGTGCAGCAGCGTCCCAAGGCAAGAACAGCCGAGCTCTTGACCTATGGCTGCCCCTCCCTGCTCCAGGCTTGGTTCTTAGGCTTTGGGGACCTCACCCTGGCTACCAAAATGTACAGGAAACAGCTGTGCCCTTGTTTGGAGCAGCAGGAGCAGCTGGGCCGTGCACTCGCGCGTGGCCCCGGGCATGGGCCAGGGCTAGGCGTGCAGGGCCTGTCCCCGGCACCCTTTCCTGGCCTCAGGAACCCCCCGTGGGACATGGTCAGAAAACCCGCTGACAGTGGCTGGAGAAGGCAAGTGAGAGAGACAATCGCGAGTGTCCCTGTCAATCGAGGTTCCTGGTGCCGCCTGAGAAGAGGGACAAGCCGCTGGGCTCACAGGCCTGCAACTCGTGGGAACAGTACAAAGAACCGTTTATTAAGGAAAGAATTTGGTTGCTTATTTAACAAATTAAATGATGCCTGTGTCAAGCACGTAGGTCCTGGAAATGCAGTATTAAAAAGACGCCGTCCCCGAGGAAGATGCACGGGGAACTCCTGTCAGTGGTCCCTGGGCAGAGGGAGTGACGCAGGCCCGGGTGCGGGGGGTTAGCGTCACCAGAGTGGCTTTTGCTGTGTGTGGTATAAGGGAGGACGTATACACGTGTGACATGTGTAAGGTTTTCGGCACCCATAGAGAGGAAAAGATGGTTAGTTACGGTGCTGTGGATTTCCCAGGGAGGAGAGTCCTTGGCGTCTGGGCCGCCACAGGGGCTGGAGAGTCTGGGGGTGCAAGCACTGTCCCCAGCACAGGGACCAAGCTGGGGCCAGCTGTGCCCACTTTGGCCTTTGACCTGACACCCATGCTGCAGCCCCAGGAGGGCCAGGGACCATGGGGGGCCTTTGCAGGGAGGAAGGGCGAGTCTCCAGAGGTGAATGCAGGGCTGCTCCGAGCGGGCTGGGGGAGAGGGGCCGGCGACAGGGAAGAAGGAGAGGGCCGCGCAGAAGCCCGCGTGTTCCACTTTCCACAGGTTTGGTCTTAGGGGTGGGGACGCCTCCGCCTGGGGTGCCGTGAGGGCAGGGCCGGGCCAGGGCTCCAGGGAGGGGGGAGGGGGGAGGGGAGCTAGAGGCCGGACACGGGGGGCGCGTCGCCATGCTCAACTCGGGGCTCTTGTAGGAACTTTGCTGGGTTTGCTAATTTTTAGGGAAATAAAGCCATTGGGATGGTTACTGCCATTTTCAGAAAACGCACAGCCCCGCGTGGGCCCCTCCCTCCCCTACGAACTGGGCGGCTGTGTCTCCAGCCCTGGCCGCCTGTGCTTTGATCTGCAGGGTGCCGCGGATGGCCCGACCCAGCCTGGAGGAGAAGGGCCCCTGCAGGGACGGTGAGAGGAGCGAGGGCCGAGTGATGAATCTCAGAGACGTTGCTTTCAGTGGGAGCCGGGCCGTGACCATGCAGAGCGTGGCGACGGGGCACTCTGCCAGGGGGGCAGGCCATGGAAGGGCTGTGCCGCCACCGCCGCACAGAGGGGCTGATCAGTCACGCATTTGATTTGACTTTGCCTGTCACCTGTCACCATGCCAGAGCTGTCATGACCCATTACATAATTTTATAGTCAGACCCTTAAGCCCACACTTCCTCTAGACACAGCTGGGTCAGCGTATATTTTTGCTCCTGGTTCCATGATGTCCTGCGAGTATCTTAGGAACAGGTGTATGTGCCGGACACACACCCTGTTTAGCAGTGAAGGGGTATTTATATTACAGTACTGGCCACAGAACAGAACAGGGTGGCCTTTGCGTTGGAAGACTTGGGGTGTTTTTCCACGGAGGTCTTCACTTAACCGCACTTTTCGGATCCTGAGAGGCTCCGTGGTCATCCAAGGTCAAACACCTATTCCTGGGAATCCAAAAATACAGCTTCTGCCCTGCTCCCGACGAAGTTCACAGTCTCCTTTGTAATTATGGGAACAGACCTTTTTAATAGCCAACACTTGGGGTTCAAGGTGTTAGAAATGACCCTTAAATGATGCCTGTTTGCTTGTCACCATGTTGGTCTGGCCAAACATTTTTGAAAAAAGATATTAAGCAACTAGATGTCAAGTTTCATGTTACAGACCAAAGAATAAATTCACAAGAAGACTCTGGGAGGGCATTCAGGCTTTGGGAACTCGGTTCTGAGAGCCAGCCGTGTGTCTTTGCGGTAGCGCGTGTTGCGTGAGGCCCGCCTCTGCCTGACAGGTAACGCAGAAACTGCCACAGCTGGGCAGTGGCTGAGTGTGGTTTCGTGACCATTTTGAATGGACGTCAGGCACAGAAGTGTAGAGATTGAGCAACGTTTGACTTCAGATCTCCTTCAAATCTATTACGGGAGGAAAGTAACCTTTCTGATCTTTTCCTTTGATCACAACCCTCCTTTAGATGTGAGGTATCCAAAGGACTAATTCTTTCTTGTTCCGCGTTTTGAGCATGTTTCAAAAAGTTGTGGTTAATGTTTTGGGTGCTGCCGCTGCTGCTGTATGAAACTAATGATTTCTTTCTGCTGTTTCTTGTTCCTCACTTCCCTCGCCTCCCCGCCGCCAGGAAGGGTGTCTGTGGCCTTCAGACAGCTCCGTGCCACGGCCAGGGGCCTCAGAGGTAAGGGGTGGTCCTGTGGGTGGCCACAGCTCTGGTGGGAGCACTGAGGAGCAGCACTGTGGGTTCAGCACTCCTTGTAACCTTGGCCGAAAAGCGGGGGGGATCTTCCCTGGAACCTGTGGGGTGATTTGTGCCGAGCTACAGCTCCTCACAGAAAACAGGCTGGGGTCACTGATCTGCACCTGACCCACCCCTGCAAGCTACTGCTGATGGGCCTTGGCGAGTGTGGGCACAGTGCCATTCAGCTCCACAGCTCCAGGTTTAATAATATGAATTTTAAAATAACATATTTCTTGCCTTTACATTAAAAATACGGCGTAAGACAAATCAGTAGCTATGTGTGTGTTCCTATGTGTATGTATATGTATTAAATGCATGTATATCGCACACGTGTGTGTGTATATATATAAATATGTTTTTATATATATAAAAAAGATCTGTCTCCTAGAAGAAACTTGGATGGTAGAATAAATTAAAGGATTTTGTAAGAAATATACTACCTGGATTTATTTTGGAAAAAGAAATGTATAATCATATTAACTTTGGAATACAAAACATTTTTCACATCAGTGACTAAAAGTAACTGTAGAAAACTTTTATTTAGAATCCAACTAACTTGAAATGTAGGGAAGCCAGAAAGAAAAGTCCCTTTTTTCAAATTTTTTAAAAAAGTCCTTGATAGGGCAATTAGCTTCTATAAGTAATTAATAGATTGCCCCAGTGCCTGTCCCCACGCCGAGTACCACGTGCGAAGTTACAACCCACATTTCCCGTCAAAACCCAGAGCCCCCTCGCTTTTCTGAACCAGAGTTGCCAGAGCTCCCCGCGGTGACGGGAGCGAGCGCAGGTGCGCGGCGCTCTCCGCTCTGCTACTGCCCTCTCGGAACTGCTGCCGTATCCACCGGCGCCCGGAAACGGCATTCACAGCAGGCGCCGTGGCCCCCATTAGACCCAACTTCCCCATTAGTCGGCCGTCTTGGACACACCGTCGTTGGGCCAGGTGTCTAAGTTATGAGGAATGAGAAAAGTATGGTTTTTTTCGTTTGTTTTGTTCCTGGAATAGTCTTTTCCTCTTTTGTCTGTGAAACGGTGTCCAGACTGGTAAGAATACAAGCCAGGCACGAGTTTCCTTGATTCGGTCACATGCATGGCCATCACTGTGCCGGGAGCATCTTCAGGCCTCTCTCCCCTTTTCCTTCCAGATCATGTATGCCCCGAGGTCCAGGGACAGGTTCACGGCCCCGTCCTTTATCCAGAGGGATCGGTTCAGCCGCTTCCAGCCCACCTACCCCTATGTGCAGCACGAGATTGACCTTCCTCCCACCATCTCCCTGTCCGACGGCGAGGAGCCACCCCCCTACCAGGGGCCCTGCACGCTGCAGCTCCGAGACCCCGAACAGCAGATGGAACTCAACCGGGAGTCTGTGAGGGCCCCGCCCAACCGAACCATATTTGACAGCGATTTGATAGACGTTTCCATGTACAGCGGGGGCCCGTGCCCGCCGAGCAGCAACTCGGGCATCAGCGCAACCACCTGCAGCAGTAACGGGAGGATGGAGGGACCGCCGCCCACGTACAGCGAGGTGATGGGCCACCACCCGGGCACCTCTTTCCTCCACCACCAGCGCAGCAACGCACACAGGGGCAGCAGACTGCAGCTGCAGCAGAACAGTGCAGAGAGCACAATCGTACCCCTCAAAGGCAAAGACAGGAAGCCCGGGAACCTGGTCTGATTCCCTCCGACGTGCACTTGAATCGAGGAGAGAGCAACCACGAGGGAAGAGGCCCAGGGCCTCCTGCGCAGTGTCGTTCAGTCTTACCTGGCACAGCTAAGTAAAACAAACGAGCAAACGCGGCCTTTGTTTCTGATTCCTTTCAGGGAATTGCATGCAAACTAGACTGAAAAGATACAAACTTCCATCTGGTCTGACCACGAACAGTGTTGATTTGGGGACAGGGGTTGGGATGGGGGAGTGGGCAGGGGAAACAGAAAGGGATGCTTTGAAGATATCATGAAATAAAACCCACAGAGGTATTTGATTTATTTAATTCCAAAAGGAGACTTTGCAGATAAATGAGGCCAGAACGGCCTGTCTTACAGTTAACTGAATAAAGAAGGAAGCATTATTCTATATTACCATGGGGAAGAATCAGCCAGTTTGCTTTTTCTCCCAAGGTGTGGAACTTTTATTTTGTTTTAAAAATATGAATCAAAATTCCTGTTTTGTGTGCCAAGGTAAAAAGTGAAGAAGCTAGACGAATGCAAGGAGCTAATTTGTGTTGTGATGATGTGTTTTAAAAGTTGCACTATCTTAATGTTTAAAATATATATGAGGGAACTGTTTTCCGTGAAGTTCTGTATGTCGTCTTTTCACCTGTGGATTATTATTAGGCCCAATGAACATCCTGGAGTGTACCCCAGAATCATACGAGAAAGATAATTGGGTGTGCAGCCTAATACTTACCAACTTACATAAATCGAAAAAGTCATTGTTGCAAGAATTTGCCTGCAATAGCAATGCACTGCTGAAGCATTTGGAGACTTTTGGTTGGAAGATAGGAAATACTGATAAGTTCCAGCATTTCTGACTTGTTATTTGAGTTACTCTGCTAGTCGCAGGCTGCATATTTTATTAAAACTGAACCTGACACTTGTGTTTATGTATCCAGTATCACGCAGCGCTGCCCCCAGCCTCCGGCAGTGCAGTTTCTTCAGTAATTTAGATTTTTTTTTTTCACTGTAGCATGAAATTTATTCAGATACATACCTTACTTCACGCAATAAACTGTTTAAGATGCAAGGTAGCGATGCTGTATCCTGTTGGACTATGTGACTCCTCGGCATACCCGCTGCCTCCCCCCTTCCCTAGACAGCCCAGTGCAGCAGGCGGCTCCCAGCAGTCGCCCGGCACAGCCTGCCTGCCATGTTGTGTGTGAGGGATGCTCAGGAAGCCTCTGGAACGCACGGCAGAATGCCATGTTGCTGGTCGTAATAAGCCATTGCATGTCTCTAGTGTTAGCGTGACGTTCTTAGAGGAATGCAGTGCTCAAAACCCCCCAAACTGCTGGCAGGATTCAACCCAGCCCGCCCCCAGGTTGGCCTTTGTACTGGGGGCCAGAAGCAGGAGGTCGGCGAGAGAACAGTGGCGGCGGAGTGACTTAAGAGCACAGGATGAGAAGCACAACATGCAGTTAAAATGCAGCTAGAAAACTAATTTTAAATATCGTTTGTCTTAGTTTTCATATTCCTGATATTTACAAACATTCATTCTTACAACTTAAAAAAAAGAACAACTTTCTTCTGCAGACGTAAGCACCGGCTTTTGCAACAGCAGCAGCCAGCAAGTTCAGCAAACGCTGCGCCGCGGAGACGCTTCTCTGCAGCACGGCCCCCTTCAGAGGGCGGCCTCTTTGGCCTCTGTGAATTAGAGGAGCAGGAGTAATGGTCCAGTGACTCTGATCTATGCAGCTTTAATGCCAAATCAGCGTATGTGTGTCCGTGTCTGTCTGTGGGTCTTGGAGGCGATTCCTCAGTGAGGCGGCTTTGCGCTGTTGCTGGGAGCTGGAGGGACTGTTCCGGGCCCCGGGTCCGGTCTGCCCTCCTGCTTCGTGCTGCGGTAGGTAGGTTTGTTTTGAGGACTGAAATCTCTATTAGATCCATCCATTTCACACAGTAACATCCACAGAACTAGTCACACTCTTAAAAGGAGAGAAAGAAAAGATGGGCCACGGTCGTCAGCTGGTGCCTGAGACCCCGCGTGGAAGTATTTGCAGCCGAGGGCCACAGTGGGACTTCGGAGACTGGTTCAGTCTTGTGGCAGTGACGCCTGTCAGGGAGAAGCCAGCTGTCAGGGCAGAGACTGACTTGGGGCCAGACATGACCTTTCCCACTCCTAGAGGCTTCCTGCAGGGCGCCGGCCCCGGACCTGGAGCCTGTGCTTGGAAGCGGCAGGGGTCCTGTGACACAGCCAGTCCCCAAGGGTCGGGTGGAGATGAGGAGACCCTCGCGCCAGTCAGGCCTCGCTGGGGGGCCTCAGGTTGATTCTTGGTCAGGTATCCCGTCACACGCAAAGTTGATTCATCATTCCAAACCTTGCCCACAGTTTTGGTCAAGCAGCTGAACCCAGCCGTAGCTGTAGCTCGGAATGTTTTCACCAGTCCTTGCCTTTCGACCTGCTCCAAGAATGAGCTCAGATCGGACACCTGCAAGTTCCTTGCTTTGCAAGTATATGAACGTTTTGCAGATGTCCACAGTATTGGCAAGACAATTATTTAATGCAGATACCTTTAATCGTCTTTCAGAAGAGAGGTTCCTCCCATTCAACCACCCTGGAGAATTGCCTTTTAAGTTAGTTATTTAAAGACATACATATCAAACCATGACTTTGAAAGGTCTTTGAGGCTGGGCCTCTGCGATGAATTACTTTAAAAGCCAAGGTCATAAATTGGATTAATAGTCAATTTTCCTTCGACACAGGGAAAAGGTGATGTAGATCGGCAGCCGCTTTGAAGGCTGCAGCTGCCCTGTCCGTGCCGCGCGGACTCGTGGCCGCCAGTGCTGAGAGAGTAGCGGCTGTGAAGATGCAGCTTTCACAGCGGAGCCTGTTCTTTAGAGAACCTTTAAGCTTATGGGACCTGAGGGTCCAGTGTAGAGACCAGTGGCTTAGGCAACCAACCATAGGTTTGTGATCCTAGGTTCCAGGACAGCGTTGCAATAAAGGATTGCATTGTGGGAAAGAACAGTGGGTGGGAACTAACTCTCCTGGGCATACCACTGACTTCTGTCCCTTGTCCCAGTGACTTCCAGGAGTAGGAAACCCAAGGCATCTTAAATCCCATCTACAGGAACACAGTCTTCTAGCATACACTTGCTTGTTTAGAAACTCTAGCGTTCTTTAAACACTGACGCAATCCTTAATGGAAAGAGATCTTGTGAAACAAATACGCATTTTTATAGCTGATCTGTTTTTTTGTGTCCAAAATTTACAGATAAAGCATCTTGACCAGCACAGCCCCACCACGAAGCACACGGACACACGCCCAATCCCTGGGAAATTTCAAGGTAGCAGAGGAGAATCTTTAAAACGTAACACAGCTGTATCATGAGGACACACTTCTAGTCATTAATTGTGGCTCAGACTTAGGAGAGAGGAAACAGAGGCCGGCGGTAAACGGGGAGGCCTCCCGGCACCAGCACAGGAAGCGGGCAACAGATGCGTCTTCCGTACCTCCCTCTCATCTCCTTCGCCCCTCCAATCTAGAAGAATCCATCCCAATCCCTGCCTTCCTGTCCGAACCCTTGTCCCATCTCTGACAGGGTGATCCTCTAGTTCCCCCCAGCTGCTGTTCTATTTAGGAGGACTCTTGGCCAGAGCCCCTCAGACATGTCCTCGGCCAGACGCTGGCTGCCAGCACAGAGACTCGCACCCGCCGGCCTCCCGGCAGAAGAGCGTCCCTGACAGTGCTGGCCCGTCCCTCGCAGGCTCCCAGGGCTTTCTGCTGACGCGCTGCGGGTGGCGCTGGTGCTTGTCTGTTGAATTTTGCTACTTAGAATGGTGACATTAACTCTATTTGTATACCATTCATTTTTCTTAAAATTCCCAAAGCTCAGCAGCGTATGAAGGAAAAAGCCGGGCAGGATGCTTGGTTTCTGTTCACTTGGGCTTTTCTTGCCCAGGTGACTGAAGCCAGGGTTCCAGGCCGAGCCTTCACCCCACTCCGTTCGCCCCCCAACCTTTGCTCAGGAGCGCGAGCGCAGCCGCTCCCGCGCTCACTGCCCGAGAGCACCACGTTCTTGGCGTAGGGAGGGTACAGGAACACTTTTGGATGACAAGTTGGCAAGGGGAGGCCCTCCCCTTCTCACTGTGAGGAACACTTTATCTAATGGTGGCATACCTAAGTCACAAACCAAGAAACTCTGCCTCATCCCACACCACAAATGAAAGTTCTCGGTGGCTCTGTGGCTTCTCCAGCTGTTACCAATTCCCCGCGGCCAGCACCTGTCCAGAGGTCAGCGATGTGAATGAACAACGGAAAGCGCTCTTAGCCTTGCAATAGCCCACACTTCTTAGGAATCAAGATCTCAGCGTCCTTTCATACCCAGCACACTGTGTCCTTTGCATAGTTCACGTCTATGTTGTTGCCAGGGTTAGCAGGCGCGGCTGCTGCTGCCCGGGCTGGGTGCGTCAGGAAGCTGTTGTCTGTGAGCCTAGGAATGTCTTGCTAAGCGAGCAGCGTCTTCCTTCATCCTTCTTTCTTCCCCCAGCGTGTGCTTGTTTTGTGTAATGCGGGAGAGGGTTAGAGCTATACGGAGATTCTATATACACTATCCGTGCACATTTTATATATATATATTCCTATCATTTCAAAGAGCTCTGCATGTCAGTTCCGGTTTCCGCAGACAGAGGACCCAAGCCGCCCCCCTGCACTCGGTCAACACCCACCTTTGTTGTGCCTCACTTGAAATGGTGCTTTTTCAGTTGTCTGTCTTTTCTTACGTTTTTATTTGTAAGGTGCTGTATATAAGTCGAATATATTATGCACATATCCTACCCAATGGGTAGAACAAAAAAATTGTTAATACTGTAATATAATGTATAGATGATAGCAATTTTAACAGAGTGGCATAGAATTTGTGAATGCCTACGTGCTTCGTCCTTTTTTGTAAGGAAATTTGCAAATGGATGCATACAGATAAAAGTCTATGTAGTTTATTTTCCTATTAAATATCAATATTATAACACAAGGGAAAGAAGTCTGAACAAACAAGCAACAGATTATGACCAGCGTATATATAGCAATTGAAAGTGGCATCTTTGCTGTGAAAACACTTAAAAAATTTTTTTTTAAAATCCCACCGCTTTTTGGTTGCCACAAGATGCTTCTCATTTTAATCACTTTAGTAAAGCTCAGTTGGACCAGTGTTAGTTATTTTTCAGTAATAAAAAGTTGATTTTCAACTTGCTTTAGTTGCAGACATCATCTGCTGTAGTGGAATGAAGGTCAGGCCTCAGTGAACAGTGCGCACTTTGTTGCTGTTAATGTTGCAGAGATCGTGTCAGAGTAAGCGGATCGGCCCGCAGCAGGTCTTTGTTCAGCTACGGAGGCATTTATGGCTGTCCATGTCCCAAGTCGCTCTGTGCCTTTTTCTGTTACAAACTGAAGCTGCAGAGCCAATGAACTAGCAGGAGAGACTGCAGGGAAAGAATACCTCAGGAAAAACAGACCCTATTCAGAGAAGACCCTGTTTTTAGAAAAAAATGTTTTGTTATGGGTTATCATTAGAAGAGAGTTGGCTGCCATGTGAAGAATCCTATATCCATTCCTGTCGGTGTCCCATCCTAACCCCAACCCAAAAAACAAACCAGGTTTTGCCATCAGTTAGAGATTACGTTTTCAGTTGTATGTCAAGTTACGCCTCTCTTCCGGCTTGGTTTTTAGTGCCTGATTGTGACCTCTGCATTTATGTTCAAATATTCTAATATTTTTTTAAAAAGAAAAAGGCCTGTAACACGTGTTCATGAAAAGCACTGTTGGATCTTGGGTGTGGGGATGCTTTCCAGTGTTATCCATAAAGGCAAGCCATGGCATTTTGCCCATCTGATCCATATTATCTTTATTCTGCCACCAGAGGACATCAATTCTAATTAATTCCAAGTTTTGTATTTGGTCTGTGATATGTGTTCTGATTTTGAAAATCATGGTAGAATCATACCCCTAACATCCAGAAAGCAAGTTATTACCAATTATTCTTACACTGAAAACATCTCTATAATGCAGCTCTTAATGCTGAATGGATTAGAAGTCAGCCCTTCTTTTAGCATGTGTTTGAAAGGGCCGTGAAAAGACGATGGCCCCATGTTCTGGATGCCGTGTGTCCAGACCTGTGTTGGCTGCACCCGGGAATCAGCAGTATGAACTGAGGATCATCTGTGTCACACAAAGCTCCCACCCCCAGGGTCAAACTCTTGGGAGAACTAGTGAGCATGAGAATGTTCTGGACTCAGAGGTACTAAAATTTGTTACCCCACCATTGCTTCCTTTCTGCACAATTGAGGCTTAAACTTCACTGTTAATGATACTGGTTCATTTTAATGTGCTTGTTGGTATATTGCTATTTTCCATTACATGGCTTTCAAAAATCACATTTTTTAATTGTATTCTTGTCTAGTTTAAACCTGTTTTAAAATATGTACAATATTATTCACAGCATTTAGTTCACTTAATTTTTATTATAAAGCAATTTACTAAAAAAGTACAACTGTATTTGAGCTTTTCAATAGTTGGTTGTGAGCTATGATAATCAGAAGTCATTAAGTCTTCTTTGTTAACAAACATTTGTGCTTACTTTTCAGCATAATTCCCAGTTACACGGAGAAAGATTTCCAACTGTCATGTATCCGCCTCTTTCCACTGAGCAATGGTGATGTAGTTCTTAGACCTAAGGTCTGTAATTGCAATACTTTTAAAGAAAGATGTTGCTCTAAGTGCTGTTAGTTATGAATTCAGATTTTTCTGCTTGTTTTTAATGCTGTGGTCAAACCATAGCACAGAATCATTAAAAATAATCAATGACACACATCTGTCCTTGGATTTTTTTCTTTGGTCTTTTCTTCATCTTTCAGCAACAGTGTATGGAATAAAACTGTGTGTGTTTTAAAACTCGTGTCAGAGAAACAGATCTTATGGTTCCCTGGCTAAACTTTCCACGCGTCATTCAGTCACTCTGACTTTCAAAAATCATGACTTCATATTCCACTGTAAACAACTCTGGTCAGAGTCTTGGGTTCTGCACAGAACATGCAGAGGTGGTCCTCGGGTCTCCTGGTGGGAGGCCCCTGAGAGAACTGCTGGCCCCAAAGACCAGGCCCCCGAGGGGGGCTTTCCGGTTGTCTCAGAGCTTTTGGATGGCTGTCACACAGCCACTGCAGTAGACTTGGCCCAAAATACAAACAGAATTTCCAACAGGGACAACTGTTCAGCAGTGGAACGGACTTCCTCAGCATGTGTTTTAAATTCCTTGGCATTCTTCAGTCAGTGATAAGGTGGCAGAAAGGCTCTAAATTCCTGCACTGGGAGATGGGAGTAGTATTGTCTCCATTTGCTAAATAAGTACATGGACTCACAGGTGACGTGAGCGGGTATACACAAACCCCACCACTAGAGTAAGGGAATTTAGCATGGCTGCAGAATATACGATTTATTTTTGCATTTCTATATACTTGCAACAAACAAATGGAAACTGAGATTTTAAAAATACCATTTTAAGTAATTATATGGGCCCAAAATTCTAGTCATACACCCATTTTAGATTCTGAATTAAATTCCTTAAGATTATTTTGGAAAGGGGATTAGGAAAAAGCTATAAGGAAAAGAGCAGAAGGAAGTGATTTATTTCCCTTAAAATAGCAAACAGTCACTAATAAACCACATGTACTCTAGAATTCTGTACTCTCTTAATTTAGCAGATCATCAGAGAAGTGTTAAAGAGTATGCCCAAACTTGCCACCACCGCCACCAGTGTGATGCGCCTTGCTCCTGGGGAGTTCTGCGCAGAGGGCGCGAGGGGAGTCAGGGCTGGGGGCCCTACTCGAATGGTCCAAGTCAGCCAACCCTGCGGCCGGCTCATCACAGCAGAGAAACGGGCCCCTGCCCCCCGCATTCCCCGCCACCCTGAGGCTACACCAGCTGTCACTGTGGTCGCAGTCTGGGTTTGGGTTCCCTGAAAGCGAACCAAGTCAGGGACGTGGGGGCCGTTCTCGGAGGAAGCGGGTGGCTGAGAGGAGGGAGGCGGTGGCAGATGCACGCGAGGCCAGGGCTGCTCCTGTGGGATGATCTTCCCGGCTGCCCTGGCTGTGGACTGAGCAGGTCTGCGGACTTCAGAAAAAAAGCCCTGGGGCAGAAAGCAAAGATAACCGGTGCTTTGGAAGCTGCTGGAGCTCATGGGAACTGTCCGCCCCAGCTGGAGCCGAAACTTGGGCAGCCGAGAAGAGGGGTGGAGAGAGAGACAGAGACGGCGAAAGCTGCCAGCCCAGCGTCCAGAACCCTTCGACTTCGGAAGCTAAGCGATTCCTGGCTCTTTGATCCGCTGATTTTATTCATTAGCTTTTTGAAATCAGGAGCGCTGCCCGCTGCGGAGCGGCGCCCGCCTGGACGCACGCGCACCCCCGGAAAACAGTCAGGAATGCGGGCTTGGAAGAATCCTCTAGAACCTTTCAGAGAGCTGCTCAGTGGGACTTGGAATAAAATACCGTATTCCTGCCTCTCCCTGAGGATACCTGCACATAACAGCTTGAGTCTGTTACTTAAAACATTATAATAAGATTTCCTTCGTTATGCCGCTTTGCTGTTTTGCTCGAATGGATTCTAATCAATTTAAAATAGCCTCCAAAAGTAAAACCTTTGCAATTGTAAAGTTTTGTTTTAATGGCATGTTTCTATCAAGACTTCTTTAGCTTTTGCCCGAATAATGCAAACTTCACCCTACTTTACACTCTCACTTTTTAAAAAGAAATCAGAAGTGCAAAAGCTACAGTTTTAATCATTTGAACATAGCAGAGTGGTGACTAAAAATACTTCAGAAAAGCCTCACCAGTAAGTGCATACATTTCTTTTTAATCTAAAAAACCTGCAGCTGCACACAGTGGCTCTCGCATAACCGAAGCCTGTTTACAGAGCCATTTCATTGACAGAGCGGCATCTGTCTCTGCTGCCACCAGTCGTCCGTAAGCACAAAATGTTCCAGCAACTGACACCAGCAGACAGCGGGCGTGCTCTGCAGGCGCGGCCGCCATGCAAGGCTTCTGCGCCGATGCTGAGCGCTCCGTCTGTCACGCCCTGTCCTGTCTTTTCAAGTGGATTCTGTATGGGGTGATTCGGCTTCGTGGAGATTTCCTACTTACGGTTAAAGGGCAGCACAGGCTCTGGATCTTAAGAGATCCAGGTGGTCCAAATACTGGCTTCATCTCAATTTAATGTCCCCGACAGACAGGTGGTTGTTTTGGAACCTCGTCTGTAGAACAGAACAGTGACACTTACCTGGCAGGCGCTTCCACAGCTGAAAGGAAAGCAACGTGCTTGCCACGGGGCCGGGCATGCCGGGCTCCTCGTGAATGGCAGCTGTTACTGCTAGAACTTTCATGTTTTAGATTTAATTTTAAAAACACAGTTTGCCCAAATACAACAGACTTGTAAACAGCATCCTGCCTTTGGAATGCCCTCTCCACTAACTCCTGCAGCTTAAAAGCCCAGTGAAGTAAACAGGCGCTGTTTTTACGCTCGACACGGAGTACCATGGAAGCTTAACTTCCTTCCCCCATCAGTTTTAAATAAAATACACCTGTTTACCCCAATACTTTAGATACACTTTTTAAAATAAGGACTATTGTAGTAGGGAAAGGACTTTCTTACAACCTTAGAAATAAAATGTCGAAATCCAGAAGGGTTTATTTAGGGAGAACACTTAGTTCAAAATCATTTCCCTTCTTGCCTTGCTTCCTCCCGCCCCCTCCCTGCTTTTTTTTTTCCTTTTCCTTCTGGCTTTCTTCCTATGGAGGAGTCAGAGGGAGCCAACGTGGATTTGGGCACTGTCGCCTAACACTCTCTCCACCTGCCCACAGCGCCGCCCTGCTGACACAGCTCCTCTTCCCGCATCCCTGTGCTGACCCTGGCACGCCCCTCTGGAACGACATCCACAAGCACTCAGTCTTGTGCCTTACCCACAATCCCCTGGAAACCTCAGAGGTACACACTCCCCACGTCTCTCTCTGACACGCCTTTTGCCACCTGCGAGGGTTTTGGCCCAGCAGAGCTAGAGACGGGGGAGGCAAGATGCCACCACCCTCCGGATCCTCAGTGTCCTGATGGAGGACTGCTGCCCCGCCTGGGCTCTCACCACATGGGCGTGCGTGCACATGAACACGCACGCGTGCCAAAGGCAAAAGCAACATGGCACTGATGAGCCTGTCAGATACACAAGACACCGAGCCCCGCACACGGACACTGCGAAGGGCACAGCCTGGCCTCGCAGCAGGCCACCGGAGAGCAGAGCTGCTGACACGGTGCGTGTGCCAGGGCTTTTCTTTTGAATTTTTATTGTGGTAAGAACCCTTCTTAACATGAGACCTCCCCTCTTAACAAACTTTTAAGTATATAATACAGTACCGGCTTGGCTTAAGGGTGGCAACTTTCACGGGATTCAGAAAGGTCAACCTCTATATTTCAGTTAAACCAAACAGTTCTCTAAATATTAGGGATATTCTGAAGGGCTCAGCACTAAATTTTCCACAAATGGCAGATTCTGATCACTTCGGCTATTCCAGTGATTGGCTGCAATGAAATGGACAATTCCAACCTGAGCTGGCTCCACGTACGCTACGGACACGGGTCAGACACCACAACCGCCGTCTGATACCGTGCAGCGGCAACAGGAACAGCAAACCCATCTTGTACCGAGGGGGCAATGGGGAATTTTCTAAGGTCAAATACTCCTAGATGTGGGAAATATTTAAACCTATATAGATGTATAAAAACCTTATTTGGTTACTGAAGTTTTCACTACTTGCTCTCAAGTATGGATTTAGATATATGAAAATCGCTACCTTACTGCTTTGCCAAGCCCAGGTTCGCCCAGATGGTGACAGATGACATCACTGAACTGGACCATGCAAGTCTCCCGTCTCACGGTCCGTCCCAGGCAAAGGGGAAAATGAAGCCACGGTGTGAGAAATTAATAATGGTTTCCTTCCTGGAGTCAGAAACGGAGGTCACAGGTGAGTGTTTCCCCTTTCTAGTACTCTAGAGACAAAAAGTTGAAAAGAGTAGAATCTAAAAGAACTAAAAGTTAAAAGCCAAAAGAAAATGGAAAGCACCAGCAGAAGGGGGTAAGGAAAGTTAATAAATTGGCCAGAGCATGTATCTCCAAAAATACAAAGAATTTCAGAAGTCCCAAAGCCCGGCCTGACGCACCTGAACGCCGGGCGCCAGAGCAAAGGTACTGAACTGAAGTCGAGACCCCAACTTCAGATCCAGCTCTCCTCTCCCTCTTTCAACTAAAAATATTGGCCTCAATGTTTTAATGTGACCCACTAAATGCCCCTTTCTACAGATTTATAAGCCTGGTGTGTCTGAGTCAACTATTAATCTAAAATGCTTTCAAAATAACGAAATTGATGAGTGGTCTACATTTCTCGACAGAAGTTGCACCAGGTTTTCTGGACATACTTGTTCAATAATATTTTCAATTTTTTTCTTTTTTGGGGGGGGATCTGAGATTTGTCTCATTTCTGGACCAAAAGAAGTGAGGAATGTAATCTATGACCCACCATATCTCCTTTAATAAGGGGATAAAAAGTGCACGCTGACGGACCACTGTGGCAGCAAAGCCCCACAATCCTATCTCCAGCCCGAGCTGCAGATCCGTCACGGTGGCATTCGAGGACGTCGCAGGCCTTGCTCTGGCCGTCAGCACAAGAAAAAGAACCAGAGCAGCCACTAGTCTTAGAGAAGTAAAGCAACTGTGATAATTAAGTCACCATATTAAGGGTCCAAAGAAAATAAAATATTGATTCAAATTCAATGAAATACATGTAAGTCAAAATATGCTTCCGTTATCCTAAAATCTCAAATCTAGTACACAAGGTAAAGCTGAAATACGTGTGAGAAAATGCTGTACGTTCTTTTTTTTAAAAAAAAAAAATCACATTTAGGCTTTAAGGAGTCAATCATCTAATTGGTATAACGGAAGACACAGAATTGCCATTATTTCATGTCACATGCTTAGAGTGGCCTTTGTGGAATCAGCGAAATAGAGTGTAAGGCTGACTTTTGCCATGTATTTGATTTAAAAGTGAGGGGAAAATCCATTTCATCAAAATAAAAAGGACGGAGTTTAGGTTTTAATGTTGTTGCTCTAAAAATTGAAAACTGTCTAATATCAGGCAACTGCAGCAGCAAGTTCACGTCCCCTTTCCTGAAGAATGGGCTGTGGCCGTCTGACCCCAGGGACTCCGGGAGGGAGGCCCGCGCGGAGGCCCAGGCAGAGCGCGCATCTGGCACACTCGCCGCACAAACACTCAAAGACAGTTTTCTAACATTTAAATTGTTCAAGATTCAAAACAGAGAAAGCTGGACAGAGAGGAGGAGAGGGAGGAAAGAAGCAAGACAAGTTCTGTTCCATCTTCATTTTCAGGAAGAGGAAACATCTATTTTGGCAGCAGATGGGACATGGCTGTCCTGCAACTTCTGTTCTCATGCTTATCGTCCCAGGGCAAACACAACACAGAAAGGGCATTTCCACAAGCATCCCTCTGTCTGTAAGGAGAAACCATGCTCTGAAAAGCCCAGGCTGCCTAAGCATTTCCCCACTATGATCGTCTAATCATCAGAATAAACAACAAGCTTACTGTTACACTTTGCCCCGGAGGGTTCTCAAATCAGGATGCATTCTTTCTACTAAAAGATCATTCTTATCAAAATAGCCAGATAATTGCCACAGGATAATTATGATCTGTAATTATTATTGTTGGTGACTGTCAATGATACATGGAGAAGAATACAGCTTGATTTTCAAAGCCTAACCCTGAAGAAGCAAGACAATTACAAACTTGTTTTGACTTGTTAAAATGAACAAACTTGACACAGAAGTCACAAAGGAAAAATCTCACAGAGGGAAAATACATCCAATTGGCCTGACTCAGCATTCCTCAAATGCAAGTTACAAGCTCAAAGTGCAGGGGAAAGATCTTTCAAGAACCAAAAGGCCAGGCCAAAATTCATGGCTGAAGGTGAATTCTGGGAAGGTCTCCCCCAGACCGCATGAGTCCATCAGGGGAGAATGAGCTCTTGACTCCTATTGTCTCTTCAGGGACGTGGTGTGGTATCTTTTGCAACCTCATTTAATACAAACTTGATATGACAGAACACATACATGGTCCAAAAATCACCATAGTTAATATGTACAGAGTAAGTAAAATTTCCCACCTCTGGTTCTATAGATTTCTGGTTCAGGTTGTTAAATTCCAAGGCAGCACAGAGGCTCACACTCCCGTTCTGAGTATTCATGTGATACTCTGGCTTTGGGGTCAATATGATTTGATGCGTTGTTAAAGACCATGGACCTAACAAAGAAAATTAAGTAGCGAGCTTTTAATACCAAGAAATTTAAGTGGCTTACAAAAAATATATTTAAACAGGTCAAAACAACTTTGGTAACCACATAATCTATTTTATTTTAGGCCTTATGGACCTCAGTTTTGAATATCTGAAATAAAAATGAACTGTGGCCAGCAGAAGAAATATGTCTACATTAGCTAACAAGTTATTTTTCAGAAGGAATCCTTTAATTCAGAAATGTGTATCTCACAAAAACATTTTCTCAAAATAATACTTCAGAAAAATAAGGAAAGATGCACTCATCTTTTTCTGCCTCACTTGCTAAAAACCATCTTGTCCATTTCATTACCATTACTATCTTCTATAGCAGCCTGTTTACAATATCTGAATCAGTGAAGAAATCCCAAAGATGACCCGAACCCAGGGCAAAGAACACAGAAAGACACTCAATGTGTCTCATATACAATTTCCTTCTTTTCTTCAAACACCTTTCCTGCTCAAACTATTAAGATCTTTAAAATGCCTGCAATTATCTCTGAAGATCACTGAAACAGGAGAGCCAATCTCCATTTCATCCTGAACATAAAGGACGACAGTAATATCTTTCGCTTGTAAATAAGTGAGGGTAGATTCTGTGACAACAAATAAACACAACATAATATCCGAAGGCATGATTTTATTATCTTCATTACTGGGAGGAAGGGAATCTCAATATAAACATTCTTTTTCTCCTTTGTTGAAATCTGTAAACAGCACCCTGTTACATGCAAAAGGCTGTTTCAATCAAAGACATTTTTTGGATGTGGTGTACTTTAAAGGGTTAGTTTTGCCCTTATTCTTGAATAGATTGAGTCTCTTACCTAATCTATCTTTTATCTCAATTATTAATTTGCTGAACAAACCCTTTTTGTGCATTTTATGTAGGCTAATCTCAGCCACAGATGTCTCCACACCCAGTCTGTACCAAGTGCAAGATTTACTATAAATGAAATGAGGCCTACACAGCAAAACTATACTTATTTTATATATAAATATATATATATATATTCTCCATAATTTAACTTGGCATATGTTACTATATTGCTAGTCTGAAACTCAACATATGACAGGGGTCCCTGTTTAAGCTATTCGCAGCTTGCCTCAAGGACTAGGTCAGCAATATGCCAGCAATGGCATTTTTGTATAATTCCTGGTGTCAAATGATGATGACAGAACTTCCCACATCTTCAAAGGATTTTTTACTAGAGAATTTCGAAGTCCTCATAAAGCAGTACCTCATTTTCTATAACTGGATAAACACAATTATGAAATTGGATGGCAACAAACCTCAAATGGACTGAATAAAAGATGTCTGCTCAGGAAAAGCAAATTTTAGTCTCAAGATTATTAGTAACTTCTAAGAACCCCCAATTTATCCCCCATTGGAAAATATGCCCTGCGCAATGTAAAAAGCAGAAGGAAATTGCAAGATTTTAACACAGGCAGTCTCCAGAGGTTAAAAAAGAACAAGAAATTTGATAATATCATTTAATATCTATAAAAATGTGAATTTAATAAACATGCTAAAACATGTTAATCATGTTTAGATTTGAAAACACGCTGACGATGTGAAATAGTGTGCTCAACCCTCTTGCATCAGGAAACAAATGGTGCTCCTGCCCAAGTCTGTGGGGAGCAGAGACACAGCGGCACTCTCTCGCAACTCTCCCTACCCCTAGAAGGAAAGAAATATTCCAACCACAGCATATTCATTTAAAAAGTGTTCCAATATAATGATCAGCTGTATCAAATGTAAATTTTTTTTTCTCTTTAAGCTAATCTCTAAATTTGGCCAAACTAAGATCCTAATGAACAGCAGGGATCCCCACGTGACTATGTGGCAAATCCTCTGATATTCTCTTGCCCTGGCAGATAAGTCCAAACAATGACAGTCTATAAAAAGAAGCCACGCCCTCCTCCAATTAGCAATTCCAAGGTTAGAAGAGAAGTAAACACAGAGCAAAAAGAAACAGACACGTACATACTCAAACACACCCACAAACACACCCATAATCCCCACAACTTTCATATCTGTTAACAGCTAAATTTCATTCCAAGCAGATAATTTAATGACAGTTTTGCTACAAAAAAATTAAGTAGAATGCTCACGCAAGGATATTTTCCTTCAATGTTAGAGAAAAAGCAGCAGCTATAATTTTAAAATTTACTCCAGAATGAAATAAACAATAACTCTGAAACTAAGACGCTAGGAAATCACACTGGTTTGCTGAGGCAAGGCCCATCCCCGCCCCAGGAAGAGTAAGCCGTCTCCATGACAACGTGACCATTTTTAGTCTCCCAAACCTTTCTCTGCTTGAGAAACATCAGCTTGAGTTGCTGCTGAATATTTGACTTCAACAACAAATTTAAAGTATAATGATTTTTCACCTTCCCTCTGAAATATTAGTTGAAGAGGACACAACTCACAATAAATAAAGTTTTATGTGTGAGGTGATCACCACCAATACACAAGTCCGAAAAAGTACTATCGCCATATATATTTGCTTAAAAAAACTGATTATGACAAGCTTCAAGTAAAAATCATTTTTAAAGGGTCCATTTTCATTTACATATAACTAATACATCTTATTTACATATATATGGCTGAATTTTTATTCAACTTTTGTCATATAAGGTCTGTATTTTAACTGTATTTAACTTATATACTGTTTTTACAAAGACTAAATATCCTCCTATTCACAGGCAGTTTTGATGATGCTAGTTTGTCTCCACATTAAGAAGTGAATATAGTTACAGCCTTAATGAATAAAAAAGATTAAGATCCTGTATTAACAGCCTGTCTATGGGTCACATCACTTATTCAAGGGGTCAACTGCCTAGTCTGCATAAATTACAGGTGGCAACAAAACACGAAGCAAATATGATTCTGAAGACCTTGAAAAAGAACTCTGACATATAAGACATTAACCACTGCTTAATGCTGCCATCGATATGAAATTCTTCTTCTTTTCAAAAAACACTGATTTTCCTAGTAATATTTAACTTTAAAAAGGTATCTTAGTTCTTTAACCCTCAGAGAACTAGTATATTTAGGCAACTAACCAAAAAATAATCAGAAGCATACATCTTTGCCCAGTTCCAAAGGGTTAAAGTGTAGGAATTTTCTATACCATATTATATAAGGCACCCTATTCCACTTTTTTCTTAAAAGAAACTTTTTCTTTGGTTTCTTGTAACTTTTCAGTAAGTCTGTCCTTTGTTTCTTCCATCTTCTCTGTGATGAGCTCCTTTGTCTCTTCCATCCTGTCCTGCAGATACTCCTTAACAGGTGGTGGTGTCGACATGTAGCCATGACTGCGCAAATACTTTACAGTGACGGATGTTCCTCCCAGAGTCGCAGTATATCGGGCAGGTGTTGCAATCTTAACAAAAAAGCAAACAGGCAGATCAACATCTGATTATGACTATCATCTTAAACAAAATCAAGTTGAAATTAAAATTTTGGTAATAACCAATCAGTATAAATCACCTTGTTGTTTCACAAAGCTAACGTATTAATAGTAACATCCTATATGGCTTCCCCTCCTAACAAGGGATGCTCCTTCTGTGAACTCATTTTGTCAAAGTTTGTCCCCTATACGATGACCTCACCCATGACTACAGAATCATCACGGCCGACAGCACTGACAACCCTACCTGCATACTAGGGAACCTGGGTGGCTTGGTACCACTGATAACAATGAAGGCACACGTTTCTATTCCTCAAAACCCTTGCCAACCTGTCAAATGCTTTACATCTGAAGCAAAACTAGAAGCAAACTTCTTCAAATGGTGAGAAGCAGAGCCTGAGTCCAACGTTCATTCTTTTCTGGATTTAGTTCAGCTTCACTTCCAAATCCCTTTCCTTTGACTTTTCCAGGCCCTTGCTACCTTTTCACAATCCACTCTGAGTCTGGAATCCCAGCAGGAAACTTCCATGAGGCCAAAAGTGGTAAAATGGCACACAGGGTTTAACTCTGATCAGAGATTTAAGGATCAAAACTAAATAGTAAACGACTGGTCAAAGAGAATCATAAAAGCAAACAGGCCGCATCACATTCTGAGCCGAAATCGTAGTGTGCTTTGAAAGAGGTGTCTGTGCTCTGTTTCCAATTTCTCTCTTGCACTCACTGCAACCAAGCTTTCACCCCCTACCTTTCCACCAAACCTGCTCTCATCAAAGCCACGGTGACCTCTATGAAACCAAATCCAAGTGTCAACTTATAACCAGTGCCTGAACCACTGGAACCCTCTGTGACAGCTTTTCACTTTCCATCCTGGGAACTTCCTTCACTTGGCTGCCAGGCGCTCACCTGCCTGGCTTCCTTCCAGCTCACAGCTTCATTTTTGCCAATTCCTCCCCATCTGCCCACCTTTGAGCGTGGTGTGACAACACCTGCTCTGTGGACCTCTTCTTTTCTCTACCTTCCTCACTCACTCTTCTTGCTGGTTTGTCCAGTTTCACATCTTTACTGCTATCTATACATTGAAGATTCTTAATCTCCAGACTGAACCTTTCCCCCGAATTCCTGCACATACAACCACCTACTCATTTCTACTTGCATGTCCAATATGATCTCAAAACTTAATACTGTCATATGTCACAATTTCCAACTTAACAATGGGGATACATTCTAAGAATCATGTCGTTAGGCAAATTCATCGTTGTGTGAACATTATAGAGTGTGCTTACTTCTCAGCAATCTGAGATGGTATAGCCTACCATGTACCTAGGCGGTACAGGTACTGCAAGGAGCTGATGGGATTTCCTAACGGTTTGGACACAGATTATGTAAAAGAAAGAGAGGAGTTGAAGCTTTCTCACATTTTTGGCCCGAGCAACTGTTTGGATAGGATAGAGCTGCCGTTTCCTGAGCTGGGGAAGACTTTGGGAGGAGCAGGTTTGAAGCGGGACAGCTGAAGGTCAGGTCAGCTCTGAACAGTCATGCACCACCTGATGTTGACAACGGGCTGCATACAGCTACGTAGCCTATTGCTCCTGGGCTATAAACCTGTATATTGTGTTTCTGTACTGAATGAACACCGTAGACAATTATAACACAATGGTAAGCACTTGTATACTTAAACACGTACAGCATCATAATCTTACGGGGTTGTGTATATGCAGCCCGTTGTCAACATCAGGTGGTGCGTGACTGTTCAGAGCTGACCTGACCTTCAGCTGTCCCGCTTCAAACCTGCTCCTCTCAAAGTCTTCCCCAGCTCAGGAAATGGCAGCTCTATCCTATTCTTCCAGTTGCTAGGGCCAAAATGTGAGAAAGCGTCAACTCCTCTCTTTCTTTTACATAATGTATATCCAAACTGTTAGAAAACTCCATCAGCTCCTTCCTCAAAATGTATCCAGATGCCACCACTTCTGACCACTCTTCCTGCTACTGTCTGGGTCCTGCCACTATCGCCCCCCACCTAGAACACTACAATAATTTCATGTCAAGTCCCTCAGCTTTTCCCCTGGCCCTACTATGGTCTGTTGTCAATACAGCAGCCAAAGAGATTTTGCTGAAACAGAGGTCAGATGCTTAAAATTGCTCCGTGGCTTTCCATGGCCACAGAGTGAAAGCTGAGGTCCGTACAAGGGCCTACAAGACCACCCTGCTCTGAAACTCCAATCTCTGCTCTGCTCGATCATTCCAGCCACACCAGCTTCCCCACTACCCCTCAAACACTCCCAGTATCTTGCAGCCTCAGGACCTTGCCCTTGCCATTTCCTCTGCCTGAAAAGCTATTCCTCCTGGGAACTGCTCTCTGCCTGCTAGGCAAGGCCTTCTCTAGAATTGCAACCCTGCCCCTGAAAAACAAGCAAATACCATACACACACCCCCACCATCCCTGGTTTCTTCTTTCTTCTTAGCACTTACCACTGTGTGTGTGAGCGCATTTTAACTTCGCCTTCGTTTCTCCAACTGCATCCCCACCACACCCCACCCACCAGACTACAAGCTCCCCAAGGGCAGGTATTTGCGCTGTCTTAGTGTATTCCCAGTACCTAGCATGGCACCTGGCACATAGCAGGAGCTTGACCAATCATTGACTAAAACTATGGGGGCATTTCAAAGAGGGAGTTAATGAGCACATCCCAGCCAAGTGCCACAGAGCCACACTCAAAGTATTCTTTTCTCATCTCTGTCGTGTCTCATTTTGGGGCTTTGCCTTCATGAAGCGATAAATCTGTGTTTGTTGTTCTATTTGAGAAACTGTGGGTTACAGAAAATACACAGGAGAATCCCCTCCCATTTTCCACCTGCCAGAGGGATGCTGAGGGGAAAGAAACACCACGGACACTAATCTACCCACAAGTACAGCTTCATGCTTCAACCCCAGATGTGTACACACATGCTGGGTATTTATTCACCTACTAAGCACAATACCAGGCAAAGTGAAAACACAAAAAGAAAGAAGACATGATTCTGAATTCCTAGGAGCTCCTAATCAAATAAAGAAAACAAACACTTAAAAAAAAAACCCATCAGAGACACTGCTACGAACTGCCAGAGCTATAAGCGTTTTATGGGAACGTGGGATAAGGAGCAATTAAAACTAGGAAAATGGTTTAAATCTTCCGGATAGTGTGACTTACTAAGGTTAAATTATACCAACTATGAACTATAAACTTGATAATTTATTAATTTAATAATCTTCAATGTAGAAAAACTCAGAAATTAAGCTTTACCCCTCTAGCTAACATTATAATAAATGAGGAAAGATCCCAAAATTTCAGAGGATTTCTAGTAAGGATGACAGACTAAAACAATGTTACTTTTGAGTAATACTATAAAACTGTAACTCCAGGTACTCTTATACAACGGAATTAAAATAAAATAACATCTAGTTTCTAAGCATTTTCTACCTGTTTTCTTTCTCAGGTAGAAGCTTCATGGAATCTCATATTAATTTGTCAATTGAGAAAATTAGGTTAATATGGTTAAATTCCACAATTTGCAATGAGTCTTCTCTTTAAAAATAAAGATCCGTAAGTGTAGAAACTTATTTATAAAGACGATGTCTGAATCCAGAGAAGTTATACAGATTACGAACTTCTAAAATGAAACATATGTAACATGTTTAAAAAAAGGTTTATCACATAAAACAATTTGAATTAAACCTTACTATTTTACTTGCTAAGATGAACTTTAAACAGAAAAATAAATGCTAACTTTTGCTAACCAGTCAGGTGGCATGTGGATTCCTGAATAAGGAAAAATAAGCATGTCTTAAAATAATTATATTTCCATTTATCAAAAGAAGAAATTTCAAAAAGGTGACTACAGCCATAGAAAAATACACAAGTCTAACATCTGTCTAATCACAGCAGGCTATGAATGACCTATGTATTTTTAAGGCATTTCTTAAAACCACACTTAACACTTTAAAATTTTATAACCTTACTTTATTCATGACAAATAAGGGATGAAACAGTGTCTTAAGTTACCAAAAAAACCCACTGGGAGCTAACATGGAGTTTTATGGGGAAGTAAGCAGGTCACTGGTTAAGTCTGAGCAGCAACTGGTTTATAACAGTACCTACCTTAAACATGGCATATGCTGTTATTGCGTTTCCACTCTGGGAATTTTTAAGGATGTTTACCACACTGTCAGGTAACCCAATGAGTTCCAGAAAAGGAACGACGTTCACTCCTCTATGAAAAAAACAAAAAGTAATTTACATATGTACAAACTCTTAAGGATATTTTCAAAAATTATCTGAAAATACCCAAACCACACTTTACTATAATTTGTATTAAGTTTTGTTTCTATAATTTGTATTAATGAAATTTTGTTTAAAAGTTGATTCCGCCTTTAATTTCACTGTAAGAGACTATCTTACTTGATGTACAACATCGAGATGCACAAAGACATCGCTGTCATGTTGTCCCTTACAGCTTGCAACTTCTGGTTTACTTCTGCATGGGGGCATCCTAGTTAGTATGTTTAGAAAACGGAAGCATTTACTGGAACAAAATTAATAGCTCTAAGTAAACTATAAGAAAAGCATCAGAATCATTTGCTTGATCTTAGTTTCCTCAACCAAATACTACTTCCTTAGAATGCTCCAACTCAAATTTCAAGACCTAAGATTTTTACCTTTAAAATCACATTGTAAAAGCAAGGGATATTCTAACATCCCTTATTGTGTTATTATGCAAAGAATAAATGATTCTATGGGCTTGATGAAAACTTCAATTATTCCAAAAGGATGCTTCTGTTAACACACTAAAAAGGCAGGTAAAGAATAACCATAAACTGCAGTAGATTTTTGGAAGCAGAAAGAGAAAGCAGAGAAAGTCTCCAACCTGAGCTGTTAGGCCCTGACTTTTTTCAGTTTCCAAATTATTAACATTTAGCCACAATGGCACTTGCACGCTCGCTGTCTCTCACTGTGTGTAGTTTTGCAGACATTGTGACCCTTCACCCCTAAATCTGAACAAGGACATTCGCCTACATAAACATAATATAATTATCACATTCAGGAAATTTACTATACATAATAGTGTATATATTAAGTTAATACAATAATACATTATTTAAAATCTCATCTAGATCAAAATTTCCTAAATTGTCTCAGTATGTCCCTTATTGCTATTTTTCCTGTCTTTCTAGTCTCCTTTTCTCTGTAGGTTCTTCCCAGCACTTTTTTGGGGAAGTCAGGATGTCTTTCTTGACATTGAGACTTTTGAAGCATCCATACTAGCTGCCTGGCAGGACGTCTCTCTCTCTCTTTCTCTGCTTTTTAAAATCTACCCTTCTCTTTTGATATGTAGGACATTTCTCAATGTGAGTTTGGTCATTTCCTCACGATTAGATACAGGTTAAATATTTTCCCACAGGCAAATGAGTCGGTAGATGCTGTGTCTGTCATCACAACAGGGGTCACATAGGCCAGTCTGTCCCATCCTTGGTGTTACTGAGTTCGGTTAAGGCAGGGCCCCCAGGCCGCTCCACTGTGCATGTATCTTTTCCTTCGTCATTAAGAACGGTAACTGCCTGGATCCATTATTATTATGCTAGCTCTGAACTCTTATTTATTTTTAATATTAAAAAATAACTTGGTTACCTGGGGAAGTGTATCCCTCTCCGTGATTTTACATTACACTATGCAATAAGGGAGTAGATAGGGCTGACCACCAACAAGAAAGAACTGTTAAAATGACCTATTATCAAAAATAAGAGGAAACCAGAACTACTTAAGGGATCTTTAAAGAGGTAAATTTAAAAATCAACAGAGTCCAATCTGGTTTTTTTTTATCTCCACCTTGAATTATTTTTCAAATCTCTTCCTAGATAACAACAGAATCCCATTAAGGTAAGGTTCAGTATTACAGAGTTAGCTATTCTCTGGATCTAATGAAGTCACTAAAATAACTACACATGCTACTACCATCCTGCCATAACAGGCCACTTACATCTTCTAGTACCAATTACGAAATTATTTCATTAATCATTTCCTAGTTCCAACTAGGCCCAATATATAAAATCTATATTTAACAGTAATCATGAAGAAAAAAAGATGAACATCTGGCCAAATAAAAAAGTGAGTGATTAAAAAACCCCCTTTATCATAAAGATCAGACAATGATGAACTCAGACACCATCCACAAGCTATAATAACATCATTGGCTTACATCCTAGGTAAGCACCTAGTTCTACTTATTTCTAAATTGTTGACTGGATGACTTGACCTTAAAAATAACTTCCATTTCCTTTGGAACTGCCAAACGTGAAGCGTTGGTGAGAGTCTGATTCAAAAAGAAGCATACACTGTCCCTTTCTACTCTGAGGTTCTCATGGACAGACAGGAACCTGCGCTTCACAAGCTGCCAGCTTTATGGATGTTTCAGCAGATGCCGAACACACAGGGGCCAAAGCACATTCACTGTCTGGATAAAGTGCAGTGAAAGTCAGTCAGGATTGAGCTCAGAGTGGATCTGTAACTTGAGCCCCAAACACAAGGCATCTAAACGCAGGGACAAGACTGTCATTACTGAGCCACATTTTGGTGAACAGAGCACTCTGGTCAGAAGACATAAGATCGCTCTCTGTAAGCCTCTGCCAGACAGGCACAGCAACAAAGCTTAGCTTAAAATAAAACCTATTAGCATGCACAATTTAGAACTCCCTGAAATAAAATATTTCAAAAGCCTGAGAACTTTATCACTGAATCAACTAAATATAGAATGACATTTTGCTCTATGGTGCCTAGAAAGGCAGTAATGTGAGTGTCGGAGTAACTAAGACAAACACTGGTCAGTAATGCAGTGTGATGTCAAATGCCCATCCTTCCAGTTACAAACTATTTTTTTCTCTTTCTTTTAATAGTAAGTAGGCAAAAGCAAATAACAGAGATCTTTTTCCAGCCAAAAAAAAAAAAAAGGAAAAAAAAGCTAAAATAGAACTAGCCTCTTGTCAACTGAATTAAAAATTGGTATTTAATACAATCAACTTCAATTTTACAATAAAATCATCTCACAGTGACAGATACTCTGCCATTCAAACATATCCTAATTCCTTTTTTTTAATCCATGGGTTCTATTTTCTAAGTATTACTTATGATTAAGATCTTCACTTAGAACCAATCAACTTTCAATTTTCAAAGTATTAAAGATCTAATAAAGACACTAAGGAGGACTGTTGTGGGAAGCAGCCTCTCCTGTGTAACATAAATTAGCTATGTGATGCTGTGACAGGATTGGCCCAGTGGTCATGGCTGGGCAGTAGTGGGATCTGGCAGCCAGGTCCCATGCTGAAAGAGAGCCCCAAAGCAAGTTGTGATGGATAAGGGGTATGATTTTAAAGTGGATAATCTTACTACCATGTTGATACATAAGCATTCTGCAGAAAAAGAGAGGGAAAGAAAAAACTAAAAAAGCTGCATTTCATAGGGGATGACAGAATATCACCCACAACTGCCTGAGGTTCCAGACAACAGTGAAAATATCTTCAGTATAATTAATATCACTAGATTACTTGGGGGTCTGCTTTTTTAGTTACAGACTTCTATAGATATTAAACATGTTCAGAAAATGTCATTAATAAAGAAATAATTCCATAAAGTATGCACACAAGTATCTTCTGCAAGGAAAGGTACAATCCTTGAAGAAAATCATACACAATGAAGAAGGATATAACTAACAGGAACATATGGAAAGATATGAAGAGAAACAGTGGCATCAATTATACAAGATGAAAAAAAGACTTTTATAACTTTCATAAAGAAATCTTTGTAATCCTGTTTCCCAAGAATAAATACAGTCTTCATCCCATCATCCTGGGATAGGTACTTTAAACTTGGTAATAAACTTCATCCAAGGAGTGAGCTTTATATACAAAACTACGTCATATTTAATATCAAGCAATTAATTATAATCAAGCACTAGACTTTGGAGAGTATAAAAGAATTCTAATCCTATTAGAAGAGTATACTGAAGTGTCAAAGCCATTCATGTGGGCACTAGGCCCGCTAGAGGCAGAAATGGGGAATCACTGGTACTCCTGCTCCTAAAGCAGCGTGAAGAAAATAACTTACCTTAAACAGAAGGAACAGTATTTAAGAAGATGCATTTGGAAATTTTATATTTCACAACACTGGAAGGCTAGGCCCACCAAATTTAGTTCTCAACAGAACAAAAGACCTTATCTTGACATTTATTTGACATGAATAATACCAAAGTATAACTGGTGCATTTTTGAGTCTACAACAGGTATTAGCCAGGTTTTAGCAAAAATATCTTACGAATCTCCCACCAAAACCTTATATGGCAAAATAGACATAAGAAATATTATTATGATGATGGAGCTCACGGTACTCCCAAATCTCTAAATGTGGTATTTTATCTCTGTGCTCTCCTGAATGTTGAGACGAGAGCAGCATAGCGATGAGGAGCACGTGCTTCAGATCAGACAAACCCAGTTGGGTTTTTAGGCCAGGCTCCACCTCTTACCAGCTGAGTTATTCTTACTTCTCCTTGCCTAATCTATTTTCTCAATCATAAATGGGTAAAATTATACTACTTGCTTCATATGGTTGCTGTGAAGATTACTGGAGATAATATAGTTAAAATACTCAGCAAGATGCCTGCTGTACACAATAAGCAAATGTTAGCTATTAGTATTAAAATGTGAAAAAAAGCTATGAAAAGTAGCTATTAATGAAAGACATTAAAGCATTTAAAAATCTATTTAAGGCTACCATTAGTATACTAAGAAGATTAACGTTCTGATAAAACAGGAAAAGGCATTCAACCAAGCAAAAACTTACTTTAGGGCTGCATAATAAAATGTTCCAAACCAAACACAAGAAGTTATTAGATGCACTGGAATCAAAACTTTTCCATATTGTCTAAATGTTTTCTTAAATCGCTGATACAGACTAATAGATCTGTCTTGTAAAGGATCAGGCTCTTCCTTTTTTCCTGGAGTTCCTTGGGCTGGGGCACTGGAAGATAAAACCCTCTTGGATAAAACATCTTGCTTCCATTGTTTATGGTGAAGGACCCCAGGATGGGGTGGATGAGCATCCAGTGGCCTCCTTTCCTTTGCAATACACTGGGCAGCAGATAAGTGCAACCATTGTCTCTGAGGGCCTCGAACCAAAACCACTTTGGATTCGGCATTATGCAAAAGTAATGGTCCATTTATGTTTTGACAGTGTCCAAAAACACCAGCTTTATGTGGTTCTAAGCATGTCCTGTGTGCCAGTCGAGATGCAGTCCGTGCTATATTCCATTGCATTTTGAAGAATGGTGATATAGATTTCAGCTTCTATAGAGACTAATTAAAAAAAATTAGATAATACATAGGTTTCCATTTTAAACCAATCCGCTTAAACATCAATCATTAACTATTAGGAAGTAAAAGGACAGACAGTGCTACATAACTCACAGAAATTAATGTTAAGGTACACAGTTTTGACACACCATAATTTTAAAATTTCACTAAAACCCATTATTAAATATGATATGGTAAACCAGTCCAGCAGACATCATGGAGGGTAATGTTTTGAGGCAATTTTATAACCACAGAAGGGATATTTGCAGGGCTTCTGTTACTTTACAAAGAAGCAGGATAGTATAGTGGAATAAAACCTAAGATCTGGTTTCTGATGTTTTTGGGACACAATTCCATGCAATTCCCTTTCAGACTCCAAACCCAAGTCAACTAGTAAAATGAGGGTTACTTCACAAGGCTGCAATAGGAATTACATGAAATGTGCTTTTGTAAACTAATAAGCATCACACAAGTATTATTATTACAAATATTAAGATCTTATGAATAGTTGATACCAATATCATTTATTCTATGCTGCCTTTAGACTAAGTTATATAAAAGTTGTACGCCACTTACGTCACTGAATAGTCAGTGAGAAGAAATAGCCTCATATTTATCTCCCTTTTTACCCCATATCCCAGGTAGAGAGAAATAAATGTATACAGCGATGTTTCATTATTTGTTTTGGCGTCATGTGGGATTAAGAATTACAAGATAGCAGGGTGCAGTAGCTTACGCCTGTAGTTCCAGATACTCAGGAGGCTAAGGCAGGAAGATCACTTCAGCCCAAGGAGTTTGAGGCTGTAGTGTGCTATGACCATGCCTGTGAATGGTCCCTGCACTCTAGACTGGGCAACATAGCAAGACCCTATCTCTTAAAGAGAATTATAAGATAAATTAGAGACTTTCTCAGACATCTAAAACTTTGTTTCAAAAGACAATATAATGTAATTTTTAAAGAATGTGGACTTTGGAATAAGACAGACCCAACTGAGTTGACAGTATTATTTTGAACAACTTAATCTCTCTAAACACAGGTTTCCCCAGTGGTAGACGTAACTATAGTAGTCATTACTATACAGTAAACCAGTTTCCTTCCCTCAACATCAGGAGGCACCACATGTCCCCCAACCTCATCCCCGCCCCAGCTACCTAACTACTTCTAACATGTTGAGAACAGATTATCTTATTTTTTTTAATCATATACTAAATAAGAGTAAGGTTTGAATTAGCACCCCGATAAATTAGCACTCCAGTAAATACAGATACTACATTATAAACGAATATTCATTTTCTGGGGTACAAAGTTGACTGGAGAAACAAAAACTGTCATCATATAAAAACATCTATCAATGAATTATCCACCTATAAAACTAATCACTTGTTTCATCCCTCTAATGAATAATTAACATCCGCTCCTATCAGACTGTCACAGAGAATTCAATAACACAATGCAAATGAGTTGCTAAGTGAAACTGTAAATCTTGCAAAATAAACAGGCACCCAGGTAGCCTTTAAAAAAGTGATACTGGATTGGACAACATGTGATGTAGCAGGAAAAAAAAGTAACACTGGAGATTAATTTCAGACAAAGCAGACTTCAGAAATTCTTTGATTACCAGTGATAAAGAGAGTCATTTCATAATAACATAAAGATAATGAAAATAAGATACAATAATCCTAACCATGTATACACCTAACAAGAGAGCATCAAAATAAATGAAGTAAGAAGTGACAGAACTGAAAGAAGAAATCAACAATTCCACTTTTATAGTTAGAGACTTCAACTCCCCTATCAGGTACTGACAGATGCAGCAGGCAGAGAAGTCAGTAAGGATATAGTTAAACTAAACAACAATATTAATCAACTTGATCTAATTGACATTTGTAGAACACTCCATTCAACAACAGCAGAATACACATTCTACTCAATTTACATGGAACATTCAACAAGACAGAACACACTGTGGGCCATTAAATATAATTTAACAAATTAAAAGAATGGAAATCATGCAAAGTATGTTCTCAAACTACAATGGAATTAAGCTAGAAACCATTAACACAAAGATAGCTGGAACCACCACCCTCCCCCCACCCCCCAAGTATCTGGAAATTAAACAGCATACTTCTAAAAACCACAGGTCAAGGCTAGGCAGGATGGCTTGTACCTGTAGTCCCAGCTACTCGGGAGGCTGAGGTGGCAGAATTCCTTGAGCCCAGGAGTTTGAGGCAGCAGTCAGCTATGACCGTGCCACTGCACTCCAGCCTGAGTAACAGAGCAAGACCCTGCCTCTAAAGATAAAACAAAAATAAAACTCCTACAAGCCAAAGAAGTCTAAAAAGAAGTTTAAAAATATTTAAGTAAATGAAAATAAAAATACAACTTATCAAAGTTCATGGGATGCAGCAAAAGCAGTGCTTAAGGAAAATTCCTGGCTTTGAATGCACATGTTAGAAAAGAAGAAAGATCAAAACTTAATAAGCAGCGCCTCCTCCTTAGGAAACCAGAGAAAGAAGAACAAGCAGAAGAAGTAAATCTCTAGCCAGGCTAAGAGCGAAAACAAATAATGAATGTCAGAAATGAAAGAGGGTCGTAATTACTGATCCCAGAGACAACAGAAAAGAAATAAAGGAATACTGTGAATAACTAACTCTATGCCCACAAATATAACTTAAATGAAATGGACCATGTCCTCAAAAGACACAGACTACTAAAACTAACACAAGGAGAAATAAAAGACCTGAATAACCCTACATTTACTAAAGAAATTGAATCAATAATAAGCTTTCAAAAAAAGAAAACACCAGGCCCAGGCAGTTTCACTAGTGAATTTACCACACATTTAAGGAAGAAATAATACCATTTCTCCACCATCTCTTCCAGAAAATGAAGGCAGAAGGGAGACTTCCCAACTCATTCTATGAGGCCAACATTACCCTAATACCAAAACCAGCTAAAAATAATCCAAGAAAGGAAAACTACAGACCAATATCTCCCATGAACATAGAAAGCACAAATCTTCAACAAAATATTAACAAATCAAATCCAACAACACCTAAACACAATCATACGCCCTGACCAAGTGGGATTTAATCCAGATATGCAAGGTAGTTCAACATTTGAGAATCAGTATAACCCCACCATATTAACAGGTTAAAAAAAACTGAAGGAGCAAAAAGCATTTGGCGAAATCCAACTCCCATTCATGATTAAAAAGAAAAAGAAAAAAAAAAGCTTTTCAGCAAACTAGGAGTAGAGGGGAACTACTTCAATTGATGAAGAACACCTACAACAAACCTACAGCCAAACTCACACCACACTCACCAGCGTGAGACGAGACACTTTCCCCCTAAGACTGGAACAAGGCGAAGATGATCTCTCTCTCCACTCCTATTCAACACGGTACTGCAAATCACAGCTAGTGCAATAAGACAAAAAATAAAAATAAAAAAGGATATATAGTGGAAAGGAATAAATAAAACTGTCTTTATTTGCATATGGCATGATTGTCTATTTAGAATATCTAAAAGAATCTATAAAAAGTCTTTTTGACTCCTGGAACTAATAAGCAAATATACCAAGATTACAGGCTACAAGGTCAATATACAAAAGTCAACCGCTTTTGTATATACTAGCAATGATATATAGGAATTTGAAGTTAAAAAAAACAATACCACTTATAATAACACCAAAAAAAAAATAACACCTTAGGTATAAATCTAATGAAATATGTATAAGATCTATCTATCTATCTATCTATCTATCTATATATATATATATACACACACATATGAAAAACTACAAAACTCTGAAAGAAATCAAAGGTCTAAATAAATGGAAAAATATTCCATGTTCATGAACAGAAAGACTCACTACTGTTATCAGTGTTTATCAATATGATCTACAGATTCAACATTAAAATTGCAATCAAAATCCTAGCAAATATTTCTTACATGTCGACAACCTGATTCTAAAGTTTATATGGAAAGTCGAAATTTCCAGAACATCCAACTGAAGAAGAACAAGGACTGACATTTGTTGGTGGACTGATACTACTAGACTTCAAGACTCACGATAAAGCTGCAGTAATCAACGCAGTACAGTACTGAGAAAAAAAAAAAGACACACAGATCTTTGACAAAGGAGCAAGACAATTTGATGAAAAAAAGGATAGTTTTTTTTCCCTTGTGGTACTGGAACAACTGGATATCCATATGTGAAAAAATTAACCTAGATACAGACCTTATAATGCCTTTCACATAATTTAACTCAAAATAGACAACAGGCCTAAATGTAAAATGTGAAACTGTAAAATTTCTAAAAGAAAATTTAAGTGATCTTGGGTTTGGCAATGACCATTTAGATACACCACCAAAAGCATGATTCATGAAAGAAAAAGTTGATGTTGGACTTCATTAAAAACAAAAATGTCACTCTGTGAAAGACACTGTTAAAAGTGAAAAGACAAGCCACTAATTAGGAGAAAAGGACTTGTATCCAATACAGTCACGGGCCACATGAGGACAGTTTCAGTCAATGATGGACTGCATAGACAAGGGTGGTGCTATAAGATAAAGGAACTGAAAAATTCCTATCGCTTAGTGATACTGCTTAGTACACACTGCACATACAATTGTGTACAGTACACAATACTTGATAATAAATGATGTTACTGGTTTATGAATTTATTATACCGTACTTTTCGTCATTATTTTACAGTGTATTCCTTCTAGTTATTAAAAAAAAAAAGTTAACTATAAAATAGCCTCAGGCAGGTACTTCAGAAGGTATCCAGAAGAAGGCATTGTCATCATAGAAGATGACAGCTCCTATGAGACACATACTGTCCTATGACAGTAACACATGTTACTGCCTTGAAAACCTTCCAGTGGGACAAGATGTGGAGGTGGCAGGCAGTGATACTGAAGATCCTGACCCTGTGTAGACCTAGGCTAACGTGTGTGTTTGTATCTTAGTTTTTAACAGGAAAGTTTAAAAAGTAAAAAAAAAAGATTAATCTTAACAGTAAAAAGGTTACAGAATAAGAATATAAAGGAAATATTTTATACAGCTGTATAATGTGTTTGTGCTTTAAGCTAAGAGTTATTACAAAAGAGTCAAAACTTAAAAAAATAAAGTTTATTACAATAAAGTTAACTTATTATAAAGAAATATCCTTTATAAATTTAGCGTGCCTAAGTGTACTATGTTTATAAAGTCTACAATAGGCCTTCACGTTCCCTCACTACTCACTCACTCACCCAGAACAATTTCCAGTCCTGCAAGCTCCATTCCCAGTAAGTACCCTATACAGGTGTACCATTTTTCATCTTTTATACCATAATTTCACTGTACCTTTTCTGTGTTTACATATGTTGAGATATGCAAATACTTACGATTGCTTACAGTATTCAGTACGGTAACATGCTGTAGAGGTTTGCAGCCAAGGAGAAATAGGCTATACCATTTACATTTGTCTAAGTACACTATATATAATGTTCAGTGACTAAACTGCCTAATGACACATTTCTCAGAATACATCCCTGTCACAAAGCAACATGTGACTGTATACAAAAAACTCTTAAAATTCAACAATAAAACAACCCAATTACAAGATGGGATAAAGGTCTGAACACACATCTTATTAAATAAGATATATATGGCAGTCCAAATCAATGTGCCAAAAAAAAAAAAAAAGGAAAAAAAAGAAAAAAAAATAAGATATATATAAGGAAAATATATGAAAAGATGCTCGGCATCACATCTGCAGAGAATTGCAAATTAAAAACAATGAGACACCAAGACAGATCTATTAGAATGGCTAAAATCCCAAACACTGATGACACCAAATGCTGGTTACAATGTGGAGTAATAGGAATTCTCATTCATTGCTGGTGGGAATGTAAAATGGTACAGCCACTTTGGAAGAGTTTGGCAGTTTCTTAAAAAGATATATATACTCTTACCACATGATCCAGCGATCACGTTCCTAGGTATTTAACTCAAATAAACTGAAAACTTACATCCACACAAAAACCTACACATGGATGTTTAAAGCAGCTTTAGTCATAACTGCCAAAACTTTGAAGCAATCAAAATGTCCTCCAATAGATGAATGGATAAACAATTCATGGTACCTCTATACAAGAAAGTATCATTCAGTGATAAAAAGAAATATGCTATTAAGCCATGAAAAGACATGGAGGAACCTTAAATGCATATTGCTAAGTCAAACAAGCCATTCTGAAAAGGTTATTCTGGGGAAATACAGTTTCTTTACACTCTCACACAACATTTTTGACACTCTGATAAGAAGTTTTCTCCTACCTAATGACACAGCACACTTCTGTGACGAGATAATTTGGGGGTTTTCCCCCTATATACTAAGCAATTTTGTAACTGTAACTCTCCAAACACCAGCTGGGTGTCCTATAATTAAATTTAATTCTGATACTATCTATCTGAAGACAGTGTCAGATCACACAGGTTAAGAGCTCAGTCCAATGAGATGGCCCACCAATCATAAATCCTAGGTTGTGACCTGTGCTTCTGACACACAGGCTATCAATCAGGGTTCCTAAGACCCCTCTTCTTTGTGTTTGATAATTTACCAGGATGGCTCACAGAACCCAGGAACACTTTATTTACATTTACCAGTTTATTATAATGGATAGAGGTGGTCAGAGGAAGAGGTACAGAGAGGGTGAGGTTGGCAAGAGTCCAGAGCACAGAAGTTCTGTTCTGGTGGAGCTAGGGGCAACACACAGATGCATTGACTGATGGGAAGCTCATAAAATCTCTTGTTCCAGAGGTTTTATGAAGTTTAAACTCCAGCTCCCCACCCCAAACCTTTCCTGAGATTGGTGGGTGGAACTATTCATTTAATCACTTGGCTTTTCTGGTGAGCAGCTGCATCTTGAGGCTATCTAGAAGCTCTACCCTAAATCACCTCATTAGCATAAAGGTAGGTGTAATCTACAGGGCATGTTATAAATAACAAAAAGCCACACCTGCTCAATATAAATTCTTGTTCCTATTGCCTTTCCCTTGAAGGGATTTCCATCACTTAGGAAATACCAGGGTTTTAGGAGTTCTGTACAAAAACCAAATATTGTAACAAATATCATCTTATCACTTAGGAAATTACAAAGGATTTAGGAACTCTGTGCCAGAAACAGGAGAAGATGACCCCAAATATATAATTCTTATTATACAGTTACATGCTGTATGATTCCAACTATATGACCTTCTGGAAAAGGCGGAACTATAGAGACAGTAAAAAGATCATGTAAAAAGATGGTTGCCAGAGATTTGAGGGTGAAGAAGGAATGAATGAGCGCAGCATAGGGCATTTTTAGGGCAGTGAAACTATTTCGTATGATACTGGAATGGTGGTTACATATTATGCATTTGTCAAAACTCACAGAACTGTCTAAAACAAAGAGTGAACCCTAATGTAAACTGTGGACTTTACTCCTCACCCCCTGCCTACCGAATAGGCCCCCCTTTTGGCTAAGGGGACCCCAGAGAAACCTTAAAACCGTGTTCCCAGCCAAGACAGGATGGGAGATCAGACGTGCCGCATTATATCCCGTCCCTCGGTAACAGCCGTCAGGCTTTCTTCTCTAAGGGCTAAACAGAAACCAATTTTGTAATCGCTCCTTTTTTTTCAGTTTTTACATGACAACTGACAAGCATTTCTTCCTGAGAAGAGAACAGCAACCATCGAGTGGTTCTGACCAATCTATGGAGGCTGTGCAAGGAGGGTTTTCATGTCCTCTGTTCACCCTTTGAAGTGAGAGGGCTGAAAACTCTACCCTTGGATCATGCTAAGGCAGCCATTATCTGAACATGGATCCCATGAAGGAGCATGGAGTTCAACTGTGCATGTGAATGTTTCTCCTTTCACAAATATTCGTGACTCTTCCTATAGTTTATTATCAATAAGTATGTATGCATATTCAGCTACCCCCACTCAATATAAATTCCTGTTCCTCTAGCCTTTCCCTTGAAGTACACGCTGTCAGCTTCTGCCCAAGGCTATTGCTTCCCAGCCAGCAAGATGACCAGCCTGCAGACTCCAACCCTTTATGAGAAATAAAGGTCTCCTTTCCAAATTTATGAACCTTATTATTCTTCAGTTGACAGACAGTATCAATACTGAGTCATCAATTGTAACAAATGCACACACCACTGTAAGATGTTAGTAGAGATACTGTGGAGGCCTGGGTGGGTATATGGGAACTCTATCTATATCTCTGGTTAATGTTCCTGTGAACCTAGAACTTCTCTAAAAATAAAGTCTATTGATTTTTTTTTAAAGTACACTGTGGCCTTGTTAAATACAACTGATAATACTGTTAAATTGAGTTTAACCTAATATATAGTAAATTGTAATCTAACTGGATGTGTAAACCTACTCTTGCAACGAGTAGCTGAGTCTCAGCCAATCACAGCAGTTGAGATTCAGCCAATCACAGGTGGCCATGTTCAAATAAGGCAAACCTGAGCTGTAACCCATCCAGCTGTTTCTATACCTCACTTCCATTTTCCATATATCACTTTCCTTTTTCTGTCAACAAATGTTATCCAACCCGGTGGCTGCCCCAGAGTCGCTCTGAAAGTATGCTGGTTCTGGGGCTTCCTGATTCATGAACCGTTCTTTGCCTAATTAAACTCTGTTATTACTTTGTCTGAAGTTTTTCTTTTAATAATAGTATAGCCTTACCCTGTCATACAGGTATGAGGAAGGGATAAACGTAGAAGGCAGCAGGTCTAAACAGAATAAAAAGGGTAAGTGAAGAAAAGAATTCCCTCCAGTTACACAAGCTCCCTCGATGTCACCAAACAGGAGGCAATTCACATTTTCTTCTTTCTTTCAACAGATTAAGAATATCCTAAGATTTATTCCTTTCAATCTCTCTTAATCACAAGCTGTGTTAAGGATGGAGCCACTGTTAAATTCCTGATCTTCAGAAAAGGTTAAAATATGCCCCCCAGTGAATTCCTATGGAAGTTCATTAGTAATTCACTGATTTCCAGAGCTGTCTTAAATGTCGAGGGTACCACTTACAAAAAAAAAAAACCCCAATGATTTCTCCAAAATTATAAGGTAAATATATTCATTTACACAAGATATTTATATCTTTATCTCTTTCCAGAGCATCTATGTTTCTTAAGGCAAGCCATGGTGGGCTGTAATGGTACCATGGATCTAGAACCCACAGTTCCACTTCCACCCCCTTCCTTCTCCCCTCTGGCAGGTGCTATCTCATTGCAACGAGAACAGAGGCTTTGCCATCAGAAAGACCTGAGTGCTAACCCTTTGTTAGCCTTTTCCCTCATCCCTAAAATAGGTTCAGTAACACTTTTATCACATGTTATTTATGACAATCAAAAGAGATAAAGCATGTTAAGTGTCTAGCATTTACTATGCTAAACCAGTAATTATTAGTTCTAGCTTCTTCATCTTCTCAACTATTGACCTGGCTAAACAAGCTCATATTCTTCCCTCATCTAAACTTTTGCCATTATGGCATTTGGGTGAACCACGTACAATCCCAGTGTATGGGGAAAAAACCTTTTCTCTATACTCTCACATTCAACACAGAACACTTCTGTGATCAAATATGTAGGGGTTTTTCCACACGCACCAAAGCAATTCTCCAGAGGACACCAACTGGGTGTCCCATAATTCAATTCAACTCTGACACTAACTCAAGTTAGAGTCAGATCCCACAGGTTAAAGGCTCAGACCCACAAAATTAGCCCCTCCTTCAGACAACTCATAAGCAGCAGGCTGTCACCAACACTTCTGAGCTACCAGCTGTAAACTAGAGTTCCTAACCTGGGTTTGATTAATTTGATAAATCCCTCCTTGGATTTGATTAATATGCTAAGAAGACCCACAGAACTCAAGGAAACATTTGTGTTTACTGGTTTATTATAAAGGATATTACAAAGGATACAGACGAAAAGCCAGATGGAAAAGATGCAGAGGGTAAGGTACGCAGGCGCTTTTGGAGCTTCCCACGCCCTCTCTGGGCATGCCACCCTCTCGGCACCTCCATGTTTTCAGCAACCTGGACGTTCACAACATCTTTTGTTCGAGAGTTTTTATAGAGATTAATCTCCTGCCTCTACCTTTCCTAGAGATTGGTGGGTGGGGCTCAAAGTTCCAGCAATCAATTCCTCTAATATTTCTAGTGAGTAGCTCCATCCCAAGGCTATCTAGAGGCACCACCCTAAGTCAACTCATTAGCATAGTCTCAGGTGTAAAGGGGGCTCATTATGAGTAACAGAAGATACTCCTACAACTCAGGAAATTTCCAACAGTTTTAGGAGCTCTGTGACAGGAACAGGGACAAAGACCAAATACATTATAATTGCTTCTTCAGCAATTCACTCCACTGGTCATGTCCTTGACCTTGAAATGACGTGATACTGTTCCACAACTGAAATCCTGAAAACTACACCATCCCACTCTCAGCAGCCACCTCTGTTTGCAGCCTTTACTCCCCTACTCTTTCCACAGCCTAGTCCCAGTGCCTTGCTCCACCCTGACCCTTTTCCCAGGTGAAATTCAACAGGTCCTCCTGGTTTCACTCTGAAGACTGTAAACCAAAAATAAAACCCTAAGCTACCCTTGCTGACTAAACAGATGCCCTCTTGGCCAAAGGGACCCCAGAAAAACCTTAAAACTGAGTTCCTGGCCATGAAGGGAAGGGAGGACAGACACCTCTTTATATGCCCTCCCTCTTGGAGTTTAGACACAATTGGCCAGGTTAAAACAGAGATCCCAAGGCTGACAAAACAGACTCTTTGTGACAATAAGATACGAAATTATTAACAGGACCTAAGGCAATGCAAGGCAAAGGTTACATCACACCCACAGGCCACCAATTTGCTTAACAGATCACTTTGAATATACTGTGGCCAGCTCTCTGATTAACAGACCCCCTTATCTTAACTCAAGCATTCCTTTCTACTGACACCAAGTCTTTAGATGAAACTTTATTTCTTTAAACAACTACAAATCAAAGAATCTTTGAACTGACAATGGAAAAAAATCCAAACTCCGTAAAATAATTTAAAGAGGTCTATTCTGAGCTGAGTATGTGTGACCACGGCCTGGAGAGCAATGCCCAAGAAGCCTTGAGCAAGTGGTCTCCCTGTGGCTGCATTACAGTTTGGTTTTATACATTTCTGGGAGACAGGAATTACATGTAAAGACATAAATCAACACATGGAAGGTGGACATTTGTTTGGTCTGAAAAGGTGAGACACCTTAAAGGGGATTACAGGTTATAGATGGCTTTAAAGATTCTTTGATTTATAATTGGTTAAGGAAATGAAGCTTTGTCTAAAGGCTTGGCATGTTTTAAGTTAAGATAAGGAAGTTTGTTAATCAGAGACAAGTCATGGGACATACACTGAGACTCAAGTGATCTGTTAAGTAAATTGATGACCTATAGGTATGGTTTAAGCTTTGCCCTGCATGGCCTTAGGCCTGCTAATGAGTTACAACACATATCTCCAAGAAGGGAGGGGACATGACGAGGCAGGTCTGACCCCCCTTCTCATGGCTAGTAACTCAGCTTTAGGGTATTTCTGGGGTCCCCTTGGCCAAGAGGGGGTCCATTCAGTCCATTTAAGCTGGTGGGCTTAAAATTTTATTTTAGTTCACAGAACCCATCTACAGCCTATAAGCCCCCCTCTTCAAGATGTCCTGCCTTTTCTGGCCAAACCAATGTATAGCTTCCAAGTACTGATTTATGATGTTAACCACAATTGCTATCTCCCTAAAATGTATAAAACCAAATTGTAATCTGACTATGTCAGGACCGCTTACTCAAGGCTTCTTGGGAGTTGCTTCTTGGGCCGATGGTCACACACATTTGGCTCAGAATAAACCTCTTTTAATTATTTTACAGAGTTCGGATTTTTTTTTTCCATTAGCAACTCTTTACCCAGCTTAGATTCTACACAGTGCATTACTCGAATTACCACCTTATCCTTCTGTAACACCAGCCCACAAAATCCAACCTTCAGCCAGTCCCACTACATCTCAATAGCTAAGCACTGCTAATGAAAACTACAGAACTGAGTAAATCGGTGCCAGCGCACGGTGATCAGCTATGAATGCTATGTGACAGTCCATCATGGCTTCTGAGCAGCTACCTCACCTCCCCTCAGGGACTAGTCCACACCTTTCCCAATCTCTCAAGCCTGTTATATTTTACTTTCAGCTGATGATAAATAATGCTTTCTAAACCAGATCATGACTCTTTTCTCTGTTTAAAACTCTCCAATTTCTTTTGGAGTAAAAACCAAGTCTTTACAATGGAAGAACAGGCCCTACCCGTAGCTACCCCTGCCCCCTCTGACTGCATTTATTCTCGTCTCTTGCTCACTTGACTCCAGCTACACCAGGCCCTTGCCCACAGGCTAAAAAGGCTCCTGCTTTATGACTTTTGCACTAGCTGTTGCCCTGTTTGGAACAATCTTTCCCCAGATATCTGCATGGCTAAATCTTTTGCCTCCTTCAACTCTTTGTTCAAAAGCCACCTGCTCTGTAAGGCCTGCCTTGACCATCCTATTTAAAACTGCAACACAGCTCCCTTCTGGCCCTGACATTCCAATGTCCCTTACCTTGCTCTATTAGTTTCTTTTTATCCATAGCACTTATCTTCTAACATCCTATAATTTACTTATTTATTATATTTACTACTTATGGTCCCACAAGAGTAGAGATTTTCTCCCTGTTTGGTTCACTGATGCATCCCAGGGCTGGCTGGCACAAAGGAGGCACTCAATAAATACTTGTTGAAGAAAGAAAATAACAGGCAAGCCTAGGAAAGGGGCCCAGAAGAAACCAGGCCCACTGGCACCTTGATCTTGGACTTTCAGCCCCCCTCCCTCCCCCCCCCCGGTGCCCTCGGGGTGATTTCCCGTCATGGCAGACCCAAGTTGAGACAGCAGGCGCCACATCGTTTCTCACCCACTGTGCACCTTTGTCCTCTCCCAGGGAACCTCAGCCCTTCGATTTTCATCTGGCTCTTCCCACACAAACATTTCCCAACTCTGGCACAGATGGTGGGAGCTACAGGGGACCAGTGGGTTCTGAGGGATCTGTGTGACCCCAGAGTCTGGACATTCTGGGTGGGCTGCCTTCAGGAGAGAGGGACAGAGACAACCAGAGTGCCAGCTTTCTTCCAGACTCTTTCCCTCCCCTTCCCCTGCCCTGCCCGTGGCTGCTGAGAGACAACTGAGCCGGGGCTTGCAGAAACGGCTTCTCCCCTCGGGTGATGCATCCACCACACCAGGCCTTCCACAGAGAGTAGGGCTCGAACCTTTCCAGACTCTTTTTCTCCTGTTCTGTTCCCCCACCTGTGGCTGCCCAGAGAGACTATAGAGTCACCACATCGAGGCTTCCACAGAGAATAAGGCTCAGACCTTTCCTCTAGAGGTCCGGTAGTAGATGGTAGGGTGCTCATGTTACGGCAGACCGGGAATAGACCGACACACACACAGAAATATTGGCAAAAACAGGTTTATTCGCCAGTGGGCTCAGATGGGGATTTTTCCCTCCAAATTCTGAGCACCAGACAAAGAGCACTGCAGTCTTTTATACACTCTGCTTAAGGGGGAGGGGCACGGTTACAACAGGGTTCACTTTAGTGAGGCAGAGTCCTAAGTTATTTTACAGCCTAGTATACTAATTGCTACAGGTGATTTACGAGGGGAAAGGTCACAGGAGAGGAGGGGCCTCAGGTAAGGAATGCAAAGGACAAAGCCCGGTAGTGGAATTTTCCAATTTTCCACTTCACTCAGACTATGAGCTCCCTGCCCGCTGGCCCTCCCTGGTGCCACTTGCCCAGCAATTCCATCAGTGTGAGGCACACCCCAAGGCAGACGGACATCAAATCTGCTTGGGCACCCTATGGGCAACTCGGGCCCAGCATGATTAGGGATTGATCTTCGGGGACCTGGGGACAGGCCCAAAGGCCAGATCCTATACCCCTAGGTCTCAATCACATTGCTCAGCGGAAAGGAGGGGAGACTGGTGATTGTGTGAGGCCACCACAGCCCCTCCCTGGTGGCTTTTCCCAGAAGCTGGGAGCAGACCTTTGACCCCTGCTGAAACAGATACCTTGCCAGCTTTGATGGAGCCTCAGGGCAAGATCACACAACCCAGCCCCACTCAGCTTGATTCCCCCACCCACCTCTGCTGTGGCAGAGAATAAGGAAGTTCCAGGGCCCCACTTACCACCTGGGGCAATCAAGTGCTTCTTCAAAGGGACTAGACACCTGACATAGGACCCAAAAACAACACTGCAGCTTGTTCCTTCCAGCAAGCACCACCTACTGACAGGGAGGTCAATTTGCATGCCCTTTATAGCATTTACTAATTCAATCATACAGGGTGTGGTTGAGCCTCACCCCCAAGTACCACCCACTGTCTCAAAAATTAAACTGGGAGTACCATTATCTAATCAAAAGAAAATCCCAAAATAAGAAGCAAAAGCTGCTCCAGATGACAAGAAATCAGCAAAGGTCTTCAGGGACATGAAAAATAAGAGTGAAAGGACATACATATCCATGCACATATATGTACATAATCTTGACTAAATTTAAATAACTGAATTAGCATAAACATACTCACAGTTCCTGAAAGTCACACTTGGGTGAGTAAGCAGACAAACCAGATGATGTCAGAGGCCAAAGGCATCAGCTCCATTTCCTTCTGCTGTCAGAGTGAAAGGGAAATGACTCTCCCCCAGTCACTCTGTCTCCTACTGCAGAGGCCACCACTGCTTTGGTGGTTAGGAGCAGGGGACTGCTTCACTATGAAATATTATTAAGCACCTCCTAGTGGCCCAACATTTCTCCAAAAAATTTAACTCTTAGTTTCCTCAACAGAATTTTTAGCTCCTCTAGGGGTATGAGCCAGAGTATTTTCTCCTGTACCTTCAGAGCACCTATTACATACCAATGTAAAACGATTATAAAACAACTTAACAATGGAGCTTTCTATTGGCCAATTATGAAAGGCTGGATGTTACGCAGAACTATAACCCTTTTGGCACCTGGAACAAATTAGTACAATACATGGTCACTGCCTTTTTAAGTAGTTTACAATCTAGTTATGAAAAGGTAATTAAATATTCTAAGATATGAGACAAATGTTAAAGGTGAGTTACAAGTTTATAAATGTACTAGATACTGGGGGGAAAAGAAAAGGCTAACTGTCAACTGCAGTGGTCAGCTGAAGGCTGCCCAGGATGCATTTAAGAAAGAAAGACTTAAGAGCAATGGAGAAAAAGATGGAAGGTTGTTCTAAGTCGAGGTTGAAATGGTGAGCGGAAAGCATGTCAATATGTAAAGAAGGGCCTTTTCAATGAGAAATGAGGCTGTAATTGCAGAGAACTTATGAATTCCTAAGTAAAGAGCAACTGAAGATTTAGAGCAGGGCAGTGATGTGATAAAAGTAGTACTTTACTCAGGAAAAGCAATATACAGCAAAAAGGATAAAGTAAACCTAGTAGCTTCTGAAACTGTTCTTTACCTTGTAGAGAAATCTGCCCAAAACAATTATCTGACTGTTCAATCTTCTTTGACCTTTGATTTTGTACACAGAAACCAGCTGAGAACTAAGCTTAATTTAGATCCTACATTACTGCTTTCTGCATAAGTCACTTTGTATTTTTTACCATTAGCTTACACATACACCATTAAAAAGTCACCAAAAATTGAGTCTAAACAGCTGATAAGAAAAGAGTCATCTTGAAAAAAATAAAACCTCACAATTGATTTAATCGTTCTCTCCTAGAAACTTAGATTGTTTACAATTTTAATGCACTATAAATAGTATCCTCACACATAAAAATTGTTCTCCACATTTTTAAGTCTTTTTGGTGGTTTGTTTGTGAGACAGGGTCTCATTCTGTTGCCCAAGCTAAAGTGCAGTGGCGTCACCATAGCTCACTGTAACATCAAACACCTAGGCTCAAGTGATCCTCCTGCCTCAGCATCCTGAGTAGCTGGGACTACTGCCACCATGCCCAGCTAATTTTTTGTAGAGATGGAGTCTTGCTCTTGCTCAGGCTGGTCTCAAACCCCTGGCCTCAAGGAATCCTCCCACTTCAGCCTCCCAGAGTGCTAGGATTACAAGGTGTGAGCCACCGCACCCAGCCAATAGGTTTATTTTTTAAATAAGCACAATAATATACAGGTATGGCACAAGGTCAATACAGATACAATCTTCTGGCAGACAAACTCCAAGGTGAACCCCAGTCAGCTGCGTCCCTGTGGAATCCTCTCCCCTTGACTGAGGGTGGAATCTGTCACTTGCGTCTAATCACTGAACAGTAGAAAAGATGGACAGACCCCATCTTCACAGCTGGAGAGAGAGATTCTCCTGCTGGCCTCAAGGAAGCAAAGAGCTACTTGGTGAACTGCCTATGGACAGGGCCACACAATAGGGAACAAATTCTAGGACCTGAGGGGGACCTCCAGTCGACAGCCAGGAAGAAGCTGGGGCCCTCACTCATATTGGCACAAAAGATGAATTCTATGAACAACCTGAATGACTCTGCAGATTCTTCCCTAGTTGAGCCTCTAGATTAGAACACAGCCTGCCTGACACCTTGAGACGATGAACCTCAACCAAGATGTACCCATATTCCTGACTCAAGGAAACTGTGAGATAATAAATGCATATTGTTTTAAGCTGTTAAGTTTGGGATAATTTGTTACACAGCAATCGAAAACACAGCCTACTCTCCTAGGGAACCCTTCCCAACCACCTGATGAGTAAGGATTATTTTCATTTTCTCAAAGCCTTTGTGACAGGGACTGCAAAAATGGCAGGCCATATAGGCCCTGAGTAGAACTGCACAACAGGAGCAACTTTAGGTTTAATCAGTTATTTGTATTAGAACTTCATAATGCTAAGACTTAGAAGGAAATTTAGAGGCCCCTTAGTACTATCCTTTACATTTACAGAGGAGGAATGCAAGGACATATAATATTTTGTAACTTATTCCTTTCACATAGCTAATTACTGACAAAAAAAGGTGAAAAGAACCCAAGAAAAGAACTGCTAATCTAGCATATCTCCCACCTCCTCACAAATTGCTTCATGTATATAAATTGTATCTTTTCCCTAAAAATGAAGGATTGAGGGCCAAATGATAAATTTCACTTCTATCTTTTACCATGAAATCAGTTTTAATACAAACTTATTGCCACCAATTAACTAAAAGTATGTCTAGCAATGCAGGAATTTACTTGATAAAGAAAATAAGGCCTCTGCATGTTAAACCAAAAAAGTATGCATAAGAAATTATACACATATTTTACAGCAAGCGCATTGCAACAGAATCTGTTTTACAGTTTGGCTTTGGAGAAAAATACTGGTAACATTCTCTGTGGGTTACCTAGTTTTTGTCAGTGTTTACTGTATAAAGCAGTGGTCGCCAACCAACGTTTTTGGCACCACGGACCAGTTTCATAGAAGACAATTCTTTCATGGATGGCGTGGGGGGAGCGGGGGGAGGATGGGGATGGTTTCGGGATGATTCAAGCACATTGCATTTACTGTGCAGTCCAAACTCTCTGCTAATGATAATCTGCATTTGCAGCCACTCCCCAGCGCTAGCATCACCGCCTCAGCTCCACCTCAGATCATCAGGCATTAGATTCTCATAAGGAGTGTGCAACCTAGATCCCTCGCATGTGCCGTTTACGAGTCGGGGTAGCACTCCTATGAGAATCCAATGCCCTGCTGATCTGACAGGAGGTGGAGCTCATGTGGCGATGTGAGCGTGGCGATGTGAGCATGGCGAGCGGCTGTACTCTGATCATCAGAGTACCAGAAGCCATGTTGTAAAAAAAACAAAACAAACAAACAGCTCTTGTATTTTGCATCCAATTTTAAACTATGTCTTTTAAAAACTTGCATTTAGAATTTGACATAGGTCTGCTTTCTAAGATGTGCCACACAAATTTATTTTTTTCTTATGATGATGTGTGACATCCATTTGCCGAACACTACATCACAAGCCCATCAGTGTTTATCTAATTTCTCTAATTTTATCAAATGGTACAAATTACCATGTAGCCTACTTAAGAGCTCAAACTGTAACAGCATTTGAAACGGCAATGAAGAGCTACTCTAACCCACATTTATGTTAAAAATCAAGGACACCAAATAAAATACCATATTTAATCCAATTTATCCATTCCAAGAAGCTACAAAGGCTACGTAGAAGTAAGTAAAAATGGGGAATCCCTAATTTACATGGCTGCCTTCAAAACAACTTTTGCCTATAAATGAGACTTTCTAATAGGACTCATTTTGCCCCTGGCATCCCCAGAATCTGAACCACTCACCTCCCATTCTCTGGGAGGATCCCTTCTTAGTTTCTGATGTCTGTTCTCTCACTGCCATTCCTCGGCTACTGCTGCACATGCCCAGCTCCCCTCTCACCCACGCAAGTCCTGGACCACTGCTATCACTGCTAATTCTCACTAGAAGTAAACTCAGGAGCTGAAAGCATGCAAAATATCTCTGAGACTGTTCACTATTTCAAACTGCTGCTCTGGTTTACATGAATTCATGAAATCACTCCATTTTTTCAGCTGTATCAAGGCAAAAAATTCTACAATCACATTCAAAGACACGGGCTAATAACTTCACATGACATTGCAGTAGAAGTTTTAGTTGTGATAAGCTAAAAATCGACAGGCTCTGTGCTAAGCACTGTATTAACTCATTTGCAACCTACAATGACTCTGTGAGGAAATTAAAACACAAAATTTGGTCAATTCCTCAAGGACCATATGGTTAGCAAATATAACCAGGATTTGAACACATGCTATCTGTCTATGCTCTTAACTGCTGAATATCCTAGTCATTTTTCTAGTCAGGTTGCGTAACTTGGTGGCCCACGGTTAAGCATGCAGTTTCTCATAAGCTCAGCAGTAAGCCAAAGGCTGTTTCTCAATACAAGAGCAGTTATCTGCAGAGATGGCAAGGTTTTGTTCCAAAATCCTAAGGATCTGCACCGTGATTATCTCCTATAGGGGCTGCTGAAGGCTTCAAACAGCATTTCAATCTGCCACTGACACTTCAAGCACCACTAGATCTGATGAATCACATGGCCCAAGTGGCAGAGCAGCTTGCACAGCAGCCTGGACCTGTTGCAGAGCCTTCTTTTGTTCTAGGCCTCACTCAAAACTAGCAGCATTTTGGGTTACTCAGTAAATGGCCTGGACTAGTACACCCTAATGAGGAATTTGTCACCTCCAAAATCCAAAGAGGTCCACTAGTCCTCATTTCTCTTTTTTTGTTGTAGGTGGGAACGTGCCCTACACCACACCACTGGACCCCTAGAAATTTCACTGAAGTGAAAGGGTCCCGAATTTTTGTTGGATTTATTTCCCAGCTTCTTACATGCAAATGTCTTTCTAATAAGTCTAAAACAGTTGTTACTTCTTGCTAAGTCCAATCAACATAATGTCATTAATGTAATGAGCCAGCGTGATGTCTCACAGAAGGGAAACGCTATCAGGGTCCATATTAGTTTGCTACAGCTGCCGTAACAAACTGAATGGCTTAAAACAACAGAAATTTATTGTCTCCAGTTCGGGAGTTAGAAGTCCAAGATCAAGGTGTCAGCAGGGTTGGTTCCTTCAGAGGGCTGTAAGAAAGAATCTGTTCCAGGCCTCTCTCCTTCCTTTTAATGGTGTGCTGGGATTCCTTGGCTTGTAAAAGTATCACCCCAATCTCTGCCCTCAGGTTCATGTGGCATTCTCCCCATGCACATGTCTGTGTCCAGATTTCTCCTTTGTATAAGGTCATGTTGGATTAGGGACCCGCCTTACTCCAGTATGATCTCATCTTAACTAATTACATCTGTAACAACTCTATTCCCAAATAAGGTCACCTTCTGAGGTACTAAGGGCTAGGATTTCAACATAAGAATTTTTCGGGGACACAATTCAACCCATAACAAGGTCCCTGCAGTCTTAATTATGACACAGTACTGGAGACTTGGTGCGGTGCACCCCTCCGGTAGGATAATGAAGGTATATTTCTGGCACTGTCCGCTGAAAGAAAACTGCTTTTGGTGGTCTTTACTAACAGATACTAAGAAAAAATATTTGGGAGATTATTAGATGCATGCAAGCTCCTAGGTAATAGGTTAATTTGTGCAAGCAATGACATGACATCTGGAGCAGCAGCTGCAATCAGTCACCACCTGGTTAAATTTATGATAATCCACTGTCATTTTCCAGGATAATCTGTTTTCTGCACAGGCCAAATAGGAGAGCTGAATGGAAACATGGCAGAAATCACCAGCCCCGCATCCTTCAAGTGTACTAATCTCCACAATCCCTCCAGGAATGTGGTATTGCTATTGGTTTATTATTTTCCTAGGCAGAGGCAGTTCTAGTAGCCTCCACTTGGCTTTTCCTATCCCAACATCCCTCACTCCACGGGCTGCGGAACAAGCATGGGGATTCTGCCAGGTCTGAGTATGTCTATGTCAATTACGCATTCTGGAACTGGGGAAATAACCACAGCAGGAGCACAGGGACCCACTGACCCACCGAGAGGAGGGCCTGAGCTAAACCTCCATTGACCACCTAACCTCAACAAGCCCCTACTCTGAATGGTGGGCCGCAGTGACACTTTGAGTGCCTGGAAATAGTGTCAAGTCAGAGTCAAGTGTCCAGCAATCCCTGAAAAGTCTGTATTTCCTTTTCTCCAGTGCACATTCACCCCAACAGAAGCCACAGGCCCCTTTGGGGAAGGCTGGGAAAAAAATTAACAGTATAAATTTTTGGCAGTGCAATGGGGTCCTTCCTCAGAGGGACCCAGCCTCCCCTCATTCAAGGGGTTTTGAGTCTGTAAAATGACTCAAATCTGGGAATTGACTGAGGGACCATGACTCTTTCTCCTGTTAATTCAAGTCAAACTTCTGTTCACTTGACCTAGAACTCTTCTACTTATACCCATCAAGTCACAATTCAGCAGAGTCCCCATCTATTTCTCTTCTAGGGACACCATGATCAGCTAGCCAACATTACAGATCTCAAGAAGTCAGACCATTTCATTACTGCTTTGACCCTGCTGTCCATGATGGTACCATGCCCGCCTGGTCTTTGGTTATCAAGGTCCACGACGTGGTCCCTGCCACCCTGGATCCAACTATCCCCAGGGCATTTAAGGATCCCCAATCAGTGGCAGCAGCTCCCACTGTAATTTCTGACCTGCAGAGAAGAGTAACTGCAGAGTTCTTCATGGATGCTAAGGTTTCCCTCAGAAGTTTGTTTCTCACAGTCATAGTGAAAGGTGTGTCCTCTGGACCCTCCCATGGTAGATGGGCAGGTCTTTTATGATAAATTCATTCTAACATCCCAATCTCCCTAAGCCTTTGGTTACCTTCCTCCACAGTGTACCAAGGCAGTTTGGGCATTTCAACTTCATTGAGTGTAGACCACCTTTTGGTCCATGTTTCAGCTACCCAACCAAATTGTAAGAGCCCTTTCTAACCCCTGGAGGTATGACTTTGAATCCAGAAGCTCTGCTTCGTGGGCCCATATCAATAAATTGTGCTCAATCCAACTTTATGTTCCTTCCATAATAATCCTACACCCTTAATATCCACTCCCATACATATTCAACAGATTTCTGTCTAGATAAATTGTAAAGAAAAAATATGCAGTTTTTTAAGGAGTGTAGTACACTTCCTCCTAGATCACACTTTGTAGCTTACCTTTCAGGATCTGCTGGACTTGAGTCTAGCAAAGAGGGGTGGTGGGGTAGGTCCTGAACCAGCAATGTCTTGCAAGCCAATTATCCCAAGGGAGGTCATTACACATTCTTCAGGCAAAGCAGGGGTAGGTAACCTCTTCAAGCAGAGGTCAAAGGATTGCTTCTACTGGCAAAAAAGACTGAGTAAAATTTAGGGGTTTAATATCCCCAGCTTCATCAGGATGTTGCCATATGGCCCCATTCCAAATGTGAGGATCCCATTCTTTCCCAATCAGTGCAGGCCTTGGTGAGGATGGAAATTCAATTTACATTGTTAATTCAGTCATTTACAGGATGAAGCTCTGGATGTGGCTTTCACCAGCCTCAGCTCTGCAGCTATAGGGGATAAGGATTTCTTTAGGGCAAACACAGAAAATTTCAGGTCATTTATGTGAAGCTTGAGCCAGGAATTTGAAGCCCTGAGTGCATCCTTTTCTTTCCCCACTTTCTCCAGCACAGTTAGGAGCAACCAGCCAATCTCATTACACTCGTTAATTTGACAAACATGTTCTAAAGTATCAACTATATGGTCATCCAGAACCTTGCCTTCTATAAGCATTTGAGTAGTATTCAATGGCGATATTTTGCCCATCTCTACTTCCATATCACACCATAGACTATCAATGCCCTCTTTACCACTGGAAATAGTCATTAGTGCCTTTAAATCTAATCAGAGTAGAGAACCACTTCCAGAAACCCCATAACCAATTCAGAAAACTCATTCTTAAGATTCTGTTCTCTAAAACCACTCTAAGTACCAAATCTGAATCAGTCAGGGTTCTTCAGTGATAAAGAACCAATAGGGAAAAATATAGACATAGACGTAGCTATAAACACAAATATCTACCTCTATCTCTAGACGGATATAGAAATAACATTATTTTGAGGAACTGGCTCACACAGTAGAGAGGGCTAGCAACTCTGAAATGTGCAAGGCACATTTGTAGACTGGAAACTCAGGCAGAATTGATGCTGCAGTCTGAGAAAAATTTTTTCTTCTCTAGAACACCTCAGTTTTAGCTCTTACAGCCTTCAAATGATTGGATGAGGCTCACTCACATCCTTTACTTCAAGTCAACTGATTACAGATGTTAACCACATTTTCAAAATACATCATAGCAACACACAAATTAGTGGTTGACGAAATAACTAGGTATTATAGCCCAGCCAAATCGAACATATAAAACTAATCACCACACACAGTAACCTTATAGATTTCTCAACCAAATCTTACTTTCAACTGTATAGAAAACCTTTTAAACAAGACTATTTTATTTGCTCCAAAAAGACAGTAAAATTTCAGTAGGGACGCTTTGGTGAGGAGAACAGAGAAACAATCCTTCCTCCAAAACTATTTGAAGGAACAAACCTTCCATAAACCACCTCTCTTGCTTGCCTCCACAGAACAGCAGCAATCTTAAGAAGCTATGACATTGTACCTACATCTTTTAAAAAAAATTTTGTTTCAAATTATGATCTTTAACTCTACAACAGAAATCACACTTCAAACTTATACTTCTGAGAGAAGTGTTCTCACTTTCTTACAAACAAGTTAAAATAGATCCCATATGCCCTTTTAAAAAAAAAAAAACCTTTCTTGGAGATTCATTCATTCAATAAGCACCTACTATGTGCCAGGCACCGTTCAAAGCACCTGGGTTAAATCAATGCACAAAATAAAGATCCCTGTCTTGGTGAAGCTCACATTCTAGCAAGATAACATCCTTACACAGCTATTTTTCTCCCTGGACATAATAACCCAAGCATTCAAAACACTTTCTGAAAAACTACTATGTACTAGGCAACTTCCAGTTCTGAGGATGACCTTTTAGCAGGTACTATTTCACTTGTGAGCAGAGTCTGGTCTCTGTAGCCAGACTGCCTGGGTCCAAAATCCTGATTCTACATACTACTTACATACAAGATCCATGACCTTGGCCAAGTTACTTAACCCTCATGTTCTGTAAAACAAAAATAATCATAACTACCCAGCTGGATTACTTAAGAATTAAATGTGTGCAAATGTGTAAAGCACTTAGCTTGACACAAAGAAGATACCAAAGTATTAGCTATTATTTTAATTTAATTTCCAGAAAAACAGAGATTACTTAGGCAATAATGGGCGGGGGGTGGGGGGGAGGAATAACACCAATGGTAACTTTTAAAACATTTTTATCCTGCCCATTTACTCCTTACATTACTACTTTCAAGAGTCCTCCACTATTCTGAACTGAATTTACATGACTTCTAGGTAAGTTTTATAAAAACTACAAAATGTCATCTCTATATCCCATGCACAGCTTTGATTCATCATGAAGTTTGTATAAACACATAGTTAAGAGGCTGTTAAACTAATGATAAAATTTTTTAAAAAGTCAAAATCATACTGATTTTCTCAAAAAAAAAATCACAACAGCAATTATCTCAAAAACTTAAGCATCAGAACCAGCAAATATAGGCAATGTAATTGCCTGGTTCTAATGCCTGGATAAGTATGTAACTACTACATTCAATCTCTAGGACCTGTACCTTTGCAGTTGTCAATATTCATGAAGTGAGGTTAATTCTCAACCTAGCTCCCCCATTATAGTAAAAATAAAAGCACAGTCATCTGAAATTGATGAGTCATCCCTATTTGTGAAAAAAATAGGCCTCATTCTTGGTTCAAAGTTTATAAACAGGTCAAGAATCAAATTGGTATTAACTGATCAACACTTATGTGCTCATATGGTAGTAACATTCATCGGGTGTCAGGACGGTGGGAGAGGAGAGGAGGAGATGGGTATATACACACCTAATGGGTGCAGTGCGCACCGTCTAGGGGATGGACACGCTTAAAGCTTTGACTAGGGTGAGGCAAAGGCAATATATGTAACCTAAACATTTGTACCCCTGTAATATGCTGAAATAAAAAAATAAAAATAAATAAAAGAGGGTGGGGGAGGGAAGTAGGTATGGCTATAAAGGGCTAACGAGGAATCCTTGTAGCGATGGAGATTCTCTATAAGCTCACCGTATCAATGTTAATATCCTTGTGATATTATACTATCATTTTATAAGATGTTACAATTGGGAGAAACTGGGTAAAGGGTACAGATGATCTATCTGTATTATTTCTTACAACTGCATATGAGTCTATGATTATTGCAAAATAAAAAACATATGAAATACAAAAAAAAAAAAAGAGGTCAACAATCTCTGAAGGGCTAGTGCCCACAATTTAGAAGTAATTAGACTGCAAAGTACATGCTGCAAATGCTGCCTTCCCCAAAGCCAAGTCTATTCGTTAGTATGACTATGTCTATCGACAAGGCAAGCTGGTAAAAGACATTTTTAAAGCTGCTTTTAAAGGCAATCAATTTTGGTAAAGAATAATTCAAGATGGATTGTAAATCTGATCAGTTTTACACCCTTAAGGTGAGGAGGTGTTGAGGCATAACGATGTAAACGTGTACACACATCAACGATCTGTCCACAGATACAGTTTTGATCCTAATCTCAGTTGAAAGTCCTGAACTATGGAGCTTTCAAGTTTCGGTACAGTACAGTAGGTGCTTTCGATTCTCCAGTAGAAATCTGGGGTGATGGACCAAAAAAAGTGTGTTGTCTCACCTCAACCGCTACATACTGAAGTTCAGCCAACACACAGTAACGCACCCTTAGGTGCTTCTCAAGCATAGGTATGGGCTGGCCCTTCCACCAGAATCTAGCAGATGAGAATGGCCTCCCATAACTTCCCAAATAGGGCGGTAGGGAACCACCTGCCAGTCCCTACGGAGAAGTAAGATATTGCTCATTTTTAAAACAACTCCGACGGAGGGTGCTTCCCTGCCCTTCCTCAACGGGCTTCCGAGGAAGGGAAGAGTGTTAAAGGTTACCGCGGGGGAACGGTCCCAAAGGCAGGATTTGCCAGAACACTGGCCCGACCGAGAAGGGCAGGGGTGACCTCTTTCGGCCGCCGGGGGCGGTGGGGTCGGCGAGTGTGAATGATCCCTGTCCGGCGGGCGGACACCGCCACCGTTCCAGGAGCAGCGCGTGCCAGGCAGTTGCCAGGTTTGCGCCCCGGGTGTTACCCGGGGTCTGCTCCCAGACCCACGCCCGGGGTTGAAGGTGCCCTCTGGACCCCTCCCGCTGCCCCACAGGGCCCAACCTACCTATTAGGACGTCGGGACCGACACCGCTTCCCGCCGCACAGGCCGGACGACAGCTACTCGGATACCACGGCGGTGTCACTCAAGAGAGCGACCTGGCGGAACGCGGGAGAGGGCGCCGGAACCCGGGGGCCTCAGGCGGACGCTCGCCCCCTACCGCCCCCGGCCCCGCCAGCCGCACCCACTAGCAACGTGCTCGCGACTGCCGGGGCCCGCTCGCCGCTGCCCTTTGCACGCCGCCGCGCGCGGCCCGACGGGAATCGTAGTTCCGGCACGGAGGACGTGCGTGCCCCCACGCTCCGCCAGAGCGCCGACACATGATCCGCGCACTCCCCCGGAAATTACGTAAGACATGCGTGGCGAGGGGGCCGCTGTTTCCGCAAACAGAATCGTGTATGGCTGTGCTGGTGAGTGTGCGGCTGGAGCTGCGGCCCTTTTCTTTGTGTTTAGTCCCTCGGCCGCCGTTGAGTAGGGGCACTCCACCTCCTAACGTGGGCTCTCTTCGCACTGGCCCTGTGTCTTCAACACCCGTCCCGCGGCGGTTATCGTGCCCTCAGCCCGAAGCAAAATGGGAACTACTTGGGGTGGGCGGGCGCTGATGCTCTTCCAGAGCAAGCGAGCCTGGGTGGGAGAAGAAGCCTGAAGAGCTACTTCAGCTTGCGCCCCAGGGCGCTAAGCAGTGGGCTGGAGACGGGTGTGGGATCCGAAGATCTGTCTTGAGCGGCGCCTCGGAAACCTGAACTCGAAGTTGAGTAAGGCCGCGCCAATGACGCAAGGGGGTGAATTTGGCTGAAGAACCCCTTTCTCTCTTCTTGTTTCGTCTTGGGCCCCCGAGTTAACGGTGAAGCTGTTGGGTGGGGTCGTAGAGCTTTTCCTGTTTGAGCTTTAGTCTGGCGGCCCTGCACTCCCTGCTCGGTTTTACCTCGAGAAACTGAAACGTTGGAGAGACATGTCTTGCTTCAGGGGTGTGACTGGAAAGCCAGGTCTAAGTGTTCATGTGGTCATTTATCGCATACCTGTCTCGATGTGAGGCTAACATCTTTTTAAGCTCCCTCCTCCAGGATTCTGAGGGACAGCTCTCTGACGTTGGAGTGTTTTCATTTTTCCACTTTGAGCTGGGTCCCCCCCCCCGAATTTTAAAATTGGTATGTAATATACATATTTTGGGGGTACATGTGATTTTTTTTTTGATACATACATACAACGTGTAATGAGAAAATCAGGGTAATTGGATGTCCATCACCTCAAACATTTATGTTGGGAACATTCCAGTTCTTCTCTTCTAGCTATTTTGAGCTATTCAATAAATTATTGTTAACTGTGCCCACCCTACTGTACTATTGAACACCAGAGTTTATTCCTTCTATTTAACTGGTTTTTTTGTACCCATTAACCAATGTCTTCATCCCTCTACCCTTCCCAGCCTCTGGTAACCACCAGTGTACTCTCTGTCTTCAATGAGATCCACTTTTTTAGTTTCCACATACGAGTGTGAACATGCCGTATTTGTCTTTCTGTGCCTAGCTTATTTCATTTAACATAATGACCTCCAGTTCCATCCATGTTGTTGCAAGTGACACGATTTCATTCTTTTTTGGGGCTGGATACTATTTCATTGTGTATATATACCACATTTTCTTTATCCATTCATTTGTTGATGGACACTTAGGTTGATTCCATATTTTGGTGGTTGCGAATAATGCTGCAATAAACCTGGGAATGAGCTATCTCTTCGATGTACTGATTTCCCTTCTTTTGGATATATACCCAGTAATGGGATTGCTGGATCATATGGTAGTTCTGTTTGTAGTGTTTTGAGAAATCTTCATACTGTTTTCCACAGTGGCTGCACTAAATTACATTCCCACTAACAGCGTACAAGCATTCCCCCTTTTCTGAATCTTTGCCACCATCTGTTATTTTTCTGTCTTTTTAATAAAAGCTATTTTAACTGGTATGAGATGGTATCACTGTGGTTTTGATTTGCATTTCCCTGATTAGTGATGTTGAGCCTTTTTTCATATACCTGTTGTCCATTTGTATGTCTTCTGGTGAGAAATGCCTTCAGATTTTTTGCTTATTTTTTAATTAGATCCTTTTTCGCTATTAAATTATTTTGAGTTTCTTATATATTCTGGTTGTTAATCGCTTGTCTGATGGATAGTTTTGCAAATGTTTTCTCCCATTCTGTAGGTTGTCTCCTCACTCTGCTAATTGTTGCTTTTGCTTTGCAGGTTTTTAACTTGGCATAATCCCATTTGTCTATTTTTGCTTTTGTTGCCTTTGCTTTTGAGATCTTACCCAAAACATCTTCGCTCAGACTGATGTCTTGAAGTGTTTCTCCAGTGTTTTCTTTGAGTGGTTTCATAGTTTCAGGTTTTAAATTTAAGTCTTTAATCCATTTTTATTTGATTTTTGCATATACTGAGAGATATGGATCTAGTTTCATTCTTCTGCATATGGTTATCCAGTTTTCCCAGCACCGTCTACTGAAGAGACGTCTTTTCCCAAATATGTGTTCTTGATGCCTTTGTTCAAAATGAGTTGGCTATAAGTGTGGCACTCAGCTTTTAACGTTCTGTTTTTTAATTAATTAATTAATTTTTTTGAGACAGAGCCTCACTCTGTCGCCCGGGCTAGAGTGCCGTGGCGTCAGCCTAGCTCACAGCAACCTCAAACTCCTGGGCTCAAGCAATCCTGCTGCCTCCGCCTCCTGAGTAGCTGGGACTACAGCCATGTGCCACCATGCCCGGCTAATTTTTTCTCTATATATTTTTAGTTGTCCAGCTAATTTCTTTCTATTTTTAGTGGAGACGGGGGTCTCGCTCTTGCTCACACTGGTCTCGAACTCCTGACCTCCAGCAATCCTCCCGCCTCGGCCTCCCAGAGTGCTAGGATTACAGGCGTGAACCACCACGCCTGGCCGACCTTTTAACATTCTTATCCATTTCTGTGGTCATGTGGAATGCCTTGTCATTTATTCTGACTGAATCAGTTTTGTTTTTACAATACCACATCTGTGAAAATAGTGACCTGTGTAAGTAATATTCATGCTTAAATCCCAGAAGTAATTTTAGGCAATCGTTACAGCTAAACATGATATATCACATTGCCTTTTTTGAATTTAAAAACTAATTTATATTTTCTTATTAGGAAGTAAGTGGCAGAGGAGGAGAAATAGGAGTTTGATATTTGGGAGCCAGTTTTCCTACATAGTCATTTTAAGTAGTTATTCTGCAAATTACTTTTCTGATTTTTGTTGTCTGATTCAGTTCTTCCTATTTGGCACCTTTTGGTATTTTGTTACCTCATATTGGGGACTGGTGAAATCTATTATCACTTGAAACTCTTCCTCATTCATAGGGACTTTGTTTTTACCCATTTCTTTCTTTCTTTTCAATTTTATTTCTCGTTTTACTTTAAAATTTTTATTTTCTTTTTACCACTATCCTAATGAGAATTACCTATTTCTTTAAGCAACTTGATTTAGTATCATTCTTTTTCTTTACTCAAAAGCAAAAGGCTTTTTTTTAAAAAAAATTCCTCTTCATGACTTTCAGGTTGTGAATTTAATCTGAATTTGCTGAATCTCACTGATTTGCTTGGACTTCTGCTTTTCCTTTTCTCCATTTGATTGGAATAATACAGCCTAACATTTTAATAGTGGTAGGTAAGCTGTAAGCTTCTTGAAAACATAATTCATATTGAGTTCCTCTATAGTAGGGGGTCAGTAAATTTGTCAAATTACTTAATAAATGGACTACCTTGACAATTCCTATTCAGTAGATCAGTTATTTCCCTCTCCCTCCCATTCTATGCATAGGTCTAAGAACATGTTTGAAAGAGACTTACTGGTATCTTGAAACTTGTGTAAAGCTATTTCACCCTCTTCACTTTCTATGTAATTGGGACACCCATTATGAAATATTTCAGAAGTCCTTGCTGCAGATTCCCATAGTTTCTGTTCTTGATGCCCTTAGTGTCCCTACACCAAAAGAAATACCTAACAGTTCCATTTATTAAGTAGTTTGCTCCAAAGAATTTAAAAGAATTTGTTTCCTAACAACTTTGTGTCTATTTAAAAAATTAGTATACATAAATTGGGGGAGTAATATTTGTGGTTACTTGTTAACTGCAGGTCCTTACTAATGAAATGTACGCACTTATTGGTACTGTACAGCTTCAAGCCTTGAAATCAGATCAGACACCACCACCACTGCATTTCATGTTTCACCTTGATTTCTGTGATAGCACCAAAATCTCAGTTTCACAAAGTTACGATGTCATTGAAAGGAATGTAGAGCAATCTACTCAGCTGAAATGGTGCTCTACTGGAAGCTAGTAGTTTCTGTAATATCTTCCAGATCCTGATGCACCTATTCGTTATAGTCCCCAGCACACAATTTGGGAACCAAGGCTATAGAGTAAGGATCAGAATAGAAATGGAACTTGTACTTGTATATCCCCACTTCATTTGTCAGTTTTAACGCCAACAGTTACTTTTATGAATAAGATTGTAGAATTTTGGGGGGATTATAATTAGTACTACCATATTCATAAATTCATATATAATATGTATCAGTTAAAATTTTTTAATAATCTCTCTACAATGAGGTTTTTTAAAAAATGTTAGTCGTGGAAATTAAATTGTAGTTAAAATTGTTTTAAAGTCTTAGTGTTTACGAATATCAAATTTTTGCCATTCCAGTGTTAGTGTATGAAGTTTTGCCATCAGTTCAAGTAATCAACAATGGAAAAGTCTGCAAATGCAGAGGAATATGAAAAGATGTCTCTTGAACAGGCAAAATCCTCAGTAAATTCTGAAACAGAGTCTTCATTTAGTATTGATGAAAATACAACAGTGTCTGGGGAAGATAATCCATCCAAGAAAAGAAAACTCGATGCTAAAATTGTCCCGGAGGAAAAAGGTTCTGGTGATGATGAAGGCATGTCAAAGAAAAGAAAAAGAGAAATTGATGTTCCAAAAGATGAACTTTCTGCTAGAGGTGGCACTCAAAAAAAGAGAAAAATAGAACTTGAGGATGTTCCTGAAAAGCATAAAGTATGTTGAATCTATTTTATTTGTAATCGAGTATGTTCATTCAAAATGCATAGAGCAGCAATAGAATAATACTATGTTATTTTAGAACTCTTATTCTACTAGAAACTTGAAAGCCAGTTTTTATAGTTTGCTTTTTCTTAATGTTTTAAAAAAGCCAAGAGTATGAGGTCCAAGTGATTTACCCTTTTCCTTTTTTATTAGGTGTTCATCTCCTTTATCTAAAGAAGTTAAGATTATCACTTAAAATGATAAATTTCAAAATCATACCCAGCTTTATATCCCTTTATTAATGTAATTCCTTAAACTATAATTGTTCCCAATTTATTTATGTATTTTCCATACAGTTTAGTTAAGCGGATGCAAATGCCTGATATTTAGCAAGGATGTTACAGAACAAGGGACAGGAAGTCATTTTCATCTGGGAATACTATATTAGAAAGGAATCTGAGGCAGAATCTGGAGTTGGAGGAAAAGAGTACTTTAATGAATGTGTAAAATTCTGCCATCGGCCCTGAAGAGGAAAGTGGCCAGTAGGCCAAGCTTTTGTTGTTTGTGGAGTGTGAATCCTTGTAACGGAGGGGAGCTTATATTTTAAATGCAGTTTCCAAATTTTTATTAGCAGAACCATAGGTAAAAGAGGAGGCACTTTGCCTGAAAAGGGAGAGGTGGGGGAATATGAAGCCCTTTACCTACCATGGCATTTTTACGGAATACCTAGCTCCTCAAGGAGCACAGATTAAAAATTGTTTGGTTACAAATAGCATGTATGGTAACATAGTAATAGAAATCACTGACACTGAATGTATCCTGCTGAGTTCTAATCTCTTTATATACATGATCGTATTTAATTCTCACAATGGATTTATAATAATACGTAATTATAGCTTATTCCTATTTTATTCCATTTGAGGAACACCATCCACTGACTGTCATTTATTGAATTAAATAAATTGGAACTCTGGAAGAGACAGTGACACTAAAATTATATAGATGAAAGATCATGATGAAAAATTTAAACCTAGAGACGTCTTTTCAAATAGGGAACAGGGGAAAACAAACGTTAGGCCTGACAATAATTAGTGGGATTTCTGTGGTTAATCCATTGCGCAGTGAAGTTTACTGGTTTCAGTAGTGTTCTATTCTTTCATAGGTCATATGTTCTGAGGCTTACTTTTACCATGTTCTGATCCTTGATTTTGTTCCATTCTCTCTTATTTTCAGAACCTGGAAGAAGGACACAGCTCAACAGTAGCTGCTCACTACAATGAACTTCAGGAAGTTGGTTTGGAGAAGCGTAGTCAAAGTCGTATTTTTTACCTAAGAAACTTTAATAACTGGATGAAAAGCGTTCTCATTGGTATGATTGCATTTTGCCTTTTAGCTTGGAATATTTTATTGTAGCTTATGTTTCATTTTTTCTCTGCAGTGGTTTAACAAACACCAAGCTACTGGGCCTTTGATTCCTATTCATTTAATTATCAAACCTTGACTTACAAAGCTGGAGCCAAAACTAGGCCTTCAAGATAAATTCTTTTAATATTTACTTTTGGTTGACTACATAAGATATTAATGAGAGTTTAACTGACATTAAGTTAATCAGGCTTTCAAAAATCAGTGTGCTTTTATACTTAGAATTAAGGTTTCCTAGTGCTATTAAGTAATTATTCTATTTCATTCTAATAGTTTTGGAGTACTGGCATACTGTTACATTAAACATTCAGGTTTCATTAAGTCAAGATTATAGGCAGTGTCTTGATTTTTTTGTCTCATTCTTCAGCGAGCTGGCAAAGGTCATGTGTGTTAATTGTCCATTGATCTTGTTTTTCTTGTGTGGTTTCTTGGAAGAGATAAAGTTTACTTTGAGGATTGACATTCAATCTTTTGGAGCGAACATTTAATCTGTGGAAACTCATCTTTGAAATTAAAATGAGCAGAGAAAATATGATTTGGAATATAATTGCTTTGTGTATCTAGTATATTAAGTAGTCAGACTCTTAAATGAGTTTAAATAATTTTAAAAACCTGTGTGTTTTGTAGGTTTTCATAATAAAGATTTTTTTCTTTCAGCCAGTCTATGAAAAAGCAAGGATGCTTTCTTAATTATGCTAGAAAGAATAAAATGCTAGTTATGGGTATTTCCTACTAGTTTCGATAATAATTTACTAATTTTCAGTGATAAATTATCCAGTCTGAGAAGTGTTAGGAGTGGGAACTAACTAGGCTCATTTTAAACCCATTTTATTATTTTCTGTCTTTTTGTTTTTCACATTTCTGTTTTATTACAAATATTTGATTGATTTGACTCTGCCAGTGTCAGCTAGAGTAATGAGTATTCACTTTTTTTTTTTTAAGGTTAATATGGCATTTTTAGCCTCTACTCTTAAGCTTCTTTCTAGACCCTCGTCCTGATTTCTTTTTTAGCTTTTCTCTTCTTTCCTTATTATCCCCAGTGATGCAGATAACTTATCATGGGATATTTTTTATAATGTACCATTTCCTCATGTTTCTTTTCATTGAAAGAATATTTTTGCATTCCTATTTTCCGTGTTGTTAAATATGTTATTTTTATAATCAGGAAAACAGGTAGGTTTTAAAAAGACTTAAGTCAGACTTGGCAAAATTTTCTCTCTCACATATTCATAGTATTGTTTCCTTCTTCAGATGTTCTAGCCACTCTCTCAGTGAATGCTTTGCAGTCTGCACCTGTCTTTCAGGTCCTAATGCAGTCAGTGGGATCTGTGCGAGCTTTCCGGCTTTTTCCTTTCTCTTCTCAGTACTCATTCTTTGTTATTCATTTTCTCTTTCTTCTTGTTGCTTATAGTTTAGTAAATAGTGTGGTTGTTGAATGTGATAAAGATTTCTTTGAAAATAGTGTTTCATGATGATTTCCCCTTATCAGTCTTACTGTATAGAAATAAAGAGATTTTGTAATTGTTTTTTATTCTTATATTTTTTATGCTGTTAAGATTGATGGCAGAAAGTTAAATATTATGGAGCTTCTATTGGGAATTACTTTAAGATCCTACAGACAGTGAAAGTATTTGTATAGACTCCATTAAAATAGTACACACGTGAACTAGAAAGTATTAAACTCAGTGATAAAGACAGGGAGAGTGGATGTAGGATTCAGTATTATATATCAAGTTTTAGAATTACTGAATACTTGTCAGAGAATATTAATGTGCTTTGAACTGATATTTGAATAATTTTTTTATTGATATTTGGGGACCTACTGAGTTTATTTGTTGGTTATTAATGTTATTTGGTATACTAGGGTGTTTAAAGATTCTGATGATGGTAAAACTAAAAGGTACAGGTTTTTTTTAGTAGTTCTTGTATTTCTTGTGGTGGTAAGCCTAACATCTTTTATGATAATCAGGCACTCTTATCATTCTATAACTACTTGATTTACTTGGGTGTATAATAAGTTAAATACCTACCTATGGAAAGGAGACAACTACCAAAAAATTATGAATAATTAGTTTTTCTCTTATTCTGAACTATTGGGTCTTGTATTGATTAGAATTTAAAATGTCTGCCATTTAATGTTGAATCAAATCTGAAAGTAACCTTCAAAAAGCTGCCTTAACTTTCTAAAACACCAGACACATAGTCTTTCATCTTTAATGATAGAGGATTGTGTTAATTAACTCTTAGTTTTATTTTGAAATACTTACCAAAAGTTATGAATTAACTACATAAATGAATGAGTGATTGTTTATGTTACATATGAGGCAGAGATTAGTAGGTAATTAGAGGTAATAGTTTATGCTTTAATAAAAACAAAGAAGAGATCATTTATGATGACGGATTTTTCTCTTTTAGGGGAATTTTTAGAAAAGGTACGACAGAAAAAAAACCGAGATATCACTGTTTTGGACCTGGGATGTGGTAAAGGTGGAGATTTGCTCAAGTGGAAAAAGGGAAGAATTAGCAAGCTTGTTTGTACTGGTAAGGTAAATAATGGTTGGAAAAGAATAATTTGTGGTCAGTCAGGTGAATGGAAAATAAGAAAGGATCTACTTAACAACATGGTGCTAAAATATCTAATGGCAAGATATCTGGGGACACCCATGAGATGGGTGTTTTTTAAGATTAGTTATAAGACTTTTTGCTGAGGGTTTTGTATAATAACATGGTTAATGAGCCTGGGATAATTTGTCATTTTCGAGAGGAAGGAAGCTATCAGAGATGGTAAGTAGTGTCTAAAGGACAAACCTGAAAAAGTTCCACTTGGCCAAGATAAGACAATTTGAACATCAAAAAGAATAGTGTTTGGACAAGTCAAATGAAGGAAAAAGCCTCATCTTCAGGTTGCTAAGCAGTCTTGGAGGTTGCTAAGAAACTCACTATTCAGAAACTGATAAATTAAGGGGAGGAAATCATACATTTTTCTTACCTCCCCAATGTAAACAGTATTTTAAGGTAACCAAATGGTTGAAAAGGGCAATTCCTCTCTATTGAAAAATCCTAACAAATAAATAAGGGAGGAATGATAGAATTAGAAGATTAGTATTTTTTCACCCAAATAATAGTTCTAGGCAACAATTTTTAAAAGATGCTGAAGCCATTGAGTGGTGAAAGGTTGATAGGAATTTAATAAATGAATGAAGCAAACACCAAAGCCCAAGGGTCAGTCATAACACTGAAGTGGGACAAGCAGAGGTTGCATTCTTTTTTTATGTGTTGGGTTATGGGAAGTACATGGCACCACCTCCAAAGTACTGCCTAAATCAGTTCTAAAATTTTTTGGTTTTATGAGCCCTATACACTCTTAAAAATTATTGAGGACCCCAGAAAGCTTTTGTGTATGTGGTGATATCTATTGATATTTACTATATTAGAAACTAAAGCTGAGAATCTTAAAAATATTTTTAATTTATTAAAGTAAATTTAGTGAGAAATCTGGCTTTTTTTCAGTTTGTAAATCCCTTTAGAGTCCGGAATAAGAGGAGACAACTGAATTCTCAAATCTGTTTGTGCATTCAGTATATTGTGATCTTATTTTCGTTGATAAGTAGTTGCAAACTGAAGGAGTATATTGATGGCCTTTTTTGATAGTTGTAGATACTCCTCTTTGATACTACATCAAAACTTGACAAGTGGTAATTCCTTAAAGGTTAGTTACAATATGGAATCTGAGACTTTATTGATGAACTTTTCTTACTGTGTTATATTCAAATCTATTACTTCGTCATGCAATTCCTTCATGATTTTATATTTAGAAAATATTGTTTACTAAAGTTACGTAGATCTTCTACATTTGGCATCAAGAACTCACATTTGTTTAATATCACCACTGATCAGAAAAGTCCAAGTACTGGGAAGAAGTCTGGCACACAGTGGTCTGAGTTTTTCAGAACTGTATTTTTGCTTGAAAGTCAGGTTTTATCTTTGGCAATAAATACACTATCCATTTTTTTCCTTTAAATGATAGGTTCACTTTGTTCATCTTCAGGAATATATGTGCCAGATATTCAAGTCTGAATAACCAGAGTTTGTCAGTCATTCTTTCAAGTCGAAATGATTTTCTATGAAAAAAGTGGCCAGTATAGTTCACAACTCAGAACAGTCACACCAACGCTGTTATTTAAGGTGACTGGCAAACTCATGTGGCAGAAATGTTTTGTCACATCCCATTTCATCACACAATATGAAAAAGATGTGTATCCTAGAGCCAAGATTTAATAAAATTAATTTTTACTGCTTTGTCAAGGGCATTCCTAAATGAAAAACTGGCTTTTCCCCCTGCCTAGTATGTAGTGGTGAAGAATATGTGGAGTATGACCATACTGTTTAGTACCACTGCTTTTGTATTTGTAGTAAGGTGCCAGTATTTTACCCACCATTGCCTTCGCATCATCAGTGCAAATCTCAAAATAGGGAAAAGGGCAAATGACATTTTATTATATAAAAAAAGAAACTTGGTTTTTTCAGAAGTGGGCTTATAGATAGTGTTAAATTTTATAATGCAGATTGGAGTGTAAACTTTCTACTTTTTTCTTTGACTAAGCATTTAAAAATCATGATAGAACTTTTCTGGTATCAGTACCTATTGAGAAAGCTTTTAGTTCCTTTTGAAAAATAATACCATATTTGCATTGGAACAAAGACTTGTTTTAAAGAAAATAGAAGCTTTTCACTGGGACTAAGGCTGGATTTCATGCTGAAGTTTATTAGCTGAGATCAGTCTAGATTTGTGCCATTCCATCTGGACAGTTACTATCACCTTTCTGTCCTTCCAGATATTGCTGATGTTTCTATCAAACAGTGTCAGCAGCGGTATGAAGACATGAAAAATCGTCGTGATAATGAATATATTTTCAGTGCAGAATTTATAACTGCTGACTGCTCAAAGGTATAGTTTCTTTTTTTGGCCAATTTATTTTTTACATTTTTAAAATGTAAAATGATTTCTTTGGGTAAATGATTTGTTTTAAAAATTTCAGGACATGCATTTTCTCTTTCAACTAGAAATTCTGTTGTGATAAATTCCCTTAAATGACCCACCAAGCACTTCTGGTAATTTTTTACTTAATTTGAGTTGTTGAAATCACTTGTTGCTCTTCTGTTTGGACAAGATTTATTTTCCAGTATTTTGAAATAGAACTGAACTTACAGTATGTTTTTGTTCACCTTGTAATTTATTAGGGTACTTTCCCAACATGTCAGAGTCTGGTGTAGGGTTTTTTCCACCTTCCAAACAACTTGAATTTTTTTAAATGCTAAAGACCAGGTATTTTTTTTTAACCCACGTTATCAAGTTATTGTTGAATGCCATTTTACTTTACCTCCCAAGTAAAGCTGGTGAAAGGATCAACTTTAAATGTCATATTTGACTGATGATTTTTAACATGATTTCAGACTCCCTAAGGTTTTTTGTTTTTTTTTTTTTTGAGACAGAGTCTCACTCTTTTGCCCAGGCTAGAGTGCCGTGGCATCAGCCTAGCTCACAGCAACCTCAAACTCCTGGGCTCAAGCAATCCTTCTGCCTCAGCCTCCCGAGTAGCTGGGACTACAGGCATGCGCCACCATGCCCGGCTAATTTTTTGTGTATATTTCTTAGTTGTCCAATTAATTTCCTTCTATTTTTAGTAGAGACGGGGTCTCACTCTTGCTCAGGCTGGTTTCGAACTCCTGAGCTCAAACAATCTGCCCACCTTGGCCTCCCAGAGTGCTAGGATTACAGGCGTGAGCCACCGCACCCGGCCGAGAATCCCTAAGTTTTTAAATACCATGAAAATGGAAATCAGATTATTCTGTTAAACCAAAATAAACGAATGATTCCTTCGTGGACCTTACTGCAGAAGAGAAAGGATAGGTTGAAGACTGTGAGGAAAAGGAAAAACCTTAAATTCTAGAAGTTAATTTACTAAAAAGTTTTTAATCTGTGTTGTAGTTACTTCGGACTCTTAACCCATTTTAATTTGTTTTAGGAACTTTTGATGGACAGATTTCAAGACCCAGGAATGTGCTTTGACATCTGCAGTTGTCAGTTTGTCTGTCATTACTCATTTGAGTCCTATGAGCAGGCTGATATGATGCTCAGAAATGCCTGTGAGAGACTTAGCCCTGGGGGCTATTTTATTGGTACTACCCCCAATAGCTTTGAACTGATGTAAGTACTTCTAAATATATTGTAGTTTACAAAATATTTGGTATTAAGCATACACTATTAAGTAGTAAATGTTTATCAGAAATAGATTTTACAAAACATGCCATGTTAATCTCACAAGTGCCGAACATTTTGATAATGTGTTTGAGTAGATATTCAAAGTTTAAGTTCAAAAGACAAATTTACAGATGAACTTTTAAAACCTCTTTTGTGTTAGGAGACCAAAGTTATAGTGGTAGGCAAAGTCCAGGTCAGGTACACAGAGGCTTAACTAGCTGTCATGAGAGCGATACCTACTTCCAGGCAATTTTTTTTGGTAAGCCTGCTAGTGATCTTTTAGTATGTTGCTTCTTAAAAGTAGCTCAAATCCAATTGAAAAGCTAATCAAGTGTCTTTTAAAATTGTATCATGTAATTTTTCACGTGCATAATCAGACAAAATAAGTCTATGCTATTCATAATTTTAATCTTTTTATTTTGGTTGGGCAATAACCCTGATAGAAGACGCCTGGAAGCTTCAGAAACAGAATCATTTGGAAATGAAATATATACTGTGAAATTTCAGAAGAAAGGAGATTATCCTTTATTTGGCTGCAAATATGACTTCAACTTGGAAGGTGTCGTGGATGTCCCTGAATTCTTGGTGTATTTTCCATTGCTAAATGAGTAAGAATGCCGTTAATCTGTTACTCTTCTCTTTTTGTCTTAAGAGAGAAAGAAAAGGAGAAAAAAAAATCAGTGTTGCTTTTCATTCCTTATTTTAAATGTGGCCCAAAGAAAAAGTATAACCTTGCAAAAAGCCTTATATCTAGGATTGGTGCCATAGGTCTCTTAACAACCTAACTTACTTACTTTTCTTTCATTCCTGGAATTATTTTACCCTGTGGCTAAGAAAGGGGGCCAGTTGCCTTCACCTTGTGGCACAAAATGACTGACATTGCAAATAGCAAATTTTTTTTTCCCAAGTGACTGCTAGTAACTTTGGTAATATACAATGAGTCTTCATCAAAGACCGTCCTTTTGACAGAGATAGATATTAAAAGTTGCTTGCATTTCACAACAGCTTTGAAGTTGCCTGTGTCTCCAAGGCAATGTTGGTAGTACAAAGCAATGATTTAGGAATGTCTTCCCCCATGCGCCTGACTTCCTAGGAGTCCTGGCAAACTGTAGACACAGGAAAAGCTGGGGGTTAACGGGCTTTCTCAGGTAAGGCTTCAAGGCCTTGTGATGTACCTTGTTCACCAGAATTTCCCTGACAGGGAGAGCATAAAAGTCAACTTAAATATAGGCCACATCATAATTGATCAAACTTGATTTCCTACTTCTTAAAAACAAAAATTTTTTTATTTTGAATATTGAGAAAAAGAAGAGCTTTATTGTCTGTTTATTTTTGGTTGGTGATTATTTGAATTGTGACTCAGTCTGTAAAATTACAGGTATAGGATTTCCAGGAGTTCTATAATATGTAAAAATTTTATGATATTTTAATATAAGAAAGTCAAATAGCATTGTGACTTAACATGAGAAAAATACTATGCACAATTTTTATAAATATAAGCAATTTATAAAATTTAAAAATTTAAATCACATTTTTTTAATTTTTAAAACTGGTATACTTTGGCAAAAATGTTACTAGTGCTTTTAACTTTATGGAAGAAGAAATTAAACAGTTGTTTTTGGTATATTTTGTATGTTTAATGTGTTAGCTTTTTAGTTTTTAGTTAACTAAGTTGGTGATTTTAGTATACCCCAAAAGATAAAGAATAAAACAAAAGGTTTTTTTAAATGTTAAGCAAACACCAGCAATCTTTTTCACTTAAAATTGCCTAATGATAATAAGCCTATTAATATAAAGTCATAAGTCATCAGTTTAATGTCTAATATTTTAAAAATTATTCATTGAAACAGGTTTTGGATGAGACAGAATCTGAAAATGTATAGGTTTTAGGATGCCCTTTTGCCATTTCATTAAAAAACTGAAAAAAAATATAATTAGCTTTTATATGGCAAAAGCTATTCATAATTTTCAGATTGGTTCTCAGTTCTTTATAAGTATATTGTTTAAGTATAAAACTTGGTTTCATTTCTAATGGCTTATTTTGGAGATTTATGAAAGAAAATTAATTGCCTAGAATAAAAGAGACTTACCTTTGTTCATGCTGTCTTTCCAACAAGGGCTAATTCAGATAACAGAATCTAGCCTTACAGTGCCTCTGAGATACAGATCCCGCAGCCCTCCCATGTTTCCCCTTACCCTGTCCCCTCAACTGTCACCCTACACACAAGCCCTCCCACTTAACCTTTTCAGGATTTTCCCCCCTTTCTTCCTGTCTTCCTTGACATGCTGCCTGAAATCATCTCCAAGCTCTCTCATGTTGCCTACAGAAATATAAACTTGGCAAATGCAGTGAAGGAAAAAAAAAACAAACCTGAGAGTCTAATGGGGAGACCTAATGCAGTTGAAAATTTAAGGAAGACACCTTTAGAGAAGTGATGTTTAAGTCAGGATCTAAAGGAGGAATAGAGGTGGCCAGCTGAAGACTGGAAGGAAGAATGTCCCGATAGGGGGACAGTGTGTGTGAGAGCCCTCGAGTGGGAAAGCTGGTAGTTCAAGGAATTGAGGGAAAGCCATTGAGACTGGATCTGAGGGAAGCCAAGCCCGAGAGGCTCAAGATGAGGCAGCATCCCTTTATAAATAAGTGCTTTAGAGGCCATGTTCAAGGCTTTTGGCTTGTGTCCTCAGTGCACTGGAGTCCAGGGAAGGGTGTTAAGGGGGACAGCGACATGACTAGGTATGTGTTTCTGAAAGCTTAGTCCAGCCATGGTTGGAAAATTCACTGAGGGAGAGTAAGAATGGAACAGGATACGGGCACAGCGGTGACCGTACTGGTACTGCTGAGTGGGGATGCGGATGGAAGCAGGCGGTGGCAAATGCGGACCTATTTGAAGTGGACATTCTCTGAGTAAGGCAGAGAGGCTTTAGTGGGTGTAGGAGAGGGAGGTGGCAGGAATCATTAGATGGATCTACTGAAATAGGATTGGCAGAGAAAAAATCCAGTGAGCTCCAGCCCTAGATATGGGAAGCTAGAGAATGCCAGTGACACATCCAGGTGAAGATTTCTAATAAGCAGTGGCATCTGTGGGTGTGACAAAAGAGAGAGCTGAGCTGCAGATAACATCAGCTCTCTTCAGGAGGGGAAGTGTAGGCTGTGGGTCAAGCTCAGGACCTTAAAGTTTAGAAGCTGGGTAAAAAAGAAAACTGAGAACAAAATAAAACTGCAAAGAAACAGCCTGAGATGTCGGGTAAAAATTTAACAGTGTGTCTTGCCAAAGAAGCCAAGAGATGAGAACAGATCTTTCAAGAAAGAAATTGGCAGCTGTTTTCAGTGCTGGTGTTAATGGAATCAGTAGGAAAGTATGTCCTGTAGCCCTTCTTCCCTGTCTCACAATCCCAGCAAGCTTTCTCATTTTGCTTCCTGACCTGTTCATTATACTAATAGAGAACTATCTGCAGCCCCTTGAAATTTAGAATACATGTTTCTTTCTGGCATGCTTATGAGTATGTTACTCTTAATTCATTTTGCATTACTCTATTGTGAATTTACGAAGGAAGTAGTAGCTTTTTAAGTTAAGTCCAGAAGATGTCACTGTTACGCAAAAGTAAACTGTTGAGGAATTACAAACATTTTAGAAGCCTTTTCATTAAGTAATCTTTTTTTGGACAGAATGGTCAAGAAGTACAATATGAAACTAGTCTACAAAAAAACATTTCTGGAATTCTATGAAGAAAAGATTAAGAACAATGAAAATAAAATGCTGTTAAAACGAATGCAGGGCCTGGAGGTGAGTATTTAGAAAAGTTACAAAAATTCCAGATCATGTGGAACTCGTTTGGCTGTTTTTGAGATCTTTTCAAGGCCATTTAGACACTAAATAGTTATGTACGTTACACAGGTTACAACTGCTCTGGATTCTTCAGCAATTAGGACGGAGCTTGATATAGAAACTTTGCATGGTGGGTAGTCAGTAAATACTTGATGAAAGAACAAATACTGCCGTTATCAAATTCTATTTTCTAGATAGTACTGCTTTAAAATAGGATTTCTCAACCTCAGGACTGTTGACATTTTGGACTGGATAATTCTCTGTTGTGAGATGCTGTTCTGTGCATCGTAGGATATTCAGTAGCATTCCCGGCTTCTACCCACTGGATGCCTGCCAGTAACACCCCTTTACCCCAGTTATGACAGCCAAAAAATGTCTCCAGCCATTGCCAGATATCTCCTGTTGGGCAAAATTGTCCCCAGTTGAAAACCACTTCTTTACAACAGTGCCCTTTGGTTACAACAGTGATTTAGAACCTTCCTGGCTAGTGTCCAAGACAAGCTCGTACCACGCGTAATTTTGTTCTGTGGTGACTCTGTAGTGAGGCTCCCGTCTTTTAGACTGTTGCTGCTGAGACTTGCTTCGCCTCCTGGACTCCTGTGCTTCTAATGCAGCAGTGAAGGCAGTCTATCTAAGCTTTAAATATTCAGCCATTGCTTAATTGCTTTTCCTTTTCCTCTTTATCAAACAGTATTTAACCGGACAAATCTAAATATTTTGTGAGCATTTTTGCTACTGATCAGCAGAATCATATTTGTCAAATGGGCATTAAACTTCTTTAGAGAGTTTATTCAATTCAGAATGTTCTTCTAAGTACTTTAGGCATATTCTGTCTTATTTATCCTCATAATTACCCCCATGAAGTAGGCAAAGCAGTTACTTTTCATGTTTTACATGAGCAGCCTGAGGCTCAGAGGATAAACGACTTGTCCAGGGTCACGGGGCTACTAAGTTGGGTTTTCTTCAGTTTTTATAGGTGGTGTTCAAACAAAGTCACTTATTGAAGTTGCATCCAAATCCAGCCACCCCCACAATTTTGAGTGGGGGAATCTTCTTTAAACTCTAAATTGTCTTTGAAACCCATAATCAACAAAATGTTACATTCTTTTTAGTATATACAGTGCAATGAGTTTATAAAGGGCCTTTGGGGAAGGAAGAAGACTGAGTGGGGAAAGGCAGAGACGCAGGAGAGAGCAGGGACTGTTTGAGGAAATACTGGTCACTTTCCTGTTTCTTTAGCAGTCTTCCTTCTCCCCCCAGTACCGCCCTGGAGGATGTGACCTTTCATGATGGCTATTTGGGTACATGGGCAGTAATAGCATGTAATTTGAAAAAGTCCTTTTGTTTCCCTGCTTCTTGACCAAGTCACTCCTGTGGGCCTGTAAAGGACTTGGAGCAGGAAAGGACATGACCCCATAAGAGTTAAGACATTATTTGGGTGGACAGTTTGTGGTGACATTGAGACCAGACCAGAGGTGGAAAGAGCAGTCAGGGCGCTAATGCTTTAGTTCAGGTCGGAGATTTAAATGGATCTATTTCTTGATATTTGCCATAAAAGGTTTTTTCCTGAAGGATTCACCTTTCAGATGGGCTCAGCACTAGAGAAACTTCTCTACTTTCATGGAGCACTGAAGCAGGGGAAGGAAGAATGAAAAGATGCATGTGGGCCAAGGAACTGTAGTTATAGTCCTGATGCCTGTTTTCCTTTTTTTCACCAGTGAACTTATTCTGGGAACAGTTCTGGAAAAGGAACCCCTTTGAGAGGAGACTTACCAGGATATATACATTTTAGAAAGTTTTGAAAAAAAGATCAGTTTTGCAGCTTTATAATCATGTATGGGTTGGTCTTTCAAAATGATCAATAGAACAGAGAAACTGGAAGTCCACTGATAGGCACAAAATCACGTAGAGGAGTCATAATAAATTGAAGAAACAGATTTACAACAGGATAGTTTGGTAGTCATTCAAAATAAAGTTATGATACTTTGTAATATGACACAACTACAACACTTGAAATAGAAATTCAATAAAACTTACTGATAGTAAATGTTCTTTCTTATATCCCTTGCATTAAGATATAATAAAAAGTAAAGTTGCTGGTGATGACAATGTTGAAGTCCCCAGTAGCCAAATACTTTTTAAACAGCAAATAAATATTAAATAGCTTAATTTCCAATGCCTGAGCTTGCTCTAGGATATTTATAAAGAAAAGGGGAAAAGAAGATAGCAAAGTAGATATTCATGGATCATTTTCTTAAAAGTTTAAGAATTATCATATAAATAATTGCATTATAAAAAACGTATAACCTTTGTAGAGTGGATGGTCATTCTATTAAATAGAGTAATTTGAATAAACATTTGGCCAGCATACTTTTAAACCAGCATTTTTTTCCCACCCTTCTTCAGACTCTTAACATGAATATGGGAACTGCCTATGCTTTGGAGTTTGGATTATATTTTTTTATCTTCTTAAACTCACATTTTTTATCTTAAACAGGGTTCTCTGTTGACTTAACATTTTCATTTGTATTATTTCTAATTATTTATGCTTTTCATGGCTATTAAACTGCCATGATTTTAATATTTAGTTCTTTCAATGATACCCTCTTTTTAAGCTTTCTATTGTAACAGAAAAAGCAGTCAGTTAAGAAGATGCAAGTATTTGCTGTTGAATGGTCCTTGTGATTAAATTCTGTAGTCTGCTCCAGCTGTAAATATCCTAAGATTGTGATAAAAGTTGACCATAATTGCTGCTTTAAGAGAGGATCCTGCCCCCTCTTTTTTTTCCATATTTGAAAAGTATGTGTAATTTGTATTCCTAAAGTACTATTTAGGGATTATTCTCCTAATTATTTTATTTCAGTGATTTAGTGTGCTTAATTCTCAATTATAAAATCTTAACTAGGACTTCAATTTGCTTCCCCAGCCATATCCTGCAAACGAGAGTTCTAAACTTGCCTCCGAGAAGGTGGATGACTATGAACATGCAGTGACGTACATGAAGAAAAGTCAAGTAAGGTTACCTTTGGTAAGTTTGCATTTTTGAAAGTATTTTATAGAAATGACAAAAAAAGCATGTATTATATGGGGACTTAGGAGATTATTTCACTTCTTATAATACTTGGTCTCACTGACTTACAAATCAGATGTACAATAATAGTCTGTTTTCCGTAAGTTAGGATGACTTGTTATGACTACTGGCTTACAGCATTCCATAGATAGAATGCAGGAGTCCATGATTTAAATGGGGAAAAATTAACATCTTTATTTTTCTAACTTCTGTGTGAAAGCCTGCCTTTGGGTATTAGCTGTAGCTGTAACTTTGTCATCAGTAGAAATTACAGATATTTTCATAGCATATTTCTTCTAACATCTTAGAATATTATATATCACTTTTTGACACTAATTACTAGAAATGCCATTAGATCCTGTTAGTTAATGGAATGTGCAAAGCAGCACATACTTTTTTCATATTTTGATAGCTACTTAAATATAATTTATTTTCTTAGTTTATACTTTTTTTTGTGACTCCTTTGGAAAAAGACAAAAGTCTTAGTTCTTCCTGCAGTACTATTTGATATTTCAAAATTGGCTTTTTTATTCATTTTCCAAGTTAAAAATACAGATACTTTTTTCAGTGGTGCGCACGCAGACGCGCGCGCGCGCACACACACACACACACACACACACACACATGCCCTCTTTATACACATTCACCCTTTGGTTGAGAATCTGTAAACTAGAGAATTTGGCAGGGGGGCAAAAGCAGTGAGAAGATGGCCTTGAAAGTGAATCTCATCGATTTCTTTTATGTGCTCAGATCATGGTACTATTAATAGTGAATTGTATGTATATTTACAGTGAAGTTGGGGTCTTCTGGCCCCCTCTATCCATTATTGAAAAATAACCGTATGTTTACTTCCATACTGAATCTACAATTTTCTTTCTTTTTCTCTTTAATTTTAGGGAACCTTAAGTAAATCAGAATGGGAAGCTACAAGTGAGTATATCATTAGTGTAGGTTAACTGACAGTTCAAAAGATCCTGTTTCAAAGTTATTAAAAACTGAAAACCTCAGAGTTTTTCTGGCACATTTTAGATCGTGTGTGTTCTTTACACACACACAAATGTACGTATATCCACGCATATGGCTAATCCCCCTTTCTTGCACAGCTGTGTATACTGTATGCAGGATGGTGCTCAGCATAAACTTTTAGGAGCACATGTATACATTTTCTTGCCTATTTGTACTAAATAGTCATCTCCATTTGATGTCTTTACTTCAGATTTCTATTGGAATTTTTGGCATATAAAACACTTCATGTATTTTATTTGATTCTGGTCACTCAGATGTTGACAGTGAAGGCATAATACTAGAACATTTAGTGAAGCAGCAACAAGCAGGATATGTTAGAGGTGTGTATGATTGGGAACAAGTAACTTGGCTAAGGTCACAGAGCTAACCGTGGTTAGCTGACCTAAATGATCCATCTTCTTAACAGTGGCCTCCTGGAAGCTCTTGTGAAGGGACAATTTCATAAGACCTGCTGAATTGGATAGAGAAGAAAAGGAAAGATGACAAACAGGGCCACCAATATTTTGAGCCTGTCTCTGAATATTAAAAGCATTAATAGAAAGTGATTGGAGGATGTATTACAGACATGATCATCCTTGACTGGGGATGTGAGCACAAACCGTATGTATTTTACTACATTTTCCCGGCAATGGAGACTGGCCACCTATCTTAGTTATCCTGCCAGTCCCAAAGTACGGTGTAAATTGTGGTCAAGGGCATGATGGTGGTACTGGCTGTAGCTTAGAACCTCATTTTTATATTAAGCATGGACTTACATTCATAATATACAAGTAAAGAATTAGACAGCACATGAAGCATTAGATGGCCCCAGACAGTTGAGGAGGAGACAGGTTGGACCTGTGAAAAGTGGTAGGAGACGGGCAGTAGCCAGATTGCAGCCAGGGTCTAGCATTCCAGGATCAGGTGGCTCTTGGATAAATTACCCCGTTCTAAGCTGGAGGGCTTTGTGGGCTGGGAAGTGTCTTGCCTGACATCAGAAGTCTAGTTAAGTCTAGGAAAGTTACGTTGTAGACTTCTACTGGTCTGATCATTAAGGTCTTATCACCATAGCGTGCTCCTCCTCTAGAATATGCTTTAAATGAGAAAGGAAAGTAGAAAATTGCCACTGATTTGCTTTTGGAAGGGAAGTGGTTCAAGATTTGTTCCTTTAAATCCCAATTGAAATGCCTGCATAGAACGCATTTTATATAATGAGTGGGACTTTCAGAAATTTTGAGTTAGAGAAAGTTACTAATGGTGAATTCAAAATCAGACTGCAGCATCTTAGTGGTTTTAAATGGCCCTAAATGAGGACAGGAAAGGACTGAAGGGTGTGGGTGTGTGGGGGGTGGGATTTGGCAGGGTTGAACTGCAGAAAGGTCACTTGAAGTGGGGGACAAGGTAAGTGATGCTGGCCAGTTGTGAGTCTGTTGGCATGCTGTGAGTGCCGTGGACTGCTTTGCTTCCTTATCTGTTGGCAGGAGCTGCAGGGTTAATCACCCTGCCTATTTTCTGTCCATCTGCACTGTACCGCTAGACACATTGCATTTCAACTGAAAGAAATCAAAAACTAGTAAATATAGAGCAGGAGAGTAGCATGGCCAAAGTAGTATTTTGGAAAAACTGGTGTGGTATCCTGTACAGGTTAAGCTGGAAGGGCAAGAAGCTATAGTCCGGGGAGACTTTCATGCAGTATGCCTCCAGTTGTCTGCCCTCTGTTCAAAGTCAGCTCAAGGAGCACGGTCTCCAACTTACATGGCCTTTATCCTGACTCACTGTCGACTATTCTAGTGCATGCCTTGAACATCCTTGTGGTGTTTTCAGGATTTGTCACCTTTTCAGGTATTTTCTTACCATAAAATCTGTTGGTATCTTATTAGAAGATATACAGGCATGCCTTGGAGATATTGTGGGTTTGGTTCCCAGACCGCTGCAATAAAACAGATACCATAATGAAGTGAGTTACATGAATTTTTTTCATTTCCTGGTACATATAAAATTTATGCTTATACTGTAGTCTAAGTGTGTAACAGCATTATGTCTGAATAAACGATGTACATTCCTTAATTAAAAAATGCTTTATTGCTAAAAAATGCCAACAATCATCTGAACCTTCAGCAAGTCCTGATGTTTTTGTTGGTGGAGGGTCTTTCCTCAATATTGATGGTTGCTGACCAATCAGTGGTGGTTGCTGAAGGTTGAGATGGCTGTGGCAATTTCTTTTTTTATTCTTTGAGACAGAGTCTCACTCTGGTTGCCCCTGCTAGAATGCAGTGGTGTCATCACAGCTCACAGCAACCTCAAACTCCTGGGCTCAAGTGATTCTTCTGCTTCAGCCTCTCGAGTAGGTGGGACTACGGGTGTGCACCACACCTGTAGAGATTTTTTAAATTTTTTGTAGAGTTGGGGTCTTGCTGTGTCAGGATCTCGCTATTGCTCAGGTTGGTCTTGAACTCCTGGCCTCAAGCAATCCTCCCGCCTCAGCCTCCCACAGTTGTAGGATTATAGGAGTGAGCCACCACGCCCTGCCCAATTTCTTAAAATAAGTTTGCTGCATCGATTGACTCTTCCTTTCATGAAAGATTTCTTTGTGGCATACCATGCTATTTGATACCATTTTACCCACAGGAGAACTTCCTTCGGAATTGGAGTCAACCGTCTCAAACCCTGCTGCTGCTTTTATCACCTAAGTTTAATATTCTAAATCCTTTGCTGTCATTTCAACAAAGTTCACAGCATGTTCAGGAATAGATTCCATCTCAAGAAACCGCTTTCTTTGCTCATCCATAAAAAGAAACTTTCTATCCATTCAAGTTTCATCATGAGATCGCAGCATTTCAGTCACATCTGCAGACTCCACTTCTGGTTCCAGTTTTCTTGCCTTTTCCGCCACGTCTGCAGTCACTTCCTCCACTGAAGTCTGGAACCCCTCAAAGTCATTCATGAGAGTCAGAATCAATTTCTTCCAAACTCTTGTTATTGTTGATACTCTGTCCTCCTCCCACAAATCACAAATATTCTTAATGGCATCTAGAATGATGATTTCTTTACATCCGGTTTTCAGTTAATTTTGCCCAGATTCATCAGAGGAATCACTATCTATGACAACTACAGCCCTACAAAATATATTTCTTAAATAATGAAACTTGAAAGTGGAAATTACTCCTTGATCTATAAGCTGCAGAATGGATGTTGTGTTAGCAGTCATGAAAACAAAATTAATCTCCTTGTACATGTCCATCAGAGCTCTTGGGTCACCAGGTGTAATTGTCAATGTGCAGTAATATTTGGAAAGGTATCTTTTTCTGAGCAGTAGGTTTCAACAGTGGGCTTTAAAATATTCAGTAAACCATGGTGGAAACAGATGTGCTGTCTTCTAGGCTTTCTTGTTCCATTTCTAGAGCACAGGTAGAGTATCATTCCTAAGGGCCTAGGATTTTCAGAATGGTAAATGAGCACTGGCTTCGACTTCAGGTCACTAGCTGCATTATAGTCCCTAACAAGAGAGTCAGCCTCTCCTTTGAAGCTTTGAAGCCAGGTGTTGACTTCTCTCTAGCTAGGAAAGTTCTAAATGGCATCTTCTTCCAATAGAAGGCTGTTTTGCCTACAGTAAAAATCTGTTGCTTAATGTAGCACTTTCCTCAATTTTCTTAGTTAGATTTTCTGGGTAATTTGCCTGCAGCTTCTATGTCTGCACTTCCTTGCTTCACCTTGCTCTATTTTATGTTATAGAGACAGCTTCTTTCCTTCAATGCATGAAGCAGTCTCTGCTGGCTTCTAGCTTTCCTTCTGCAGCTTTCTCACTTCTCTCATCCTTCATAGAGTTGAAGAGAGTTATAGTCTTGCTCTGGATTAGGCTTTGGTTTAAGGGAATGTTGTGGCTGGTTTGATCTTCTATCTAGACCACTGAAATTTTCTCCATACCAACAATAAGGTAATTTTGCTTTCCTATCATATGTATGTTCACTGAAGTAGCACTTTTAATTTCCTTCAAGAACTTCTTTGCATTTACTACTTTTCTAACTGTTTGGTGCAAGAGATCTAGTTTTGGGCCTGTCTGGACTTTCTACATGCCTTCCTCACTAAGCTTAATCATTTCTAGCTTTTGATTTAAAGTGAGAGATTTGCTACTCTTCCTTTCACTTGAACACTTAGAGACCATCGTAGAGTTATTAGTTGGCCTAATATCAATATTGTTGTTTCTCAGGGAATAGGGAGGCGTGAGGAGAGAGAGACGGGGAACGGCCGATTGGTGGAACAGTCAGAACATACACGACAGCTATCGATTAAGTTTGCGGTCTTAAATGGGCATGGTTCGTGGCACCCCAAAACAATTACAATAGTAATGTCAAAGATCACTGATCACAGATCACCATAAGAGATACATAATAATAAAAAAGTTAGAAATATTGTAAGAATTACCAAAGCGTGTTACAAAGTGAGCACATGCTGTTGGAAAAAATGGCGCTAACAGATTTGTTTGACGCAGGGTTGCCACAAACCTTCAATTTGTAAAAACACATTATTTGCAAAGCACAATAAAACAAGGTATGCCTTTAGTAGGTTTGAATTTCAGTGAGTCAGAATAGGAAATCCTAAATTCATTTAGCTGTCTTTGAGTCACAGCAGGAAATCTTATTTAAGGGAGAGTACTCTTGGGACCAGATACATGCAGAAATATTACTGTTGGGGCCAGATAAATGATATCTCACGGTATTGATGGCTTCTGGCTTGCTCTCTCTTTACCAGGCCCTACAACACAACAGTTGGATGAATTTTAGTATGTCATGTTACATATGTTCTGTTGCTCCATGAATTAATATTAAACGTGTTTGGGACAGGATGTGTCTTAGGAGTTTTGCAGAGCTTTGCCCTGAAGGAATATGTGAACATGTCGGTTTGCATTTCAAATGCTGTTACACACGGAAGGGCATCTCTGAAAGACAGTAGCAGCTGTATCCCACAAGGCGCTGCGTTTCTCAGACCTAAAGGTTTGGATTTGCTTTGTAAAGCACAAGTGAATCTGTTAAAAACTATAGGCTGAGAGCTGACAATGGAGTGCCCTCCGGAGCAGACAGCTTCCCGAATGGCTAAAGCAAAGCTCTTGTTTAAACCACTCTAGACTACCTGTCTCCATTCACAATAACCTAATAAACATGGAGCCAATACATCTCTGTTTACCCCCTCTGTTAAATGATAAACTTACCTTGGAATTTAGAAGTTAACCTTTGAAAGACTTTGTAACTGTTTGCTCGTGTAGACAGAATTTGTTAAAGAATCTGTAGAAGCCTTCCGTAGAAGCCTTTTGAAAATCTGTTAACCTGAGAGGAACTACCTGCTGTTATGTAAACCTGTTGCCCCTGGCAATTATTTACTATTTCCTATAAGTTACCATGTAAGACTTCATTCGGGGCTTTTTTTGGAGACCGACGGAGAGGTCTGAAGCCCCCTGAGCTCCCACTTTGCCTATAACCTTTATAAACTTATAAAACTATATCTTTGTCTCAGTGTATTCTTTTATTTCTTCCATTTTCCATTTTTCTCTATTATTTTCTTATCCCTTGCAACTCTACCAAAGGGACCCGGCTTTTTGTGGGGAGCATTGGCCACGTTCCCCGCAATGTTCCTTATATTTCTTACTAGTTTTATGTTCTATATGTTCCTTATTTTTTCTGAATAGAAAACTGAGAGTACCACTGCCAGTAGTATTCATTGTAGTGTGATAATTCTACCTACCTACCTCACTGCAGGTAAAAAGATTTGAGTCATAGGACAGTTTTAGTTTTTTTAATAAATTTTAATTTTTCTTACCTCCAACTGTTTTTACAGGTTTTTTTAGGACTGTTGAATTGGTTTTCCCATGGCTGTGCTGTCATTAAGTATTACTGTAGGTAGATATTTTTTTCAAGTAAACATAGATCATCCCATATCTGCCTAAAAATGACTCAAACAGTAAAGTAACTCTTAGAATTAGTGAGATTTTTCCTCTTCAAATGCTACTTGAGAGCCAAAGAATTTTCACTAAATTATGAACAGGATTGAGATTATTGGTCGTTTACCCTGCTGATACGGGAAACTAAACTCTTTTATTTATTTCCTCTTTAGGTATTTACTTGGTTTTTGCCTTTGAGAAGCAGCAATGAGCATGTAGGCAGTACTTGCAAAGGAACTGTGCTCTGTCCTGTACAGATTTGAACAATCCATCTCAGATACATTTGACAGCTGTTTGCTTATTTTAATTCTCAAGTGCAGGATGCTTCCAGAAACTCCAGAGTATAAATTCAACATTTGCTGTCTGTGACAGATGAACTTTTGTGTGTGTATATAACAACGAGTTGGGATCTTTGTCTTTAAAATCTATTTTTAAGTAATGTTCTAAGAATTCCATTTGCCTCTACTCTCTTAGCTCTTAAAAATTATAATATGACTTGTAAAAGCAACTGAGCTCCTTTCCACAGTGCTCTGATTTGTTCAATGTGTGTTTACAGTATTAAATTTATTGCGGTTGTAGGATTGGTCAGAGCATTTACATCATGTGCTCATTTCTGTAGTTTTTTGTTATATAGTATTTTTTAAGATTAAATGTGTTGCATTCTGTACAATTGAATGTAAGTGTATATGTATTACTAAAGTTATAAGTTTAAAACTCAATTTAGATGGTCATAAAGGTTACTTACCTAGAATTTTAGCAATTTATTGCATTTCAAAATAAATAACTACCTTATTTGCTAATATGCTGCAATCTGGAGCGCACTAGAACATTTTATATGGCAGCATAGAATTATTTTGGAATTTGGGGACTGACTTTTAAGAATTTCCTACCATAGCAATTTTTCCAGTTATCAGTACTGAAATTAGACACATTTACCTTTCTTCATTGAAGAATGATGCCATGGTTATTTTTCGCCCTCCCATGTAAACCTGTTGCACATTTTTTTCAAATTTATACATGATTAGAACTGCAGTAGGAGTTTAGGACTGTAAAGAAAGCAAGTAGATTTCAGATTAGTTCTCACTGACTAATGCTGTGTACCCACTTAAGCCCCAAAATAAGCAATACCTGTTCCTCTGTTACAACATCAGTACTTTGCACAGTAGGCGCCATTGTCTAATCACTGTTCAGCATTTTTATTTGCCATTTCAGAACTATTATAATTGTCATTAAAACTATCAATTGTGTAATACTCTCCCAAAACTTATGCCTATGTGAACTATTGTCTTTACTAAACTTGCCAGTTTTTAGATGTTGTAAAAAACTTAAAAGAGCAAGGCAGAGCAATTGCATATTCTTTTAAAGATGATGTATTTAAAGCATGGTGTACAATAACATTACTTTCTATAGTTATTCATAGTACTTGTTTTAAAAACATAGTCTCTTAATTAGTTTATGTCTGTTGATCATGGTGTTAGAGTAGAGTAGGCTTTTTAGCAAGAAAACACGGGTTTCCTCATTTCTGTTCCTTTTGCAATCTGTCGATCTCCAAACCGTTACCAATTTATAAAAATTAAGTCTTTTTTTTGCCTTAGTAATGGTTTACCTTAAGTCATTTCGGAAATAAATAATAGTACATCTGACTCTGGTGGTTGCCATTAGCTAGGAAAGGCTGGGTAATGGTGCTGGGGAGGTGGAGAAGGGGAGCTCTTTGACATATTTGGGTTCATTTTAGTTCTAGGGAAGGGCCAGAAGTGTTTTGATAGTTTGGTAGGTACAGAAAGCTTCATCATTATTTCCTATTGTTGTTCTCATTTAATGGTCTTAGTTAACAGGTAATAATAATGCTTGTATTTGTAGCCTCTTTCAGCCCTTTCCACTCCATGGGTAATTTTGGGAAGAGAAGAATCTCCCAAAGGGTGGAGTAACTGGTAGTAATACCAAGCAGAGAGAACAGAAAGGTGGAGTTCTTAGGGCCTTTAGTGAGTAGAAAGGAACAGAGTGCTAGACTGGATCTGCACCGGGGCTCTGGGCACTGAGCCAGCTGTTGTAGGTGTGGGAGAGGCTCATGTGGAGCCTACAGGGTACTGAGCTCAGGCAGCCGCCCTTTTCCTCCACTTTGTTTGCCTGTTGCCTTATCAGTTCTTCCTTGCTGCAATTATCTGGACAGTGACTCAAGAGTCAGGAAAAGGACTGGAAAAGGTGGCCCCTGCCCAGTGTCTCCCATCGCCAAGGTGAAGGCTGGTAGTTCTCTCCCCCTACACACTCCGCATTCTGACTGTTTGGTTTTCCATTTAAGACTGTGGTAACTGTTACTCGAGGGGCATGGCTTTCCACTGGGAGGCCGGGAAGAGCGCCTATTACACCAAGCTCAGTGAAGTAGGTGGTTCCTGGGAGTGGCCACAGGGCACTCCCAATGCTGCCATGCAGATTTATCATCCAAAAATGAATTGGAAATGAAGATCAAATCAGCCATTTGTGGGAATGACAGAACTAGCGATTGGGATGATTGGTCTGGGAACATGACTGGAGTTTGGTATAACCAGGAATGCTAACATTGAATTCATTGGGCCTAGAATATAATCAAGGAGTGGCACTAGTGACCGCAGTGTTCGGGAAGAGAAGCTGGCCATCTGCTGCTATATCTGAGGGGCTGACCTGCAGAGAGAGCCACAAGCCTGCCAGAGAGGAACTTGGGCACCACACTGTCAGGCAGGGCTCTCCTGCGCCTCCAGTGCCCACCAAGCACTCTGAGTATGGTGTGACTCCCCAAAGAAGTTTGCCTGCAGTGAGAAAAGTTACTGGGTAGAGACCCTCACTTACATTAATGCATCAATGGAAAGACTGAAAGGTACAGTGGGTTTTGTAGCCTGCTTCCTCCACCTACACTTGGGAGTTGAGGAAATAGGATTGCTGTCTGACTTCGCATGTTAATACAGGATCAGAGCAGAAGTGTACAAAGTGGGACAGGCTTTGAGGCAGGGTGTGATGTTGGCCAACAGTAGAAAAGCAGAAAAAGCACTGTTAGCCATGAAATGTCCAGGTTTCCAGACCCATTAACTCTTTAGGAATTTATTCTTCAGCCTCACATGGCTTATTGCCATTAAGTTATTTTGATACATATTCAAATATCCTGATGAAGATTTCGCTTCTTATGTAGGTCTGCCTACAGGGTGAAAATACCAGTGTGAATATTCTAGCTACTGAACATTATTTTCTCAGGCTTTGTATGTTTGGGTTATCTTGAGCCACTCACTACAAAGGTTTCTAGGTTTGTAGAGGCCAGATCCAGGGACCAAGGCCCAGTAATAGAAGTTGTACCAAAATACCTGTGATATTTAGTGGCCTATTGGTCAAATAGGAGGTACAGGTATATAATGTTACAACCTCCCTAGTTGCTGCTATATCAAGTACTGCACACCTAAGAAGTTTTTAAATTTTGTGCCCTCTGACAGAACATTCATGATTCTTTGAAGGCAACCAATGTAATGACTGCTACACTTACTTTATTATATATTTAACATTTATTAAGCTCCTACCTTAATCACTTTTCTAAATGTTTTGCACGTGGTTAACTCATTTTGATCCTTATAACAACTCTATGAGGTAAGCACCATTATCCCCATTTAATGATGAGGAAACCGAGGCCTAGAGAGGCTTTAGACGTGCTCAGGACAGGGCCAGGATTTTAACACACTACCCCAAGTTGGGCTTGCCCTCCAGTGGCATGTTCAGTATTTCCAAGGGTGTCAGGCCCAGGTGGCTCCTTGGCTACCCATTACCTGCAACTTGAGATGTTAACTATTAGAGCTCTACCGTTTTGATTCAAAACTTTGCTACTTAAATGTTTGCTGAGAGGAGCACTTATTCCTGAGTAAGGCGTTTTGTTGAGAGAGAGTAGGGAAAGCAGGAGAGACTCGGTTTTCATAGTTTGGCAGACCTGCTCCTTTAGCAGCCAGACCTGTAGCAAATCTAGTTTAGTCTGCAAGGAGGAGTGGTTCTCTTCCTACTCTCACCATTTGGAAGTGGCGGTTAGGAGTGTGATAGTGTGGGCAAGGGGAGAAGCCGAGAGAGAAACATTTCTTCAGTCCGAGTACCCAGAGGCAAATTGTTTTGTTTAACATTTTATTTAAGTGTAACATCTATACAAAGAGTGTCAGTTATTTTTCCCAACTGGGACACCTGCATACAATCAGCACTTCATAAGCTCCTATCAGGTTCCCTTTCAGTTACTACCTCTCCCAAGGGTAACCACTATCCCGAGTTCTAGGAGCATAGAGAAGTTCTGTCTGGGTTTGGATGTTATATGACTGGAATTAAACATTATGCATTCTTTGTACCTGGCTGCTTTTCCTCAATATTATGTTTGTGAGACTTTCGTTGCATGTATTTGTACATGTTTCTTCCTTTCCATGGTTGTATAGTATTCCATCGTGTGAATAAACCACATACTATTTATCCCACAGACGTTTGGTTCATTTCCTGTTTGGGAACTGTTAGTACTGCTCCATATATTCTAGTACATCAGTTTGGGTGTACACAGGTACGTATTTCTGTTTAGGATTGGGCTATAGTTTGGATGTTTGTCCCCTCCAAATCTTACATTGAAATTTGATCCCCAGTGTTGGTGGTGGGGCCTAAAGGGAGGTGTTAGGGTCATGGGGGTAGATCCCTTATGGATAGGTTAATGCCCTCCAGAAGTGAGGGGATGGGTGCCTTCTTGCTGGCTTAGTTCCTGTGGGATCTGGTTAAAAACCTGGTGCCGTTGCCCCTCCCCACCCCACTTCCTCTCTTGCTGTGTGACCTCTGCACGTGCCGGCTCCCCTTCCGCTTCCACCATGAGTGGAAGCAGCCTGAGGTCCTCACCAGAAGCCAAGCTGTTGAGTCAGATAAACCTCTTCCTATAAATCACCCAGGCTTCAGGTATTCTAGAGCAACACTAAATGGACTAAGAATGGAATTGCAAGGTTGTAGTACATCATGTTCAGCTTTAATGAATCCTGCCAAACACCTTTCCAAAGTCCACTTGTCCCACTTCCTCACCAAACTTGGTGATGTCCTCTTTTCCATTTTAGTCTGGTGGGTATGTAGTAGGCATGTAGTGGTATACTGTGGCCTTAGTTTTCACTTCACCAATTGTTAACGAGATTGAGCACTTTTCCTGTGGTTATTGGCCTTTGATTTTGTCCTTCTGTGAAATAGCTATTGAAGTTCTTGCCAATTTTTGAGGGAGTTGACTTGTCTTTTTTATACTGACATGTTAGTTTTTAAAAATAGGCCGGGTGGGTTTCTCGCGCCTGTAATCCTAGCACTCTGGGAGGCCAAGGCAGGAGGATCACTTGAGGTCAGGAGTTTGAGACTATCCTGATTAAAAGCGAGACCCCATCTCTATTAAAAACACAAAAATTAACTGGACCTGGTGGCTCACGCATTTAGTCCCAGCTACTCGGGAGGTTGAGGCAAGAGGATCTCTTGAGCCCAGGTGTTTGTGGTTACAGTGAGCTAGGCTGACGCCACTGCACTGTAGCCTGGGTGACAGAGCAAGATTTTGTCTCAAAAAAAAACAAAAAATGTTATACATACACACATGTGTGTATCTTTCTATTCTGGATACAAGTCCTTTGTTGAATGTACTGTGAGATATATTTGATGAAAAAGCTCTTAATGTAGTACAATTTACTGATGTTCTCCTTTATAGTGAGCATATTTCGCTTAAGCATTGTTTATCTACTCCAAGGTCATGAAAATGTTCTATGTTTTCTTCCAAAAAATTTTTTATCTTTCTCATTTAAGACTGAAATCTTACTGAATTGATTTTTGTTAATAACAGGAGGTAAAGTTTAAGGTAAAAGTTTTTCCTTATGGATTTCCAGCTATCCTGGCACCATTTATTGAGAAAAACCATCTCTTCCTCGCTATACCAGTTTTACCTTTGTCAGGTGATCACATATGTATGAATCTGTTTTTTGACTCTATTCTGTTCACTGATCAGCTTGTTTATTCTTGCACCAGTACCACCTTAAATATATAATGGATCTTGATATTGCATGTAAGGCCTTCTTCATATCTGTTCCTTTTCTTGGCTATTCTTGGCTCTTTGCATTTCCTTATGAACTTTAGAGTCAGCTTGTAGACAGGGCAGGCAGTCTTGGTACATTCCTCCATCCCAACACACACACCCATTATTAACCTGCCTCTGCAATTTTTGCCAAACAAATAAGAGTAATTTATTCCTCTTCTCTCCCTAAATGTGACCACTTAATTGAGACTTTCGTAAGGAGCTTCCTATCAACACATTAATGAGCAAGACTCAAGCAGCCTCTTAAGACCCAGATCTGTACATACATAGGAAATTTAACCACACTTTCCCTTCACCAACCATGGCTTCTCAAATTTAGAGATGGATTTCCCACTGCCCTTATCAGCATACTGTATGCCCTTTTTTATCCTTTGTTAAGTTAGCTTTGTAAATGCAAATACTTGTTGAGTGATTAATAAAGAGCAATTGGCCACTCAGCATAAAGGTTAGGTGTCAATAAGCCTGCAGAAAGAACTGTAGAGCAAAAAGAATTATAGAGCAGAAATGGCACAGTGTGACTTGTAACTCATTTTTCCCTCCAAAGAACTTTTCATCTTATTAATAACTATTTTTTTTCAACAATGGCAATCCACACAAGGAAATTGAAGAGAATTTTTAAGGGGGCCTTTCCAAGATTTTTGTTTTGCATGTATAGTGCATAAATGAGTAATAAAATGAAGTTACCACTATATCCAAATATATCGCTTTTCTCATAAAAGCAAATGCATCACTTTTGATCACGTTAAATCTTTCCACTAGTCTTTCCAATAATCATACAAAGTGGTATTACATTATTATGTTCATGATGTTGATGAGAAAACCAAAGTTAAGAGAAGTTAAGTTGCCCAAGCTCAAGGAATGAGTGTTCACGCTGAGCTTGCCTCCAGACCTGTCAGACTCCAAACCCAAAATTCCTAACCTGACTATATTGAGTGTTTTGACTGTGTATCTACTGTCATCTGAACTCTAAGAAACCTTTAGAAATCCTATAATCTTGTACCTTTACTAGGGAGCATTTAGAAATGAAACACTTAAACCATCAACTAGATGAAAATGAAGTAAAAAAACACCAGGCATTGAGGTCTCAGTGAACTACTCACAATTGATCAAAGAGGCATTCCCAAGAATTATTTTTATTTACATTGGGTCTTCATCCTGGGATTTCACAGTGCATGGCAAGTAATTCATTTTGCACTATATTGGCAGAATCCTATAAAGAAGTTTTTCCAGATTTTTCCTTTTTATTAAATAGAAATATCATTTACCCTTGAACAACACATTTGGACTGTGCGGGTCCACTTATAGGCGTATATTTTTCAACCAAGTGGGGATTGAAAATACAGTATTCGAGAGATGCAAGACCTGCCTATATAGAGAGCTGAGTTTTCCTATACTTGGTGCCACAGAGCCAACAGTGGGACTTGAGTGTGTGAGGATCTTCACATACTTGAGTCCTTGAACCAGTCCTCCATGAATACTGAGGAATGACTGTATGTAGTCTTTCAAATTCCTCATATGATTTTTAATAAATATTTTATATATGATAGAATATAATTTTGTTATATATTTATTTTAGATCAACATATTAAAATCTTCTAAAGTTCATTTACAATATCTTTAATATGCAGATGGGTTTTTTTTCTTGTTTACTAAGTGGAACAACTTTATTTCAAGTTATGAAAATATTAGCATAATTTATTATATATATTTTGAAATTATATCATTTGGTTTGGGTAGCATGTATATATTAAAATGCTTTTAAAATTAATGGCATACTTGCAGAATTAATAGTTCCAAATCTGTTCACACGTACTCTAAAAAACATACAAGCTAACAAGAAGAATAAATGAAAAGCACCCATAGCCCACACATACAGCTTAACTAGGACACAGAATGCCGTAAACTGCAATTTCTGTGAAGTAGCTGGGGGTGGGGATAGTAGATAGAAACAGCTCCAGAGCCCACGCTAGAGCAAAGTTTCAGAGGGAGACTGCAGAAAAGAGAGGGCAGGAATAAAACTAGCATGAGAAGTTGAGAGTGCCACCCTGAGTAGAGGAATACTGGAAACAGTGAATTATACTTCTGGCTCGTGGAAGTAGCTATTATCTGGCAAGCCCAGCAAGTGGGCCAGAATACAGAATGGTCACTGGTAATTTTAGATAGTGACAATGCTATGAAAAAAACAATCACAATGATGTGATAAAAAAGACTTAGTAGAGGTAGAATATAAAGTAGGTTAGATTGTCAAAGATTTCAGGAGGTAACATTTGAGCTCAGACCAGAATGATAATGTGAGGGAGGAATGTCCCGATCTAATAGAACAGCAAATGTAAAAGCTTAAGACAAGAACAAGACTGTAATTTCAGAAGACAAGAGCAGCTTGTTAATCGAGCAAAGTGATGAGCGTTGCATAATGAATGCATGGAGATGGGCAGAGATCAGGTGATGTAAGGCCCTACAGATGGTGAAAGAAACTTGGATATTATTCTAAAGTCAGTGGAAAGCCACAAGTGGATCATAGTATATGATATTATCTATTTTATAGTTTCAAAAGATACACTGATCAGCAAGGATATAAAAGACTTGAACACCTCTATTAACCAATTTATTTTAAATGACAACTATAAAACACTGCGCCCAACAAAATGTACATTTTTTAGGTGAACATGAAATATTCTCCAGGATAGGCCATATGATAGGCCCTAGAAGAAATGTCAATAAATGTAAAAGGATTAAATCATACACAGTAATTTTTCTACCACAACAGAATAAAATTATAAATTAACCAAAGAAGGAAATTTGGGAAATCCACAAATATTTGGAAATTACACAATAAACTTTTGAATAAGTCACAGGTCAAAAAAGAAATCACAAAGAAAATCAGAAAATATTTTGAGCTGCATAAAAAGATGTATGGGATGAGGAGGAGGGGCAAGAAGGCTGAACTGCACAACACAGTAGCAACAGACTAAACCAAGGAGAAGAAAGAATCCCAGAGCTTCAAGACAAGGTTCTTGGGCTAACCCAGTCATTTAAAGAGGCAGAGAACAGAAAAGGCAGAGCAATCACTTAGACATGGGAGTATGTGAAGCAAACTAACATACAAATTATAGGCATCCTTGGGGGAGAAGAAAAAAGAGCTAAAAGCACAGAAAATCTATCCAAGGGAATTATTGAGGAAAACTTCCCTGGTATTGCCAGAGATTCAGACATCCAGTTATGATCTGGGAAGATTCACAGCAAACAGGATATCTCTAAGATCTATAGTAAGCAACCTGGCAAAAGTCAAAATGAAGGAGAAAATTTTAAAAGCAACTAGATTAAGAAACAACTGACCTACAAAGGAAAACCCAGCAGGCTAATGGCAGACTTCTCAGGCGAAACCTTATAAGCCAGAAGGGATTGGGGCCCCATCTTCAATCTTCTTAAACAGAATAACTGCCAGTCTAGAATCTTGTATCCTGCAAAACTAAGTTTCACATTTGATGGAAAAATTAATTCTTTTCCAGACAAGCAAACACTGAGTGAGGGAATTTGTCATAATCAGACCTGCCCTGCAGGAAATACTCAGAACTGCATTGTACGTGAATCAGCACAATAGATACCCACCAGTGTAAAATCACCCACAAAACCTAAAGCTCACAACTCTTATAAAACAGTACCACAAGAGGGAAAACAAAGCAACAAGATACAACCCAATGTCATGAACAGAACAGCATCCCACATGTCAATTATCTTAATGGTTTATTTTTTTTTTAAATTTTTTTTAATTTTTACTTTTGAGAAACAGTCTCACTCTGTTGCCTGGGCTAGAGTGCCATGGCATCAGCCTAGCTCACGGCAACCTCCAATTCCTGGGCTCAAGTGATCCTCCTGTCTCAGTCTCCTGAGTAGCTGGGACTACAGGCGTGCACTACCACAACTGGCTAATTTTTTCTATTTGTAATAGAGACGGGGCCTCACTCTTGCTCAGGCTGGTCTTGAACTCCTGACCTCAAACGAGCCTCCTGCCTCGGCCTCCCAGAGTGCTAGGATTACAGGCATGGGCCACCGCACCCAGCCAATGTTAACAGTTTAAATGCAGTCAAAAGACATAGGCCGGCTGAATGGATGAAAATACACAATCCAAATATCTGCTGCCTCCAGGAAAAACATATAAACCACAGCAATGCACACAGACTCAATGAGAAAGCATGGAAAAAAATATTCCACAGAAATGGAAACAAAAAGTGAGGAGGTGTAGCCACTCTCATATCAGATAATACTGACTTTAAACCAAGATAAATAAAGAAACACAAAGATGGTCATTCTATAATGGTAAAGAGAGCAATTCAACAAGAAGAAATAACAATACTAACTACATATGCACCTAACATAGCAGCTCCCAGATACATAAAGTAAACTTTACTAGAGCTAAACAAAGAAATAAATAGCAGCATCATAATTGCCAGGAACTTCAACACCCCATTGTCAGAGCTGGACAAATCATCAAAGCAGAAAATAAATAAACACAACCTAAACCAGACTCTAAATCAAATGGACCTAACAGACATTTACAGAACATTCTACCCAAATACTACTGAATATACATTCTTCTCAGCAGGACATGGGACATTCTCCAAGATTGATCATATCTTAGACCACAAAACAGGCCTCAACAAATTCAAAAAATAGAAATCATACCATGTATCTTCTTGGACCACAGTGGAATAAAACTAGAAATCAATCAAAAGAGAAACAATCAAACCTACACAAAGTCATGCAAAGTAACCTGCTGGTGAAAAATTATTGAGTCGAGAATAAAATTAACATGGAAATCAAAGAATTCTTTGAACTGAAAGACAAAGGGGACACAAGCTATCAAAATCTATGAGACTTAGCAAAAGCATTCCTCAAGGGAACATTCGTAGCCTTAAATGCCTATATTGAAAAGACAGAAAGATCACAAATTAACAACCTAATGTAACATCTCAAGGAACTAGAAAAGAGGGAGCATACCAAACCCAAAACCAGTAGAAGGAAAGAAATAACAAAGGTCAGAGTAGAACTAAATGAAATGGAAAAAAAAAAACAAAACCCAGCAGATCAATGAAACAAAAAGTTGGTTCTTTGGGCCGGGCGCGGTGGCTCACGCCTGTAATCCTAGCACTCTGGGAGGCCGAGGCGGGTGGATTGTTAGAGCTCAGGAGTTCGAGACCAGCCTGAGCAAGAGCGAGACCCCATCTCTACCAAAAATAGAAAGAAATTAATTGGACAGCTAAAAATATATAGAAAAAATTAGGCGGGCATGGTGGCGCATGCCTGTAGTCCCAGCTACTCGGGAGGCTGAGACAGTAGGATTGCTTGAGCCCAGGAGTTTGAGGTTGCTGTGAGCTAGGCTGACGCCACGGCACTGGCCCCAGGCGAGAGAGTGAGACTCTGTCTCAAAAAAAAAAAA
>RJWJ010000741.1:0-20773 GCA_004363605.1 Indri indri
TTTCAGCACAATTCATAATTGCAATGATGTGGAATCAACCCAAATATCCACCCACTCGTGAGTTGATTAACAAAATGTGGTATATGTATACCATGGAATACTACTCGGCCACGAAGAAGGATGACTTAATGCCTTTTGCAACAATATGGATGGAATTGGAGCCCATTGTCCTAAGTGAAGTATCTAAAGAATGGAAAAACAAACACCACATGCACTGACTATTAAATTGGAACTAACCAATGAGCACACAAGTGCATAGAAGGAAGTAAAACTCAGTTGAAATCAAGGAGAAGGGAGCAGAGAGGAGAGGATGGGCAAAACCATACCTAATGGGTACAATGAACACTATCTGGGAGATGGGCACACTTATAACCTTGACTCAAGCATTACAAAACTGATCCATGTAATCAAAAATATTTGTACCCCCATAATATATTGAAATAATAACAAAAAAGAAGGATATGCTATGCTAACACTAGTTAAAAGAAAGCTTGTCTGTAAGCTCCAGCTAATGCAATAAGACAAGAAGAAAATTAAAAGTATACAGATCAAGATGAAAGAAATAAAATTGTCTTTGTTCACAGATAACAAGACTGTATGTGTAAAAAATCCCAAAGAATCAACAAAAAAAAAATTCCTAGAACTAATAAACAATGATACAGAATATAAAGTTAATATACAAAAGTCAATTGCTTTCCTAAATACCAGCAATAAACAATTGAAATTTGATACTAAAAACACAATATCATTTATATTAGCACTAAGAAAATGAAATATTTAAGTATAAATCCAACCAAATATGTCCACACTTATATGAGGAAAACTATAAAACTTTGATGGAAGAAATCAAAAGATTAAATAATTGGAGAGATATTTCATGTTCATGGATAGGAAGACTCAATATTGTAAAGATGTCAGTTCTTCCAAACTTTATCAATAAATTCAATGCAATCCCAATCAAAATCCCAGCAAGTTAGTTTCTATGAACTGATTCTAAAATTGGGTGGAGAGGCAAAAGACTCAGAATAGTCAATACAATATTGAAAGAAAGAACAAAGTTGAAGGAATGACATTATCCAACTTTAAGATTTAGTATAAAGCTATAGTAATCAAGACATTTGTCTACTGCATAGACAAATACATCAGTAGAAGAGAATGGAGTTCATAAGTAGATACACTTAAATATAGTCCACTGATCTTGGACAAAAGAGCAAAAGCAATCCAGTGGAGAAAGTACAGTATTTTCAACAAGTGGTACTGGATGAACTGCCCATCGACCCTTCAGAAAAACTAACTCGAAATGGATCATATGCCTAAATGTAAAATGCAGAACTATAAAACTTCTAGGAGATAACATAGTAGAAAATTTATGGATTTGGCAATGACTTTTGTCAGATAAAACACCAAAAATATGACCCTTCACTTTAAAAAAATGGTAAGTTGGACTTCATTAAAATCCCAAAACTTCTGCTCTGCAAAAGATACTGTTAAAAGAATGAAAAGAAAAGCCACAGACTTGGAGAAAATATGTGCAAAACACATATCTGATAAAGCACAGGTATCCAAAATATACAAAGAACTCTTAAAACTCAACAATAAGGAAAGAAAACCAAAAGGGTTTTACCCCCTGAAAATCAGGACAGAAAAGTCTCCAAGGAAGATATTCGGGTGGAAAATAAGCATACAAAAAGATGCTCAACATAAATATCACTAAGGAATTGCAAATTAAATTAAAACAACAAGGAGCTATCACTATACATATAATACAATGGCTAAAACCCAAAACAACGGGAATGTGGGTGAGGATGTGGAGGAAAAGGAACTTTCATTCATTGCTGGTGGGAATGCAAAGTAATTTAGGTACTTTGGAAGACAGTTTGGTAGTTTTTTATAAAACTAAACATACAATTGTGTCTTACCGTACAATTCAGCAATTGTGGAAATTAGGTAACTTCATTTACCCAAATAAGTTTAAAAATTATGTCCAAATGAAAACCCTGCATACAACCCAAAGCTAGAAAACTTAGAAGAAAACATAGGAGGGAAGCTTCATGACATTGGATTTGGCAGGGATTTCTTAGATATAACACCAAAAGCCCAGGCAATAAAAGTAAATAGACAAATTGGATGACATCAAAATTAGAAAGTTCTCTCTATCAAAGGACACAAAGAGTGATTATTGGAATGAAAGGGGAAAAAGACAACCTACGGAATGGACAAAAATATTTACAAATTATATAAAGGAGTTAATACCCAGAACATATAAAGAATTCTTACACCTCAATGAAAAAACAAAAACTCTATTTAAAAAATCACCTTTTTCTCCAAAGATGATTTATAAATAGCCAACAAACTTATGAAAAGATGCTCAAAGTCATTGATCACTATGGGAAAGCAAAACCACAGTGAAATATCACCCCACATTAAGATGGCTAATATCCAAACAATAGAAAATAACAAGTTCCAGTTTTGCAAGATGAAAAAGTTCAGGAGATTGGTTTTACAACAATGTGAATATACTTAACATTACTGTGTTATATACTTAGAAATGGTTAAGATAGTAAATTTTATGTAATGCATCTTTTACCGCAATAAAAAAAATTTTAAACTTGCACAAAAATGTGTATAGCAGCTTTATTTATAATTGCCAAAAGGTAGAAGCAACCAAGATGTCCTTCAATAGGTGACTGGATAAACAAACTGTGGTACATCTACAAAAAGAAATATTACTATGGAATTCAATACCAATATGAAGATATGAGTTAGCAAGTCATGAAACAATATGGAGGAACCTTATATGCATATTGTTAAATGAAAGAAGCACATCTGAAAAGGCTACATACCATCTGATTCCAATCACATGACATTCTAAAAAAGGCAGAACTACAAAGACAGTAAAAAGATAAGTGGTTGCTAGGGAAGGGGAAGGAAGAAGGATGAGTAGATGAAGCAAAGGGGATTTTTAGGTCAGTGAAAACTATTCTCTATAATACTGTATGTATGTAAATAGATAACATTATGCATTTTATGCATCTGGCAAAGCCCATAGAAAGAGATCTGATGTAAATTATGGACTTTAGTTAATAATAATGGATCAATATTGTTCATCAATTGTAACAACTATACCACAGTAAGGCAAGATGTTAATAATATGGAAAACTGTATAGCGGTATATGAGGGAGAATATGGAAACTCTGAACTTCCAGCTCAATTTTTACGTAAACTTAAAACTGCTCAAAAAATAAAGTTTATTAATTTTTTAAAAAGATACTTATCATTTTCTCTCGTTATATTTCTCCTTCTTCCAATGGTGCAATAACTTAAAAGGTATCTTTGAATTGATCATATCTCTTTGGTTCACTTATTCTCTAATTCATTTATTCATTCATTTAATGCTTAAATATGTATGTTCATAAATCACCCACTCATAAGCTAAAATACATAACTTTATGTCATTTTATTTCTTTTTGGAATGTTTTATTATACTATTTTCATATTTAGACACTATGAATCATCTGTTATACAAGCTTAATATCTCAATAAATTAATGACTGGAGCCTCTCTCATGGAGGCTCCTACAGTTATTTTTATAGATTACTATGAGGACAAATCAGTTACCAGGACATGCACAAATTTGACCCACCCAATTTTAATTCAATATTTCTTTTGAATGGTAAGTTATTCAGAGAATTTTCTTTATCAACTAATATTGCTGATTATTAAACTATATATGGTACTATACTAGTGTTAGGTAGACATTGTCAGTAGCTCCTAAGATCTGTTCTTGGAACACTGGAGAATCTTAACGTTTTCAATGATTTTTGAATTAATATTTTTAGACACATGGAAAATATTACAAAAAGTTTAATTCACTGAAAGCTTAATTATAATTAAGAAATTATAGGACTTTTAAGGCTTTATCTTTGTAATATAAAAACGTTTTAAAATAATATTTAAAGATATAAAATACAGTTTCTGCTCTTAAGACTCTCTTAAGGACTTTATAGTTAGTTTGTGAGGAAACATATACAATCATGAGAAGAATAGGAAAACTGAAAATAAATAATTCAGTACAAAAATAAAGACAATGTCACAACATTGTCAATGATTGATTGACAATGGCTTAAATAAGTGCTATAGGAATTTAGAGGAGGGAAAAACAAAACAAAACCCTGTGGGCTGGAATGGGCTAGCTTCATAAAAGAAAAATGAGATCTTGAAGAGGCATAAGCAAAAAGCGAAAAATCAAAACATGTTGAAGAGTACATGTGCTGACCTGTTTAGCCAGAGTGACTAGATTCAGAAGATAAAGGACTGGAGCCAAACCCAGAAATGCAGGGTAGGTGGGATAAAATTAAGGAAATCTTTAATTCCAGGCTAATTAATTTAGATATTAACTATGGACAATATAAGGCATTTAAAGTTGTTTAGGGGAAAGCAATATGCTGATGTAAACAGTTGTATAGAGTTCTTGTTTGATGAGGGAGGTAGGCAGACCAGAACAGTTAAATAGCTATAAGAACATTTATTATGGGGTGATGAGATAAGTGACTGAATTGAGAAAGGGAATATGAGAGTGGAAAAGATAAAAAAAAAAAAAAAAAAGCCTCTCCTTAGAAAAAGAAAAGAAAGAATTGGAGAGAGACAAAGTAGGTGGGGTCAAAGGTGAGTCCAAGTTTCTGAAGCTAGAGAAGAATGATGAAAATAAGAAAATTGGTCTCAGACACGTTGAGCTTAGACTGTCTGGAAGACCTCCAGGTAAAAATGTACATTAGATAATTTGATAATACTGGAACTGGAGCTCAGTTGTGGGATTAAATCTAAAGAGAATATTCTGGAATTAGCTTCAAAGAAGTACTATTCAAAACCCTGAAAATAGCTGTTATTCTCCAAAGGAGAAACTGTCTACAGAGAGATAAAAATAGAATGCTAACTGAAATTTTGAGAACCTGTTTTCAGGGCACAGATGAAGAAATAGACACCAGTATAACTCACATACACACACACACACACAGAATAAACAGTCAAAGAAGAAAGTAAAGAACCAACATGGAAACTGAAGAAAATTTTATTGTCTCTCCTATATTACCATGAAAATCTTTCCCATAATCTATATCCCCTTCTAATAACTTCAGAATCCTATGACTGTAACAAAACATTTATTTTAAAAACATTTCTTTCCTTTACATAAAAGATATTAGGCCTCAAGGGACAATGTCAATTGTATTTTACCATTCATTTATGATAAATCATTTACTATTGATATAATATTCAGTAATAAACCAAAATGAAAATAATGACGACTTGAGCCAGAAATCATACTGTGTTAATTCTATTAAAGTCTATGCAAGAGCACTTAGTATTTATTAAAAATGAGAGGAACTTAATTACTTTCTGAAAATCATGGTGACAGTAACATCAGAGATTAGAGTCCAGAGCTTAATGTCATAGTGAGGAATTACCTAGTAGAGAGATGTCGACTACAGGGCCAAACAGGCAGGATAACATAGCCTAGTAATTTAGAATTTCCACACTGATAACCGAGGGATTTTCACATCTATCAATGCATTCACTCATTTATTCATTAAATTACTGAGTAGCCACTATGTGTCAGGCATTAAGAAGACAAATATTAATAAGTCACATCCCTGCTCCATAGGGCATAAGGTCCTTAACCAAAACACATTTAAAAATCAGGAAAGATAAAGTAGAAATATCTTAATTATTACTCTAAAAACATATACTTTGCCAGTCAGTCAAAATGGAAGCTGACATTCATGAAAGAATTCGAGTCTACTATACCTTTCTAAGGAGTCTACAAAAAGACTCCTTTTTCATTTCTTCTAATCCATCCTTGGTAGTTTAATTGGGCCCAGTCTGAGAGTCATCACCCTAATTTCATCTAAGTACCAATTTCTTTCACTAACTGGAGCATAAAAAAAGCATAAATTAATACTCTTTTAAAGTTAAAGAGAGTTGGACATCTTTTGAAATTCATGTCTTAACAGCTTTGATAGTGAACTCCTGGTAATGTGCAAAATATCAAACTCTGTAGAATTCAAGATTTAAAATTCCTCAGGACAGAGAATCATCTGTTCATGACGACCCTTACAGCAAAGTTATATTGACTATTGCAAAGTAGTTTCATTTCTCCCAGTCAGAAACTGTGGGAGACAGTAACTCTCAAAGCTGGCAATCAGCAACTTCAGCAATCATACAATAACCAATCTTCAAACGAAAATTTCTGCTTCAGGAAAGCAGAAATTATGCAAAGGTTAATTTGAATGTGGATGGAAATTACATGGATGACTCACATAGAAAGCAATCTAAAATAAAAAGACAAATAGTATAAATAAAATGGATATGAAATGCAACTTTTAAAAATTTACAACCTAAGCTTTTTGAATGATTATATTAACACTATAAATTAATTTAGCTTGACAGTGATGATGAAAACAATGGGAACTCAAAACTGGATTAACAAGTTATACAGGCAGAAAATATCACTTTAGGTACTACAAGAATCAATTTTTGTTCAGGTTATTAAGCTAATAACCCGGAGGAAATACAGATAGTAGGTTATAAATTCTAGCATTCTATAGTTAAGCAATACTTCAAATAAAAGTAGCTCCTTAAAAAGGTAGAATAAGAAAGCCAACAAGGCAATGCATTTCTTAAGATATTGTTTCTCCCTTTTTGGGGGGGAAATGGAGCCAAAGGATGCAATGAAAGAGCTATAACAAAGATTATGAATCATACCTGCATAGCAAATTGCCCTACGACATACCTTTAGGGCAAATTTCAAGAAAATTTAGACAATTCCTGACAATATGTGAAAAAAAGATAACTTACTAAATAAAGATATTTTTTAAAAAACAGAGATAATTGTAACTGTGATTCTAAATTAAAAACTGATATTTATATGAAAATCTTGAAATATTAAAATGATAAAGAAATTTTATAAGCTGCATATTAACAATAGAAACTAATTCTGCTTATTTTCAAAAAACAGTATCGTGAATGTTAAAAGCTTTCTAAATGAGTTTAACCACAGCAGAAAAAAATATTTCAAAATGTGGTAAAACAGATTACTAAAGAGGCTATGGAATCTTCCATTTTAAGATTAATAAAGTCAGGAACACATTTATCTTGCCTTGTTTAAATGAAGCCAGATTCAAGGCTTAAGGTTGAATTAGGTGAAAGCTGATAATCCCCACTCATCAGTCATGTCTGTGGATTCTCTAATCAAAGACACCAAAAAGGCAAGAAAGTACAGCCTGAAAAATTTACAACATTCCTATACCACAGATAATCAATCTATATGTGAAAGGTGTCTATAATAACATTATACAGAAAAAATAAAATATACATAAAAAGATAAGACATATAAAAGGCAGAAACTTCAGAAGAAACTTTAAACTGATTTTTGAGTCAGTTGATCCAATTATCTTTCTTTAATTAGAATGTTATTACAGAAATATTTATGATTGTAATTTCAAATATTATATATTATATATATTTCATATATGCTATACTTTACATTTCATACATATTTCAAATATATGTCTCTATATAAATGGGTATATATAAATTTTAAATACAAAACTAGAACTTTCTATTCAAAACAATGTACTCTTATTCCACTGTAAATTAACAGAGATTTCAGCTGTGAAACATACAGTCAAGAGGCTTCCCCAAGGCGCCCCTCTTTCCACCCAGTATTGGGTGCTGTGGGGATGCAAAGAAAAAGTACTTAGTTCTAATACTTACAGACCTCACATTCTAGCAGGGGTGAGTGTTGTGTAAACAAGTAATTATGACGTGTGATAAATGCTAAAATAGAGGCTTGTGCATAGTGTTTCCAAAGATCAGACTGAAATGAGTTATTATACAGGCTTATGGCCCAGGGTAAGATGAACAGCTATAGGCACTGCCAATAGAATGTAAGGACAGATTCTCCCAGGGAAAGCTACAGCAGAGCTCACTGATAAAATTTAAAAAGGAATTACTAAATTACATACTGAACCTACCCTGGCAGGTTCTATTTTCAATGCCCATGGAATTTCCATTTGTTACTGGTATTCTCATCACAAAAAATTCTCATCCTGTAACAAAAGCTGGCCAGTACACTTGTCAGGCATAATAAGAACAGGACCCATGTAACGTTTCAAGTCAATATTGATGACATCAGCCCAAAATCAGACACAACCAAGTCATCAGCACCATGGGGAATAAAAAAGAGCCATTTATCTTTAAAAGCCTTTTAAATATTCAGTAGCTCTAACGCTATTAAGAAATAAGGTAGCATTAGTTCAAAGTCTTGGGAAACAGGCCTGCCCTTTCCTTTCAATACTTGTGCATTTAAAACGGTCCCACTGCATTTAGTGTTCTTCACAGAGCAGCTGACAAATCATTTCTCCAAACTGGCAAAGGGTGTCGAAATTAAAATTTAAAACAAGAGTCAGCAGGAAAAATGAAGGGGAGGGGAATCTTCTTCCTTTTTGATACTACATAAATATATTATTAAAATATTCGGTTTTTTGTTACGTGAACCAGACTTCGAAATAACTAATATACAACAGAACTGAAATTGTATGAAATTTTTTAAATGGCATAGTAAATGTCTTTTTATCAAGGACTTATTTTTTTGTCATCCTAATACATTTAGTTTAGCTTTTACAAATTACAGAACATATATACCACATCTTTTCTGAAAAAAATTCCTTGATCATTTTCCAGTTAATTATTTTCAGTTTTACACATTCGGAAACCACTTGCTGAGGCTTTTGTAGTGTTTCCTTTGAGGATCCACGTAATAAAGTTTATATGGTCTGTTCTCATTAATATCTGCACATTGATTATGTCTGACAAAAATCTTAATATGCTTTTAGAACTAGACAGCCACTACCCCCACACTGCCACCAGGATCACGAAACCACTTTGGGCATCCTACCTTCTCACCATTTCCAGATGGGCATTTATTTCCTTTCTTTAAATTTTGAATGCTCCTAATTTGTTTAATTATGCTAAAGGAACTAGAGTCACCTGCCATCCACTAGTAAGGTTTTCCACTGGCTTTTTCTGTCCAAAGACCATGTACTCCTGACCCTGTTTTTACTTCTCACTCAAAAAGACTGTTTTCCTATCCAGCAATCACACCTTAATACTAATGAGAGATTTGCTAAATTCATCACTCCTCCTCTTGCTATTCTTAGAGCTTGTCTTCTCAAACGCTGTGCTGACACCAAGAAAGACTCTGCATGTTGTTTGTTTTTCCTAATTACAATCTTAGCAGTCCATTTCAATTAGATCAGAAAATGAAGAGTTGATTATTGACATGTATGTATAATTATATTTTTTTATCTACATTTACTCATTTATCCTAATTTTAATTTACAATCAAGTTAAAGTTAGTTCTTTGGTTAACATGAAAGGATTGTCAATGTGGAATAGAAAATTAAGGTAAGCATACAATGATAGAAAACTGCTTAATGATAAGTATAAATGATCACATTATAATAGAACCCACGAAAATGTTTTACCAACAGAAACACAAGAGTTGCCAAGGTTAGACATCAACAAGCCATGCATCAGTACCTGGACTAATTGAAAACAAACAAAACTAAAATATACTTGAGGAGGACAAAAGGAACGGAATGAAAAAATACTCAAAAAATTCAAATATTAGGACTGATTTATTCAAAGCAATAGAAAAGCATCTATTATCAAATGCAATAGACCTGATTATGTTAACAGAATAACTTCTGCTTAAGAGATCAGATATTTTTAGTTGATTGATTTTTCCAAAAAAGGAAAGAAAACCATGAGACTTTTTTAAAAAATACATTACATTAAGCCAAGACATCTCTGAAACATGGAGAAGCATATGTACAGTATGTAGCTTAGTGAATGAAGGGCTTAAATATGAATGTTAAGGTCCGAGAAAGGAAAGCCAATTACCAGCTCAATTACCAAAGTGACTCTAAAGCTACTATTCACGATAGTGAAACTTTTTATCCTGGAATCAGATTTGGACATAATACATTTATTTGGATAACTGCTATATAACTAGACCATGTTTTTAGGTTTTTCTTTCAAAAATAATTATATAATTGTTTAAAATTTTGGTCAAAAACATGAGAATCCAAATCAAAATACAATACTTGGAGAACAATTCTTTACAGGAAGAAGCTGAGATCAGAGGTGCAAGGTGCAGTTTCATGGCTAAGTCTATGAAAACAATGTATGTTTTTTTCTATTTCCTAGCTAGCACTTCTTTTTTTGTGTAGTATTTGAATGCATTATTTATTCAGAAAGATTAAACAGAAAAAAATTAAAATCAATTTGAGACTAAATAATAAATAGGATAATTGATTTTAAAGAATACTCCAACAAAGCAAAACTCACAAAAATGGTCAAATTATTTAAAACAGGAACAAATATTGCCTAAAACTAAAAGTTATAAAACCCATTTATAATCTAAAATTTGTGATTAGATATGGCATTAGAAGTCCATGTAGGTAATTTCAATAATGAATGTGCAAACAAGATCTTCATAATATATTTGTGAGGGTGTTAACCAAACGAGAATTTTAAAGCTGGTAAAATAGGAGAAAAGAACTGTAGGATTCAAGAACATGTGAAGCCAATACTACAATCTACATCTTTTCTGAAATGGCAAAAAAAAGAAAAAAGAACCTAGTCTCCCAGATAAGATTCTACTAATTTTAGAAAGTACCCTGAGAATGTTCATCTATGTGTGATAAGCAGTGTTGAAAAAAATGAGGCCTGTCTTTCAGGTCTGGGAGTGACCTCGTATCCCCAAACCTCCAGTGCCACAACCACTACCTTTCCTACATAGCTCCAAATAGCTCCCCTCACATAGCTCCAAATGCAACAGGACAAATTCTGGTAAAATACCCGCCAAAAGGATCCCATTCTCTAATTCTGTCCCCTCTCAGACTCTCAAAGATTCATCCAGTGTGTTCACACAGGCCATACTTTTGGTCTGAGACTTCAGAGTTTATATCCCCGCCCAGACCACACACTTTTACTCTGAGTGAACAGTTAACCCACCCTTGTGGACCAGGGACAGCACTCAAGCTTTCAAGGTGAAACCACAGAGGAAATCTCATGTATGGCCCCCACTTCACATCTGGATAACCAAGACCAAAAATTACTTAAAACCACTCATGGTCACCAATGTATCTGACTGCACTGCCTATAAACTGAATATCCTTACTGGAAAAGACAACCATAAATGTGCACTCAGACATTGGTTCTCCAGGTGGGTTCACCATATAACTCGCTTTCAGAGAAAGAATACCACCCTAAATCCAGGATGAATATCACAGTATATCAATGTGTGATTAGCTGACTATAATCGATTTTATGCGGGCTTGGAACTGGAGAATTCAGGACCACAAGCATCAAGCACAAGGTTTCAGCTTCATCTACTGACCCACTTTGCTCACTCATTTTTTCTTTTAGTGTTACCACAAGAAGTAGTGCATTCAATAACAAATACACTTTTTCTATTCCTTTGGGGAGAAACCTACCTGTAATTATTTGGTGATGAATGATAAAGACCTTCTGCTTTAGAGAATATCATTCAACAGAATTCCATTAAGTTACCAATGTGAAAAATTGAGTACCATACACATAAAATACACTCTCAACATAGCAGTTAATGCTATTGTATCAATCTTATTCTTTCCACCCACATGACTGTTTATCCAACCATAAAAATAACCCATAAAAATAATTGCAATTGGCTCAACACAAGGCTGTTTGCTTGTGTAGGTATCCTTACAAGTTATAAAATAAAGATCCTAATTCCTAATACAAGGATATACAGATAGCCATACCGAAACCCATAAAGCTTCAGACCAGGCCATTTATAACCACAGACTGATGAAAGAGTTGGTAACAGCCATTCCAGAGGTCCACTTGGCACTGTGTATCAAGAGCCTTAAAAATGCCTACCCTTTGGCTCTGCATACTCCTTTATAAGAATTTATCCTAAGGTAATAATTATAAATGATATAAAGATATATGAAAAATGTTCTTAACAGCACAATTTAAAATAACAAGATGCTTTATTAAGATGTTTAAACGTTCAGCGATAGAGGATTGAGCAGTTATCATATGGCCTATCTATATAAATTACTGAAAATTATGTTTTAGAAGATATTTTATGATGTAGGAAGTTATTATGTGTTGTGAGGTGGGGAGAAAAAAGAGGCTACCAAACACTAAGCAGAGTATGATCCCATTTTTGAAAAATTAAATATAAATTTAAGTGTAGAAAAAACCCTGAAAGAATATACACCAAAATATAACTATAGTTAATACCTCGGGTGGTGGGATTAGAGATATTTTTAATTTTATTCTTTTTGCTTCTCCATATTTTCTCTTTAATAATAAATATTACTTCCATAGAAAAAGTTAACTTCTTTCAGTTATAAAATTTAATAAGAATGGCACATAAAATTCCTATAAAGAATTATAAATTTCTTTGAGAAAGAAAATTTGGGAACATAGTCTGTCTACTACATAACACAAATAAGGAAATTTCTGTTGTGGTGAGTCATGTTATATGATTTGTTAGTTGTAGAAGCACAACTGACAAATCAGGGGTTGGGGGTCATGTAACCCCAGTCCCTGCCTGTTCTTCTGAAATAGAAAATGTGCTGTCACCACTGTATTTTCCTCTATGTCATCCTCACTTCTCCTTTTCTGGAGAAGTTCAATTCATAATTGACTGGATTTCTCCTCATTTTTCTTATTTCTTCCTTTTGCTACTTTCCTTTTTTATTACTAAAAAATTTTTCTTACTGATAAAAAACTAATTCCTTAAAATATACTTTATTATCTCAATTGATTCGAACAAAGAACTCTTCCTCCCAAAGAAAAATGAAATTGCATATCTGCAACTGACCAGAAATAAGAGAGAGAGAGAGAGAGAGAGAGAGAGAGAGAGAGAGAGAGAGAGAGAGAGAGAAACAATACCTTCCTCTTAATATTTTTGTGCTGTCTTTAGTTACTTAGACTAAAAAGTCTGCTAAGGAAAAAAAATACTACCTGTATTCAGGAGAAAGATAATTCCAAAAGCAAATGACTAAAACTGACTTGCTACTGTATAACACTCATTATGAGAAGCAAAAGGTTAACTTTGATTGCTGGATAAGATTTTTAAGGCATAGCCTGTCTTTTATGGGTTCTAAAACCAGGTTTGATAGAAAGAAATACAGCAAACCCTACATGCTCAAAGACTCTTTTTTGAATGGTCTGAAGATCCACAACAGGTAGCAAGCATAAGTTTTCTGAAGCACAAGCTTGAATTTGTACTAATGCAAGGCTTGTGTATGGGATGTCTGTCGCTTGGCCTAGGCATGCACCTGACCACAGGCTCCATCTCTGCATTTCAGCAAATCTTGATTTTCTACCTCACTTTACTCACATATTTTACAGTGGATGCCCAGAAGAAATAACATATTATTTTCAACCATGGGGTCTTCCCACTAATTTGTAAACTACTTGAGGACAAATAATGTCATTTCATCTTTGTATCCCTATCCCCTAACATCATAACTGTCCCACAGCAGGAACTACAACAATGATGATGATGATGATGATAGTTAACACTGAGAGCTTACTATAGAAGGACCTGGCACTGCTTTATGTCTTTTGCATACACTGTTTAATTTTCACAACTCAATGAGTTACTATTATCAATCTCATTTTATAGATGAGAAAACTGAGGCTCAACTTCTATTGCTGAAGGAATGAATGGCATGGAAAAAACGTGATCTTTGGATTCAAACAGAATTGATGGTGTTAAAAACCTGGTTTTTATACACTATGCCACCATAGGAAATTTATTTACCTGTTCTGAACTTCAGATCAATCATCTGTAAAATGAAGGAGGTATCTTCCTCATTGTGCTGCTGTGAAGATTCAATGGGATAACACCCAAAAGCATCTACCTCATTACTTGGCACATAAGAGGCCCTCAAATGTTAGTCCTTCTCCTCCCACCTCACCTCCTTCCTTTTCCCCTTTACCACTCACCATGCTAGTGGAAAAGCCAACTGGAGATGTCTTTTAACCTCACCCCCAGAGGTCATTCAAACTTTGATTGGTATTAGAATCACCTAGGGAACTTATACATACAAAAGCCCTAGGCTATTCCTAGAAGCCTGTACCTCTGTGTTTCTATTAGACCTCCAGGTGATCATGACAGACAGCAAGGTTTGAGAAGCACTGCTCTACAGGCCTTCGCTCCCTAGCTACTAGACCCTCTACCTCCCATCCAGGAGGGGAACTTGAACCTCTTGATGTTTGAAAAAACGTGGAGAACCTTCCTTCATCTGTCAGTACCAATCTAGAAGGCTTCTCAGTGATTTCCCTGATGTCTCTATCAGCAAAGAGAAGAGTGAGTGATAAAGGTGTTAAAGTAGGAGTTTGTAATTTCCAGAGGTTAAAACATCAGTCAGTGGATTCCACAGTAGCATACATCAGCAACTGGGTTGCATGTCCTCTTTTCTTGCCCCTCCCTTTCCCCAATTAACTGCTAAATTCTACCCAAGCCTACAGCTAACTACAATAGCAGGAAGCCTGAGTCAGCCCAAGCAGCAACAAGTGGGGAAGGGGCAGGAATAGGAGAAAAATTTACAGTTTTCACTCAGCTTATCAATAACAACCACTGAATTGCAGAGCAACACAATCTTTAATGGGGATAAAACTATAAACAGTCTTACAAAACAGAAATGGTTCAGTGAATACTGGTTTACATAAAATAATCTCCCAGGCAATGATTAAACAGGCTTCCAATAAGGTAATATGCAGAAAACAATTATGTTAATGTTATGTTAATATTAATTTTAATTAACTGTTCAAATTTCAGAAGAATTAATTGCTTTTTTATTTTGTAAAATTTGAACATTTACACAAATCTTTAGGAAGCCCGAACTCTCTCCATAAGGATTCTAACAGAGAACCTAATTGTGAGGAAGAAGTGGTACAGCAATTACGTGTGGTTTTCAAATTAATTAACTATTTTGTAAATATTATTCAACTATTGGAGCGAATAGTTTTGAGAGAATGAAAAAAATTAAAATTAGCTTTAGATTTCTGGAGATTCATGCTACTGAAGCTCTATTACCTAAGGCTTTACCAATAAGAAAACACTAAACATTGGTATTTCGGATATATCTTCAACCTAGTGGCCACTACCCATAATTGTGAGAGAAGTCTAATGATTTCAAGTGTAATGATCACAGATGGAAGAGTCGATCTTTCCTCAGACTTTTATTACCTTAGCAATCTACGAAAAATAAACACAAATTAATTGAACTGATATGTTTTGAACTCCAGCTCTGCTGGTATATATACAAAAAATAATCATGATATAAACTAAAATTTACTTACACCTACCACAAACACTAGATTATAAATTCTTTGAGAAAAGAAGCGAGGCGAAACAAACATACTCATCTTTGTTCTAAATTTGCTTTAAGCCAAATACAGAGACGCAAGACAGACACACACAGTGCTTTTATGAAAAGATATATTAATTAATTTAATTAATAATTAATGTATCTATACTAGGCAGAGGGAGATCCTGGTTGCAGGGAAGATGTAGTAGGAAAACCTGGAAGAAGATACCCAGAGGACATCTTCTCAACCAAGGGTTAAGGCAAAGCCCTGGGATAAAACCATAATCATCTTTTAACAAAAAGCAAGCAGTGGAAATGGAAATGCAAGCTGAGATATCGAGTGGCTGAACATGATGAGCCCTGAGAGAAACCTGCAGAAGTGAGGAATATGCTGGAGCTAAAAACTTCAGATAGTACAGTGGGCAATGCTCCCATACTTATGGGCCACTGAAGCTGGGCTTACACAAATAATATAGCAGTGTTGCCTCTACCAACCCTCAACCACCCCCATAAACAAAAATATGTAGGCTGCTTCTAAAGGTCACTGAACAAATACACGATTTCCTCTTGTGTGAAGATGTAAAAATATGACTGCTTAAGGATATTACGGAACTTAAAATTATAATTAACTATTAATTCAGTTATCTGTTTTTTCTCTCCCCTGGCTAGAGCATAAGCACTATGAGGATAGACGTTAGGATTACATCTTCTGTGTCCAATATCTTATCCCAGTTGTGAACCAGGCAAATATATGGTGGTAATGAATATTAGCTGAATGAATAAAGAGTGAATCAATTCATATGTAAGAGGTAAGAGATAAATAAATGAATAGAAACATTCAGTGGAAGGTCAGATCATCCTAAAAATATCCCAATAAAAAACTGAAGGCTAACATGCACTTTTACCAAAAACATAATTTATGAAAAGCAGTGATTGACATATCCAGATTTAGAATAAAGAAATGTAAATAAGTGTATAATGTATTCTTTGTAATATCTGTATGTCTACTCAGTAATAATTTCAAAGTTTTTGCTTTTCTTCAGAATAGAAAAAAAATCTGTCTTTACATGGTTTATATGCATTCCGATTATTCAAGACACTCTTACAAATTTCCAGGAGTACAAGTAAAGAACATGAGAAAACTGGCTAATGGCATTCCTAGGCATATGCTCATCCACATCTATCCAGACACTAGGCTTTTAGCCCTTTGCACAGTGTGAGACCTGATTACCTTAATTATTTTAACTTTGAAAGGAACCTCAATACAGAATTAAACTTTGCCCAGTCTTTCATCTAGACAATTTTTTTTAAAAAATGACACTATGTTGTTCATAGGATAGTTTCTCCTAACTATGTTAATTTCTTCAAAAATGTTTCATTTGCTAACTTTCCCAGCAAAATTGCAATTTAGGCATGTAGTTCAAAAATCATAAATCTCTTACTCACTTTAGTGTGAAGCAAGATTAATGTAGGCTGCTCATTCCACAATAGGCTGAACATAGACTTTACATTTCAAAGTGTATCTATGAACCTATACTATTCAGTGACTCAATTAAAGAAAATGATGAGAAATGTCTTCACAACAAAACGTCTTCCACAGGTTTTCTTCCTCCAAGTAAATGGTCATCAAACAGGAATTCCACATATATTAGATGCTGTAACCATTTCCACATTAAACGAAATTATTATATTGCTAAAAAATGCTGACCCCACTTAAGGATCCTGCTGGTCAGTGATTTCATCATTTTATCAAGCATGTGAAGGCTGTTATCTCCTAGCTGAATGTTGCTACAAGGTGGTTCCACAAACAGTTTGCTTAAAGACAGTGTTATCTGGAGAAAGAAGTCTCTTTGCCAAAGTAATGTAAATCATTTCCCAAGATATCTCACAAAATAGCCCAGACTTCTGACAAACTCCCTGTAAGAGAGTAGAAACAAGTATCCTTTCAAGGGAAACTGCAGAGTAATTAATACATATGCTGAAAACAATGCACAAAACCGACTTCTAAAGACAGGATCACGTTGCCATGCTAATAACTTCATTTTGGTGACTCAGTTGTTTAAGCTTCCCACTAATCAAATTTTCTAGGATAATTACCATCGAGAGATGAATTCAATTAAAAAAAAAGAATGATTAAAGACATGAAAAGTTTTCTTAATTTATTATACAATGCTAGGTTGGTCTGCCAGAGACACTGCCACATTATACTTCTTTTGTGTGTGTGTGCATACCCACCCTAAGACTTTAAATCAATCTATACTCTTTTCATAATTCCTACTACATGCTAAGTATCTCTTTTAATCCACAAATGAATAACGATCCTTTGTAATCAGAATCTCAATTTTTATTCATAATGATAAGGTACTGGTTATAGTAGCTATTAATATTCTACAGAAAATATTTTATAGGGGTTTACCTATCAAACCTATGGGCATTTTTAATGCTGCCCTGATTAATTCCGAATTCATCAGGAACCTAGCAGATGGCACAAAAGAAGCAAGTCCTAAAAGCAGTAGCAAATTTAACAAAATGCTATTGACACCAAATTTTCAAAAGCTATCAATTTGGCAACCTCATACTGATTTCTTATTTAGCAAAATAATGAGTATGGTGGCAGCATCATACTGCTTGACAACATAGAGCTCTTTGGGGGCATCTAGGCACTATGCTAACAAGCCAGAGGCACAAGCTCCTGATTCAATTACATGAAGACACAAGTGAGCAGGGAAGGATGGCACAAAACAAAAAGAAAATGACTTGGGAACTCGGGTAGTTGCCCAGGTGATGGTAAAGCACCAAGCTGAAAAACCTGTGGTCGCTAAGCAGCAGCAAAGACAGCAGGAGATTCCCGTCCAGCTTCATAGCAGCTGCAGTAATTTCAGATTGGTGGAATCACAGCACACCCTGGTGACAAAAATAAGCTACCTCTGGCTGGCCTGATGGAAGTCACTGAAGCACCCTCAAAGAGCAGACCATCTAACTTTTCTTCAAATCCTCCTGAGAATAACAAACACAGTGAGAAAACTTGCCCTTTATTAAGAAAAAAAGGAAAATCAAAATAGATTTTCTATAATACAAATGCTAATACTATTTTTAAAGCATCTGGCTTATTGGCTTACTATCGATGTGACCTTGGGCAAGTTTTTAGATTATTTGTGCCTCAATTTCACATTGGGAATTTTTTTAAAAAGTTCTCACAGGGTAGCCACAAGGTTCAAATAGACACAATATCTAAAGCATGCTTAGAACAGGACCTGGCACACCAAAAACACTATATGCAGTCATACATAAATAAACAAATGAAACCAGTTGAAGACATAGGATTTTTTAAGCTAAAAAGGAATAATATTAAAAGCTATAATGTATTGAATGCTTGCTATGTGCCCTCCACTGTGCTCTTTGCATATATTATCCCCTTTAATCTTTACAACAAACATGCATAGTAGGTAATATTATCTTCTTTTACAGATGAAGGAAGGCAAACGTTAAGCAGAAAACACAAAGCAAGTGGCAGAGCCAGGGTTCAAATCCAGGTATTCCTGACTCCAAAACTTATGCTTTAACCTTACACTGAAATATAGAGAAAGCTAATTTTACTCATCTGTTCCTATTTTATGGAAGAGGAAACTGAAGTGTCTTAGATAAAGCCCACCGATAGCTAGTGGATATGTGAGGAATTAAGGTATCTTAGCCTATACAGATAGATACCCTTTGCTCTAAATGACCTAAATAGGTACAAAATTCCATTGCCACTGGAAATTGTCTCTTGAATCACCCAGGACCATAGTTGGTCTAAGGCTATCTACCCTACCCCCACAACACACCCAAGCATATGCTATAGTAAATTAGAGAGCAGAAGAAATTTTTCTCCCTGGGTGTGGAAGGCAGCAAGGTCAGGTGTCCTGAATGACTCTGTAATATGATCAACTGCCAAGTCTAGTGCTAAAACATGTGGTAAATTTCAACTTTGTTTTTCCAAGGTAGAAAGAAAGACCTACAAGGAAAGCTAGATAAGGTACAGAAGCACACTAGCTGCCTCTCTCGGCCAACACCACTGATCATCATTTCAAAAATAGAGATCTGTGATGGGTGCATTTTCCCTGAGTATGCCCAGGTTTGAAAATGAAAGAAAAACCAGCCAGCTCCCCACCCATAGGTGTTGTCTAGAAATCATCTGGCAGCAGCTGGAGCTGACATGCACATAAGCTCTGCAGCAAAAACATTGATATTTTAACATTAACACTGAAAAGATCTGCGTAAATATTATTGAAAATACAGGCACATCTGCAAGATGTGCAATCATTACAGCCCAGAGCTCTCACCCTGTATAAAAATTAATTAACCCCTTCCTAGTTGTATGAATCAAACTAAACTAAATGCTGTGCTCAGAGTCAAGTGAAAAATATTAATTTGGGAACTGTCTTACAACTATATCTTTAGGCATTTGTTTATATAACCAATAGAAAAAAATACCTCTTTACATTAAAAAGTTTATCATTTACATGTTTTTATAGGTATCATAATGGAAATAATCTTTCCTTTAAAACAGTAAGTGCAAATTCATATTCTGAACAGATACTTTGAAACAAAGCCAGAGGTTACTTGTAATGGTCAAAATCCTAGTAAATGGCAATCCATTTTGCTTGGATCATTTCCCAGTATTTGTATTTTATTAAGTCATGCCAAACTTATTATTTTATCAACTATAGGCATCTTCTTTAGTACAAGTTGAGTATTGCTTGGGACCAGAAGCATTTTGGAACCAGAAGTGTTCTGGATTTTTTCAGATTTTGGCCTTTTTTAAAAAATACGACTGTAGTCACCATACTGTACATTAGGTCTCCAGAATTTATTCATCTTATAACTGAAAGTTTATACCCTTTGACCAACATCTCCCCATTTTCCCCACTACCCAGCCCCCCACCCCAGCCACTACCATTCTATTCTTTGCTTCTATGAAATCAATGTTTTTATATTCCACATATACATGAAATCACGCAGTATTTGTCTTTCTGTGCCTGGATTATTTCACTTAACCTAATGTCCTCCAGGTTCATCGCTGTTGTTGCAAATGGCAGAAATTCCTTCTTTTTATTTTTATTTTTTTTTATTGTTTGTTATTATAGGGGTACAGATGTTTAGGTTACGTATGTTGCCCTTGCCCCCCCTTCCCCCCAAGTCCCAGTTTCAAGCGTGTCCATCTCTCGGATGGTGCGCATTGCACTCTTTGTGTATGCATATATCCATCCCCTCCTCCCCCTCGCCCCTCCCCCTTCCCCCTCCTCCCCGCCCGACATCCAATAGATGTTATTCTTATATGTACACTTATGTGT
>RJWJ010000741.1:20873-182163 GCA_004363605.1 Indri indri
CAGGAGTATACAAGAGGTGCTATATCACCATTGTTTCTTAAAGCTGAATAGTACTCCATGGTATACATATACCACATTTTACTAATCCACTCATGTATTGATGGACACTTGGGCTGTTTCCACACCTTTGCAATTGTGAATTGCGCTGCTATAAACATTCGGGTGCAGGTGTCTTTTTCATAGAGTGATTTTTGTTCTTCTTTTTAAAGATGAATGGTATTCTATCGTATTTATATATACCACAATGTCTTTATTCACTCATCCATCAATGGACATTTAGGTTGTCTCCGTATCTTGGCTATTATGAATAGTGCTGCAATGAACATGGGAATGCAGCTGTATTATTGACATGCTGACTTCATTTCCACTGGATATGTACCCAGAAGTAGAACTGTTGGATCATACAGTAGTTCTAGTTTTAATTTCTTGAGTAACCTCCATACTGTTTTTTCCCATGATTGTGCCAATTTACATTCCCATCAACAATGTATGAGGGTTCCCTTTTCTCCACATCCTTTCATTGCTTGTTTTCTTTTGTCTCTTTGATAATATAGCCATTCTAATAGGTATGAGGTGATAGCTCATGTGGTTTTGATTTGCATTTCCCTGATGATTAGCGATACCGAGCACCTTTTCATGCACCTGTTGGCCATCTGTATGTCTCCTTTGGGAAAATGTCTATTCAGGTCCTTTGCCTGTTTTTTTGGTGATTTTTTTTTTTTTTGGATAAGTTCATTATATATTTTGGATTTGGATATTAACTCTTTATCAGATACATAATTTTAAAATACTTTCTCCCATTTCATAGGTTGTCTTTTCAGTTTGCTGTTTCTGTTGCTTTGCAGAAACTGTCTAGTTTGGTGTACTTGCATTTGTTTATTTTTGCTTTTGTTGCCTGTGCCTTTAGTGACATATCCTAAAAATCATTGCCAAAACCAATGTTATGGAGCTTTCCCCCTATGTTTGTTTCTAGGAATTTTATGGTTTGAGATCTTATTCTTAAATTTTTAATCCATTTTGAATTGATAATTGTGTAGGGTATAGGATAAGAATCCAATTTCATTTATTTGTACATGGATGTACAGTTTTCCCAACACCATTTTTGAAAAAACTATCTCTTCTCTATTGTGTATTCATGGTGCCTTAGTCAAAGGTTAGTTGAACATGGGCTTACTTCTACGTTTTCTATTCTGTTCTATTGGTCTTTGTGTCTGTTTTTATGCCAGTACTATACAGTTGTGATTGCTATAGCTTTGTAATATAATTTGAAATCAAGAAGTGTAATGCCTCCAGCTTTGATCCTCTTTCTCAAGGTCTTGAGGTCTTTTGTGGTTCCACATAAATGTTAGGACTGTCTTTTCTATTTCTCTGAAAAATGCCATAGGAATTTTGATAGGGATTGCATTGAATCTGTGGATAGCATTGAGTAATATGGGCATTTTGAAAATATTGATTCTTCTGATCCACGAACACGAGTTATCTTTCCATTTATCAATGTCTTCTTCAGTTACTTTCATCAATGTTTTATAATTTTCAACGTACAAATCTTTCATTTCCTTGGTTAAATTCATTCTTATGTATTTTATTCTTTTTGATGCTATTGTAAACATGATTATTTTCTTAATTTTTTTTAGATAGCTCACTGTTAGTATATAAAACGCAACATTTTATGTCACAATTTATATCTTTTTATATGGTGTATCCATTAACAAATTGTATATTTACCTTTACCAGAAAATTTTATACTTTCATATGTTTTCATGTTACTAATCAGCACCCTTTCATATCAGCTTGAAGAATTCCCTGTAACATTTTTTTGTAAAGCAGGTCTAGTGGTGATCAACTCCCTGAACTTTTGTTTGCCCAAGAAAGTCTTTATCTCGCCTTCATTTCTGAAGGACCATATTGCCAGGTAAAGTATTCTTGGTTGGCAGGGTTTTTTTAATTTCAGTACTTTTAACACTTTTAATATATCAACCCACTCTCTCCTGGCCTGCAAGATTTCTGATAAAAACTCCACTAATAGTCTTAAGGAGATTCTCTTAGTTGTATATGATGAGGTTTTCTCTTGATGCTTTCAAAATTCTTTTATCTTTGATTTTTGACAGTTTGATTATAATATGTCTTGATAAAGACTTCTCTGAGTTAAATTTGATTGGATATCTTTGAGCTTCATGCACCTGGATACCCATATCTCTCCCCAGATTTGGAAAATTTTTAGCCATTATTTCTTTAAATAAGCTTTCTACTCCTTTCTCCCTCTCTCCCTCTCTCTCTCTCTCTCTCCCCCCCCGCCCCCCCCTTTCTGGAAATCCCATAATGTGAAAGTTAGCTCTCTTAATTGTATCCCATAAATCCTCTCTTTATTGAACATTTCATTTTGTTCATGTATTGTGTTTCTAATTTCATTGAGTTTTCTCTCTGGGTTCTCTTATAGTGTGCTGAGCTTTTTTAAAACAATTATTTTGAATTCTTGTCAAGAAATTCAAAGATCTCCATTTCTTTGGGGTCAGTTAATGGAATATTATTGTGTTCCTTTGGTGGTGTCACGTTTCCTTGATTTTTTTCATGTTCCTTGAAGTCTTGCGCATTGTTGTCTTCACATCTGAAGAAACAGTCACCTCCTCCAGCCTTTATTGATTGGCTTCAGGAGAGAAATGCCTTCACCAAACAGCCTGCTTAGGGATTCTGTGGCTCCCTCAGACCTTTTCTATGAAAGTGCCCTTTTGTTCCCTCTTTGTACAGAAAGGATCTTAAGATTATATGCCTTCTCTCAACCCCTCAAACCCAGGCCAGGTACTGAGAACCTCCCGTTTGTTTTCCCCAGGGCAGTGCCCTGAAATGCTCACATTTGTGTGCCTTCTCCCAGTCCTGCAGGGTGGAGCCAACTGTCTGCCTAAAATGTTTGCACTCATCATCCACAGGGGCATGCTCAGGGAGCCAGCCTCAGGAGAAAGGTGAGGCACACAGTGCATTCAGAGTGCCTATAGGCCACTTGGTGGGGACGGTCCACAAGCAAGGTGTCTACCTCAGTATTCTGGATGGGACAAGAAATAAGTAGGCTTCTTGGTCAGCATCCTGCATGGCTAGAGGAGCCAAACAGTCACTCACTACAGTCTCACTTTTTACCATGGGAGAAATCATGAGGCAAGGGATTCTCTCTTGGCATTGAGATGTGCCACCTTGGAGACAAGGCAGCATAAGTAAAGGGAAACTGGTTTTTTTTCCCTCCTCAGTGTATCTATTCTCTGATTTTTTTTGCTCCAATAGTGTGCTAGAACTTCTTTGTTGGACTCCTGGACTACTACAAAGATTCTCTCATCCATGGGTATTTGTCAAAATTAATGTTTGTGTGGGGGAGGGGATAGCAATAGAAAACTCCTATTATACTGTCTTTCTGACATTACTCCCAGAAAAATTAACTGTGGTATGGAAAGATATTATCTATTATTCCTGTCCTGTGTTTAAACAGTGGCTCTTCCTTTAGTATTTATCAGCTCTTCTCACAGAAAACATGGCTCTTTAATCTTTTTTCACCTAGTGCTAAAGAGCTAGGAGGTATTCAATACTTGTTTAGTAAGAAGTGAAGTGCTAAACTTTATTTAAAGAAGAAAAATATCTTCCATTGCTTAAATGTCTATGCCTCTTGGAAGGGCTGGCCTCATGAGGCCTGTGCTGAAGAGGGCCCTGTGCTTGGTTTAATGCTTTGCCATTGCCACCCTGAAATTCCTAATAATTTTTAAACAAGAAATCTCATATTTTTATTTTGCACTGAGCCCACCAATTATGCTGCTGGTCCTGTATGTTCACATTACTTAAAGCGAACCTTCAGGATCAATCCATGTAGAGAAATGGCTGTTTCAACTGCTTCCAAAAGTCACAGGGTCTGAACTCAATACTTATTTGCCTCTAAATTGTTTAATAAATAAATATTTATTAAACAAAATAACTCTATGTAATGGAAATAAACACCAATACTTTCTGATTTATGTAATTTTTAAAACAATGAAAAGATTCATGTGAAGTAGCTATAAAACTATTCTCATCTATGTCTCTCTTTCATCTTCGTCTTCATATCTTTTAGAATACAATGATTCCATAATTATACTATATCTCAAAGAATAAATAATAATAACATCCTATTTTATTGAGCATTTATTATGAACGTGGCCTGGACATTTTACATATATTATTTCATTTAACTAAATAGTGGTACTATTATTAATGGTCTTTTACAGTTGAGTCAAGAATAAGTAATACATTAGAACTCAGGAAAATCAGCAAGAAAAAATCAAACAACCGTATCGAAAAGTGGGCAAAGGACATGAACAGAAACTTTTCAAAAGAAGACAGAATAATGGCCCAAAAATTATGAAAAAATGCTCAACATCTCTAATCATCAGGGAAATGCAAATCAAAACCACAATGAGATATCCCTTATCTCCAATGAGACTGGCCTTTATCAAAAAGTCCCAAAACAATAACTGTTGGCATGGATGCGGAGAGATAGGAACACTCATACACTGCTGGTGGGACTGCGAACTAGTGCAACCTTTGTAGAAAGCAATATGGAGATACCTTAAAGAGATACAAGTAGAATTACCATTTGATTCAGCAATCCCATTACTGGGCATCTACCCAAAAGAACAAAAGACACTCTATAAAAAAGAGACCTGTGCCCAAATGTTTACAGCAGCACAAATCACAATTGCAAAGATGTGGAAACAATCCAAGTGTCCATGAATACATGAGTGGATTAATAAAATGTGGTATATGTATACCATGGAGTACTATTCAGCTTTAAGAAACAATGGTGATATAGCACCTCTTATATTCTCCTAGATAGAGCTGGAAGACATTCTACTAAGTGAAGTATCCCAAGAATGGAAAAACAAGAACCACATGTACTCACCAGCAAATTGGTATTAACTGATCAACACATAAATGCACATATAAGAATAACACTTACTGGATGTCAGGCAGAGGGGAGGGGGGAGGAGGGGATGGGTATATGCATACACAAAGAATGTGATGCGCACCATCCAGGGGATGGACACACTTGAAGCTCAGACTTGTGGGGGGAGGGGGGAAAGGGCAACATATGTAACCTAAACATCTGTACCCCCACAATATGCTGAAATAAAAAAAAAAAGAATAAGTAATGCAGTCAGGATTTGAACTCAGGTAGTGTTATTATTGTTGTTGTTAAACTAGATCATTACTTTTTACTGGTGAGCATTTTGTGTGGTACAACTGATTTTAATTGTGCCCTTCACATTAAAAAAATGTTACATGAAAAACATTAAATTTCTAAGTTATATGCCTGTGTTGTCTCCATTTTTAATCTGCTTTACTGAGGTATAATTTAAATATAATTAACTGCATATTTTATAGTGTACACTTCGATAAGTTTTGTCATATATTTATGTCCATGAACTCATCGCCACAATCAAGATAATGAAAACAGTCATCACTTCCAAAAACTTTTTTGTACCTCCATTGATAATCCTTCTCACCTCTCAAGTAATTTTATTCTAGATCTGAGCTCTTAACTACTAACACAATACTGCAGTGCAATGTATAAATCACAATTTTAAAAAGCTAAGAAGGTTGTCTTTTGCAAATGAACAGTGTAACTGTAGAGCAATACTGTTCAACGGAAATATAATTTTAAATTTTCTAATAGCTACATTAAAAAGTTAAAAACAAGTGAAATTAATTTTAATGTTTTATTAACTTAGATTTGAAATATTATCATTTTAACATGTAATCAATATAAAAATATTATACAGCTGGCTCTTGAGCAATACAGGTTTCAACTGCACGGGTCCACTCATATGCAGATTTTCTTCTGCTTCTACCACTCCTAAGACAGCAAGACCAACCCTCTTCTTCCGACCAACCCCTCCTCTTCCTTCTCGTTTTCAATATACTGAACATGAAGATGAAGATCCTTATGACAGTTTGCTTCCACTTAATAGTAAACATATTTCCTCTTCCTTATGACTTTCTTAATAACATTTTCCTTTCTCCAGCTTACTTTATTGTAAGAATATAGACTATATACATATAACATACAAAATATGTGTTAATTGACTACACAATCAGTAAGACTTCCAGGTTATCAGCAGTAGTTAAGTTTTTCAGGAGTCAAAATGTTCTACTGTCGGGGTAGGGGTTGATGCCCCTAACCCCTGCATTGTTCAAAGGTCAACTGTATTCTCTTTTTTTGTAGTAAGTCTTTGAAATCCAGGGTGTACATTGCACTTAAAGCACATCTCAACTCAGACTAGCTACGTTTCAAGTGCTCAATAGCCATATGTGGCTAGTGGCTACCATATTGTGCAGCAAAGGTCTAGACATTAAGTGATGAAGGTAGGGAGTAAAGAATTATCATGACTGGGAATGAATTCTGAGGGCAGATAAAATTTGATTTGGGTCCTGAAAGAATGCTAAGGTTTAGAGAAATGTGGAGCGCATTTCCAAAGGAAATAGTATAAAGGAAGAGAACAGAAGGTATGTTGGAGTAGACGTTTGTTTTTAAAATTAATTATGTGCCTAGTACATATTAAACAGTGTGACACTCAGTATAGAACACACACATTCTTACATCAGTGGTTCTAAAACTTGAGTATCAGAATCACCTGGAAGGTAAAACAGAATTTGCTGGGCCTTACCCTGAGTTTTTGAATCAATAGGTCAGAATTTGCATTTCTAACAAATTTCCAGGTGGTGCTAATACTACTGGTCCACAGACCACACTTGGAGAACCACTACCTTACACTGACACTTTGAAGTAGACATTAAGGCTATTAAGTATGAAATGTCTGATTTCCTTAAGTACTAAGTTTGACAGTTGATATCTCTGACATCTCACTTTGACACTTCTTGTTTTATTTTTACTGTGAAGGTACATCCTCATTCTTTCAAAAGCACAGTTTGGCTTATGATTATCTTTCAAGTTTTTTTTAGAACAATTTTTATGAAACCATGAATAAGTCAAAATTCCTGTTATTTTCGAACATGAGTTCTGTCATGGAACGAATGCAAAGTAGACAGCTTGAAATATCAACAAAGTGTTTGGGAAGGATGTGGCTAATAAACACACAATGTGTCAATCAGCGGTTTGAGAAGTTCTGTTTGGTAATTTTAATCTTGAAAATGAGCCACGTAGGCAACCAAGGAAGATAATGATGACCTGAAAGCTGCAGTGGATCTGAATCCAGCTCAACCTACTCATGAATTAACGGCAAGGTTTGATGTTACTATTCCAACAATACTGGACAATTTGAAACAAACTGGAAAGGTAAAGAGAATGGATAGATGGATTGCACATGAATTAAACAAGTGTCAGAAAAGAAATCTTCTTGAAAAACAAGTGTCAGAAGAGAAATCATCTCAAAGGTTGCCTTTCTTTGCTGTTACAACATAAAAGGCAAACCATTTCTATACCATATTGTTACGTGTGATGAAAAATGGATTCTTTTTGACAATTGCAAGCATTCAGCACAATGGTTGGATAAAGATGAAGTGCTGAAACACAGTCTAAAACTGAATATTAATCAAGAAAAGCTAATGGTATCTGTTTGGTGGTCCAGTGCTGGTATTATCCACTACAGCCTCATAAAACCTGGTCAATCTATTACAGCAAATGTCCACTGCAACCAACTAGACGAAATGATGAGGATGTTTGTGATTAAGCAGCCCAGACCGGTCAAGAGAAAAAGGTCAATCCTTTTGCAAGACAATACTCACCCACCTGTTGCACAAATAACCTGCTCAAACTACAGCAGCTGGACTTGGAAACTCTCTGTCATTCACCATATTCACCAGACCTTGCACCAACTGACTACCACATTTTCCAGGTTTTGGACCAGTTCTTGCAAGGAAAAATATTCAATTCTCAACAAGATGTGGGAAATGCCTTTCACAACTTCATTGCCACTCGCTCTCTAGGCTTCTTCACTGCTGGCATAAACAAGCTACCATTAAGATGGGAAAACTGTGTCAACAGTTTAGGCACGTACTTTAATTGTACCACTTCTTGTTTTAGATATACTATATTACACTTCTGATTCAAAATCAGACATTTCATATTTAATGACTTTAATATTATCTCCATTTTATAGGTAAGAAAGAGAGGCTCAGGAAAGCTAAGTAACTTGCCAGGGATTGCATACGTAATATATGACAAGACTATTATTCAAGTCCAAGTCTGAAATTTAAATCTAGGTCCATTTGACTTTAGCTTTTTATTCCCCTATGATTTCTTCTAAAACTTTTATAGTTTTTGTAGTTGTATTTAAGTTTATGATCCATTTTGAGTTTACTTTTGTATATGGTGTGAGGTAAGAGTCAAAATTCTTTCTCTGCATGTAGATATCCAATTGTTTGAGTGCACTTGTTGAAATAATTATCCTTTCCCCATTGAATGCCCTTGGTATTTTTTTGTAAAAATCAGTTGTCCACGTATGTGTAAGTCTATTTCTGGACTCTATTTTTTTCCATTGTTCTCCATTCTATTCCAATGATCTATGTGTCTATCAACACCAATAACATACTGCCTTCATTACCATGGATTTATGTAAGTCTTGAAATCATATTACATAATTCCTCTAAATTTATTCTTTTTTCAAAACTGTTTTGGCTTCTAGGATCTTTGCATTTCCATATAAATTTTAGAATCATCACATCAATTTCTATAAAAAAGCCAGCAAAGATTTTGATTGGAAGTGTGTTGAATTTATAGATCAATTTCCAGAGAATTGACAGTTTAACAATATTGAGTCTTCCAATCTATGAACATGGTACCTCTCCCCATTTATTTAGGTCTTCTTAAATATTTCTCACTAATGTTTTGTGGTTGTCAATGAATCATTCTTTTATGTATTTTTTCAAATTTATTCCTATCTAAATCATATTTTATGCTACTGTACTTTTAAATTTCAATTTCCAAATATCTACTACTAGTATATAGAAATAGGATTGACTGTTCTATATTAATCTTATATCCTAAGACCTTGCTAAGCTCACTTATTAGTTCTAACAGCATTTTTAATATAATTCTTAGGATTTTCTACGTAGATGATCATGTTTTCTGTAAAGATACTTACTCTTTTCCACTCTGCTTTTCGTTTCTTTTTCTTTCCTTATTGCATTGGCTAGGACCAGTTCAATGTTGAATAGAAATGGTGAGTATGAACATTCTTGCATTGTTTCCAATATTAGGGAGAACACATTCAGTCTTTCATCATTAAGTATGACATTAGCTGAAAGTTTTTCAAAGATGTCCTTAGTATTATAAGGAAGTTCCCATCTAATATTAGATTTCTGAGTTTTTATCATGACTAGATATTGAATTTTGTCAATACTTTTCCTGTATCTATTGAGATGAACATAAGGTTTTTCATTTTAAGCCTGATAACATGGTTAATTACATTGAATTATTTTCAAATTTTAATCAACCTTAAATTCCTAGGATGGGGATATTCTCTACTAGGTCATGATTTATTATTAATATCATTATTATATATTTCTAGGTTCCTATGCTAAAATTTTGTAAAGAATTTGTGTATTTATGTACATAACAGATATTGGTATGGACTTTTCTTTTCTTACTGTATCATGGAAAGGAGATCTGAGTGGCACATCACAGTATCTATTAACACCATATTAGGCAAAGTATTTAGAGATACAAGAAAGAAAGATATTATAATAAATCATGCCAGAAACTTTAGTTAGGTATGTGCTTATCAAGGTATACACGACTTGGTCCTTGACTTCATTCAGATCTCAGTATAAATATCATCCCTTCAGGACATTTCCTATTGGAAATGGCACCCATTTTACTGTGTTTGATTTTCTCATGGTGCTTATCACCATCTGACATTTTAATATAAGTTTATTTGTTTATTGGGCATTATCTGTCACTCCCATTGGAATTATAGGAGGGGAGCAACTTTATCTTGTTTACCACTATATCCCCACTGTCTAGAACAATGTGGGGAAAACAACATATTTATAAATAGTCAGAGCTCACTTGATATTTGTTTTGGAAGCGATAATGATTTATCATCATTGATAACTCATTAACTATACTGTGGTTGACAGAATATCAAAGGTTGGCTCACACCTGTAATCCTAGCAATCTGGGAGGCCAAGGTGGGAGGATCGTTTGAGCTCAGGAGTTCGAGACCAGCCTGAGCAAGAGCAAGACCCTGTCTCTACTAAAAATAGAAATTAGCTGGACAACTAAAAATATATAGAAAAAATTAGCCAGGCATGGTGGCGCATGCCTGTAGTCCCAGCTTCTCAGGAGGCTGAGGCAGAAAGGATTGCTTGAACCCAGGAGTTTTGAGGTTGCTGTGAGCTAGGCTGACACCATGACACTCTACCCTAGGCAACAGAGTGAGACTCTGTCTCAAAAAAAAAGAATATCAAAGGTTGTAACTTAGTCTAGGTTCCTGGTGAGAAATGTAAAATATAAAACTAACAACTTTAAGGTAAATCATTGTGATAGTTAATTTTGTCTGTCAACTTGACTGGGCCACAAACTGCCCAGCTATTTGGTCAAACATTATTCTGAGTAATGTTTCTGTTAGGGTGTTTTTGCATGAGTTTAACATTTAAATTGATAGACTGAGTAAAGAAGATTGCCTTCCCTAATGTGGGTAGACCTCATCCAATCAGGTGAAGGCTTGAATAGAACAGAAAGGTTGACCCTCCCCCAAGAAAGAGAGGATTCCTACTGCTTGATGGTCTTTGAGCTGGGAACATCAACTTTTTCCTGCCTTCAAATTCAGACTGAAACATTGGCTCTTCCTGGGCCTTGGGCCTGGTAAGTCTTCAGACTAGAACTTATGCCATCAGTTCTACACAATCTTTTCTTCTGATTCTCAGGCCTTCAGATTCATATCAGAACTACACTATTGGCTCTCCCAGGTCTCCTGCTTGCCAACTCACCCTGCAGACCTTGGGCCTTCTCAGTCTCCATACTCATATGACCCAACTCCTTATAATAGATCTCTTTCTATGTGTATATGCTGCCTATTGGTTCTGATTCCCTGGAGGACCCTGACTAATACTGAAGCTTAAAGCAACTACCATTTAACTTCTCATAATTCTGTAAGTCAGGCACATGGACAGGATGCAGTGCAGATACTCTGTGACATGGGTGGACCTCATACAATCAGTTGAAGGCTTGAATAAAACAAAAAGCCTGACCTTCTCCAGCTTGTCAACTGCAGATCTTAGAACTTGTCAGCCTCCTTTATCATGTGAGCCAATTCCTTATAATGGATCTCTTTTTATATATCACCTATTAGTTCTGTTTCTCTGGAGAATCCTAATAGTCATCTTATTTAAAAGAAATAAATTTCTAACTATGAAAGTAAAATATAAATGGAACCCTAAGTAATTAATGTGTATTTTATTATTCTCTGCAAAGAACATTAATAATCAGTTACAATTTATCTGTCAAATACGTTGCTTTTTATACGTACATTTGAGGGAAAAAAGGGCTTTGTGAAGGGCTCTGTCTCTTAAGAGAAGGAAATCTAAACATCTAAAGAAAGAAGTATCAAGTCTCCTATATATATTCAAGTCAACTAAATACATTTCAATATTTACTTAAAATTCAAAGGCTGTCAGTAAAGTCAAAGAATATGAAGCACACCCTTATCCAAATGTCATGCCAAAATATCTTGAAATGCCAAAAAATAATTTTTGGATTAAAGGCCTCTTGGGAAGCTACATGCCTATGCCCTCCATCAGTGTGAATAATAAAAAACTAACTGGATTTCTAGTGTAAAATTTAAATTGACATATTGTGATGTTATTTCATCCAAATCATTTTGAGAGACAAAAATGTTGCAGACAAATTGTGCTGCTTCTTGCAAAGCTGCATTTAAATGACTTCTCATAAGCAAATGCCTATTTGACTTACATGAAAGTGCATACAAACTAATCTAGCTTGCTTTGGGTGAATTTAGATGGTTTTGCTATTTGATTGATAGTTAATATATGAAGGCTATAAAGTGTGTTTGTTTTAAACAAGAGAAAAGAAAAAGAATAATATTTCATTTGAAAAGTGTTTCCACTTAGATGTTAAAAGCCAAACCTATTATTCAGAAAATAACCCCTTATCTACTGCCCAAATGAATAGTATACATTTTAAGGAAGTCATGAATATTATCCAATATGGAAACATTTTTATAAAAAAAAACTGCCACAGTTTTTTCAAAGTTTCTATATTGACAGATCTTGAAGATAAAATTTAAACAAAACTTGGTCCTTGAAAGGAAATTCTCCATTAAGAAGATTTCACTCTCCTAAACTGGTTCATAATTTATCTCAAAAAACCTGACAAATTTATCCCAATTTGTTTCAATTTGAAAGGAGTGTCTCTATTTAGCTCCAAAGAAAAAGTAGAACTTGAACCTTTCTGCTCCCCATAAGGCAGTGATCAACAATCCCTGATCGTAGATTGTGAACTACTAAAATCGTGTTATTTCAATTTAGGCCACCAGAATGGTAGGAGTATACTGCTTTAATGAATCTTCCTATGTTAAATGTAGATATTTGGTTTAGGGCAAAAAGGAAAAAAAAAAAAAACCCAAACATTTTTCCTACAGTTCTTGCCACTTACATCTTTTTATTAACCTTCTCTCCGAATTAAAGCCATCCCTAAAAATGTAATAAAATCTATCTCTTGATAGACTTGTGTGAGCCAGTTTAATTAAGTCCAAACAACAAGATTCCTGTATACACAATGACATTGTCATTTTCAGCTTGGGATAAGTAACAGACTGAATTGTAGGCATATTGCAGAGATACTGCAGGTTCCAGACCATCATAACAAATAAAGCTAATAGTGCAATAAACTGAGTCACACCAATTTTTTGGTTTCCCACCACATATAAAATTATATTTACACTATACTGCAGTCTATTAAGTGTGCAACAGCATTTTGTCCAAAGAAAACAATGTATATACCTTGATTAAAACTATTTTATTGCTAATAAATATTAATGATCTTCTGACTCTTCAGCAAGTCATAATCTTTTTGCTGGTAGAGGGTCTTGGCTGCTGACTGATCAGGTTGGTAGTTGCTGAACATTTGGGTGGCTGTGGCAATTGCTTAAAATAAGACAAACAAAAATGAAGTTTACCACATCAGTTGACTCTTCCTTTCAAGAAAGACTTCTCTGTGGAATGCAGCATTGTTTAATAACATTTTACCAACAGCAGAACTTCTTTCAAAATTGGAGTCAGTCCTCTCAAACCCTGACACTGCTTTGTCACCTAAGTTTATGTATTATGAAATCATTTATTGTCATTTCAACAATGTTCACAGCATCTTCACAAGGAACAGATTCCATCTCAAGAAACCACTTTCTTTGGTCACTCATACGAAGCAACTCCTCATCATTCAAGTTTTATCAAAACATTGCACCAATTCGGTCACATCTTCAGACTCCACTTCCACCTCTAGTTCTCTTGCTATTTCCACCACATCTGCAGTGACTTCTTCCACTGAAGTCTAGTATCCCTAAAAGTCCCCCATGAGGGTGGGAATCAACTTCCAAACTCCTGTTCATATTGCTATTTTGACTTACTTCTATGTATCACAGATATTCTAACTGACATGTAGAATAATGATTCCTTTCTCTAGAAGGTTTTCAATTGACTTTGCCCAGATCCATCAGATGGATCACTATCTATGGTAGCTATGGCCTTATAACATGTATTTCTTAAATAAGAAGACCTGAAAGTAGAAATTACTCCTTGGTCCATGGGCTGCAGAATGAATGCTGGATGTTCACAGATATGAAAACATTAATCTCTTTATACATCTCCATCAGAACTATCGTGTGACTAGATGTATTGTAAAGGAGCAGTAATATTTTGAAAGGAATAATTCTTTCTGAGCAGTAGGTCTCAGCAGTGGGCTTAAAATATTCAGTAATCCAGGCTATAAACAGAGGTGCTGTCATCCCAGCTTTGTTGTTACATTTATAGAACATAGAGAGAGTAAATTTAGCATAATTCTTAAAGGCCCTAGAATTTTAAGAATGATCAATGAGCACTGGGCTTCAAATTAAAGTCACCAGTTGCATTAGACCCTAACAAGAGAGTCAGCCTACCCTTCAAAGCTTTGAAGCCAGGTACCGTCTTCTCTTCTCTAGCTCGGAAAGCCCTAGATGGCAGCATCTTCCAATTGAAGGCTGTTTTGCCTACCCTGAAAATCTCTTGTTTAGTGTAGCCACCTTCATCAGTTATCTTAGCTAGATCTTCTAGATAACTTGCTGCAGCTTCTACATCAGCATTTGCTTCTCAGCATGTACTTTTATGGTATGAAGATGGCCTCTTCTCTTAAACCTCATAAACTAACCTCTGCTAGCTTCAAACTTTTCTTCTGCAGCTTCCTCACTTCTCTCAGCCTTCACAGAATTGGAGAAATTTAGGGCCTTGCTCTGGATTAGGCTTTGGCTTAAGGGAATGTTGTGGCTGGTTTGATCTTCTATCCAGACCGCTCAAGCTTTCTCCACATCAGCAATATAGCTTTTTTGCTTCCTTATACTTCGTGTGCATTCACAACGTGGCTAACCGGTGCAAGAGGCCTAGCTTTCAGCCTATCTTGGCTTTCAACACATGCCTTCTTCACTAAGTTTAATCATTCCTAGGTTTTGATTTAAAGTGAGAGACTTGTGACTCTTCACTTGAATACTCAGAGGCCATGTAGAGTTACTAATTGCCTAATTTCAGTATTGCTGAATCTCAGGGAATGAGAGGTTTGAGGAGAGGGAGAAAAATGGGGAATTGGCCACTTGATAGAGCAGTCAGAACACACACATTTATTAAGTTCTTCATCTTATATGGGCATGGTTTGTGGTGCCCCAAAACAATTACAATGGTAACATTGAAGATCACTGGTTACAGATCACCATAAGAGATACAATAATAATGAAAAAGTTTGAAATATTGTGAGAATTACCAAAATTTGACACAAAAACATAAAGTGCTTACATGGAATGACACAGATAGACTTGCTTGACACAGGGTTGCCACAAACCTTCGATTTGTAAAAAAAAAAAAAAAATACAGTATCTGTGAAGCAAAATAAAGCAAAGTGCAATAAAACAGGGTATGCCTATATATGTCCCCCAAAAATTCAAATGTTGAAGAAGCGCCAACCGCTATTACCTTAGAATATGACTGTATTTGGAGACAGGGTCTTTAAAGAGGCAATTTAGTTTAAATGAGGATGTTAGGGTGAGCCCTGATCCAATCTGACTGGTGCCCTTATAAGAAGTAGAGATTAGAAAACAGAGAGACACCAGGGATTCACATGCACAGAGAAAAGACTGTGTGATGCTACAATGGGAAGGCAGCCATCTACAAGGTAAGGAGAAAGATCTCAAGAGAAACCAAACCTGTTGACTTGATCTAGGACCTCCGCTATTCAGGACTGTGAGAAAATAAATTTTTGTTATTTAAGCCATCTAGTCTGTGGTACTTTGTTATGGCAGCTTTAACAAATTAAAACAGAATATATTGGTACATTTGCTTTATGTACCACTCAGGCTTATACTATCTTGACATCTTGAGGGGAAAAAAAGGGGACATCAAGTCACCAACTAACTTTAGTTAAGAGAGTATAACAATAAAACAAATGCTGAATATTTCAGAAGTCCTACATTGGTTTCTAGAGGCTATGCTAATTTAATTTAATCTAATCCAGTCCACCCAATCCAATAAAGTAGCCATTTCCTTTGAGCAGATTCGGGATTTCAAAGACCAATGAACCATGATCTTAGTACTATTTTTCTGCTAGTTAAAAAAAAATTTAAAAGTTATATAGCGTATTCTGGAAACAATATAAAATAGAACAAATTATTATCTAATGCATCACTAAATGATAAAAGTATGCTATAAATACTATGTTCAAAATGATCCTATTTCATAAATATGCACATACATGCATAGAGTATGTATACATATATTATACACTGGAAACACTACAGTAAATGCATGCACAAAAATATTAACAGTTATTCATATCATTATGGTAATTTTAATTTTCTTGTTTATCTTTAGCGAACACATTATTTTTGTGTTAAAAAAATTATCAAACATTATGAATTTTAAAAAGCTATGTTATCTCACAAAGGTCCCTGAACCCTAAAATTATACAAGATTTACCGAAAAAAAAAAAAAAAAAAAAAAAACTCTAAGGGCCTAAAGGGACCAAATTGCTGTCAATATTTAAGAATTCCACACTAAATTCTGAGCTTGGTTATTTTTTTATTAAAGTCATATAAAATTAACACTTTTAAAGTGTAACAATTTAATGGCATTTAGTACATTCACAATGTTGTGTACCCACGACTTCTATCTAGTTTCAAAAGATTTCATTGCCCCAAAAGAAAATCCCATATCTATTAAACAATCGCTCCCTATCCTTAACTCCTTGCATTCCCATGGCTACTACCATTCTGCTTTCTGTTTCTGCCACCTATTCTAGATATTTCATATAAATGAAATCATACAATATGTGACCTTTTGTATCTGGCTTCTTTCACTCAGAATAACGTTTTGGAGATTCATCTACATTGTAGCATGTCTTAGTACTTCATTCCCTTACATGGCCCAATAATATTCTATTATATGGATAAACCACATTTTGTTTATCCATTCATCAGTTGTGGACATTTGGGTTGTTTCTACTCTTTGGCTATTATAAATAATGCTGCTATGGACATTCATGTGCAAGCTTTTGTGTAGACATATATTTTCAATTCTCTTAGGCGTATACCTAGGCATAGAATTACTGGTCATTCCATGGTGAATTTCACATTTAACTTTTTGAGGAATCACCAAAATGTCTTCTATAGTGGCTTCACCATTTTATCAATATATTCCCACCAGAATATAAAAGGGTTCCAACTTCTCTACATCCTCTCCAATACTTGTTATTCTACCATCCTAGTGGGTGTGATGTAGTATCTCATTATTGTTGGTTATGTTGTAATCACAACCTACACACATTTGACATTTCAATTGTAGGAATCATGTAAGAAGTTCCTAACAATTATATCAAGTTATGTGATGAACTTTTTAAATATAAGAACATGTCCACAAGGAACAAGGATAAGACTAGGGTTATTTTAATTAGTCAATTTAGCTAATGCTAAAATTTAGGACATAGGAGGTGAAAAGAGAATACATTAACCCATCAAGTCCCTAGCGGAACCTGGTCTTAATGGATAAGTAATTGAATAAGAAGTAGCTCATATGATACATTCCTTCTAAAGGGGGCCTAAGCCATGGGATGAAATAATGAAATTTCAACTCAATTAGACATCTAAAAAGAAATGAAATGAAAAATAGCTTAACATTAATTTCAAAAAACATTCAGTAAAATGTTATATATTGCTCACATTTCCTCTAGGAGAATTATATGCATGTAATAGGAATCAGATGTGGCTTATACTCAATTTACAAATAGTAGAAACAAATTTTCCTTTGTAGACTATTATTTGCTTTCTGGAGCAAAGAATATATGGTTCAATAGGAAAAAAATGGAAAAAATACCACTGGTATTATCACATATCTCTTATTCTTTTCAAAAATTAAATATGCATAAATGAAACAAAGAGCTAAAACTCTTTGATGGAGTGGGGAGACATATTTTAAATACTACTAGAGAAGGGTAAGCATCCTCAGGCAACTACTAAGTTGTATCTCTAACAAATTTGAGGGGAATTTTACCATTGCTGATGACAGACATATTTTCATTTCCCTGCCCTTTACTTATTCTCTTCATCTCTTCCCATTCTTCCTTAATTCCTCCCTTCCCTCTCTTGCCTAAGCATTAAATCTTCCAGAAAAAACCACTGACATTTATCAGCCTTTAGGGGCCAGAAATGTTACTATTCTTGAACAGTGATTACCTCTACCTTCAGATTTTAGATTTGGTTTCAAAAAGCCCACTACTTTAGAAGGCTTCTTTAGGTAGGCTGCTATTTGGGGAGGCAGGACTTGATATTTTCTTCTCCAAGAAAGACTACTAATAGTCAGAGCTAGAAAATGTCTTGGAAGGGCCTAGGTGACCAGGTGAAACATGTAGCTGGGGTCATGGTCTTCCTCCCCACATCTTTACCATGGATGATGCAGTGGTGGCAAAGGTGAGGCTCCTTCAAAAAAGAAAAGCTTGAGTAGAAGAGAAAACTTATGACCAATGCCACATGGCAGCTGAAAAATAGTTTGTTGTATCAACAAACTATTGACAGAATAGAATAGAGGGAGGATACACATTGAAAAGAAAACTAGAGGTCCCATATGATGTATCAGGGACAAAAACAGAAGCTTTAGATAACCAGTGTTAAAGTGACTTTATTTGTACTGATCATTTGAAGTTTTGTGATATTCAGACTATGTTTGGTTATAATAAGGCACATAAGTTAATAACTGAATACTTTCTAGCAAAACCAGCAGACTACCCTAATGGCTACACTTCAAATACTGAAAATACATGTACCTATTGTCTGTATTTGTTCACAAGACAGGCTAATTTCTTTGTGGTAGCGCACTACAGAAATAGCCTCATTCTCTTGCCTAATGGCAACCTCATCAAAACACACTAGTTAGGTGCCAGGCCTGAGTTAAACTACAATTTGGAAATAGATGTCACTGTCTCTAATGCTGAATACCAAAGTATTCCTCACACTATGGAAAGAACTTTTATGGGCCACATAGACACAGACTGCAGCGGAGGGCATCTGACTGCCTCAGGAATCTAAGATGGGAAAGTCAAGGTGACAAAAGTGAAAAATGAACAGATGGAAGCATTATATAGTTGCACGGAATTTCTGCACAAGATATTGCTCATCTATTTATTGTCTCCTATCCAAATATACACTATTCCCAGGAGCAGAGAGTTTTCCAGAAGGTAATTTTCAAACATTTGTTCTGATATCCCTTGAACAGGAACTGTTGATCTTATCATAGGAGAAAATAGACATCCTTTAATAGGATCATCTTTGGGAACCTTCTTATAGTCCTCTCCTAAAGAAATAATCCCAGGTCTTTTGTATAAGGAGAAAAGACTTGCAGATTAATTAATAAAGAAGGTAAACTGAATGAATTAGATAATGAGTAACAGGAATAACGTTTGATGTTTCAGAATACTGTTCTACATTTTTACCCAGGGTCCAGTATATTTTTACAGCTACTATTTATGAACACTGACAATGTGCCAGGGATGCATGCTTTGTTTTACTTAATCTGCACACTAACTCTAAAATGCTTATTATCTCCATTTTAAAGATGAGGAAGCAGAGATTTAGAGAGATGTTAAGTGACCTTCCCTGGCTAGTAAGCGAGAGAGACAAAATTCAAATCTGGGCTGCCTGGATTCCATATGTACTGGAATAGATGAAAGCACAAATATAGTTATGTTATTTTACAAAGCAATTTCTGAAAGTAGTCAAGACTAACTGGGTTAGAAACTTCACCAATGACAGAGGACAGGATTAACCCTAGAAGACCTAAGTAATATTATTGATAGCCTGGAAAAATAAAGAAAATATGTCTTTTTATATAGAATGAAGAAATTAAAGGGCAAAAAGGATTCATTTATGTCTCTAAAAGGAAAGCCAACTTTATAACAAGCAGTAACTGAAGTAACTCTTAAAACAGTTACAGATTTTCAGCATAAAAGAAGTAAAGAAATAGAAGCATATTTCTAAGACACAAAATTAATAAAGCAATTTAACCACCAAGATGTTCTCATACAAATTAAAGTTCAATACTTTCGTTAAAACACATAACAATGCTTCTTTTAGTTTTATCATTTCGAGTAAAACGGAGATCAACAGAAAAGCAGTCAGGAGTTAGTAGAAGAAATCACATCTGTAGAAGTGTCTCCTTTCTCAAAACAACAAACAAACCAAAAATACTCAGCAACAATACAAATACGAAAATGTTAAGAAATTCAATCAGGCCAAACTATAATGCTGCAGTCAGAAGTTTCAGTCACTATCCATATTTCATCCAACCAAGTATTTCAAAAGATAGAAGGTTCATTGAATATTTTAATAGAAACCATATTATTTCAATACTACAGAAAAGACAATCGGCCCTAAAAACCCTCCAGACTCCAACCTACAATATCAATTCAATATCATGAAACACATGTCAAGTTTGTACTGAATTATTAAGTATGATAAGTAGCACAAGGACGTGCATCAAGGAAAAGAACAGAAGTGAATATCAGGAGATCTGGGTCCTACTCATGGTTCTGCCACATATGGCCTGTATGTTCTCGAGGGCTCAGTTTCCCTATCTGTAACATGAAGCATCTGGCCTGGATTATCTTTCAGTTCTTTTCAAACTATAAAATTATATGACACTGTATGACAAGATCACTTTCTAACCTCCTAATCTCCACATAATGACTATGTGCCCCTGACAGGATCATAATTAGAGTTTTCTCATTTCCGTGCTTTTCATTTTTATCTCAATGTTTAAATTAAGCTAATAGAAATAATACCAAATTTGAACAAATTATCACACATTCATTATAAAAATCAAAATACTGTTTTAAATTTAGAATACCTACTAGCTTTTGCCTATATAAAACCCAAGCCTTCCTGTTGTCAGGTAAGAAAAATAAATATACGTACTTTCTACCATTAAAGATTTTCTTAGCACAGGCTATTTGACATATGTCAAATGGAAAAGGCAAAAAATCACAAGGCCTGCAGAGCCAGCACATAGTAAATCCTTAATATTTACAAGCTGAAAGAACAAATGCGTCCATAATAGTAAAGATTTCCTCATTTAGGACCTTTTTTAACATCAATCCAGGAACATTACAGAAATACCTGAAGCATCAACGAAGACTAATAATACTGATGGGTATTAAAAATCGCAGTCATCCAGTTGTCATTTATAACCATGCTTTGAGTTTGATACTGGACTTATGAAGAAAACCAAAAATTCATCCCTTCTGGCCACTTGTAGAAGGCCATTCGAGATCAGAATAACACTAAAAATAACAGACAGTAGGCTAGATGTAAGCCATCCAAAGAGATTGGAAGAATGGTCAAATAAAAATGGAAAGTATGGATAAGTTTTTCCTTACCAAGAATTATGGTAAAAGGAAGGGCTAATCTCTACAAGGGAGCTGCCCTCCATTGTTAGATGCCCATCAGTGTTGAAACATTAGATTTAAAAGTTCTATTCAAACATCAAAAGGAATGCTTTAGTAAATCTGAAATCCCAAAACTTCTGCAAGAGAGAATTTCTTTCTATTTTTCCTTAGCTAAGAAGCAGTGTAGAGTTGATGTTCAGGTTGAAAGGTTATAAATTATTATGCAGAAAGGATGACAGTGACGGAGTCCCTCAAATTCATGATTTGACACTCAGACTCAAATCCTCTGAGAGTCTTACCCTCACCACCCTAATGCCTTCTAAAATACTAGGCATCATTCAGAAAAAGTTCAGTAGATTCAATTATATAAAAAAGCAAAACCTTTTGTACAAGCAAAGAACCTTTGTACAAGAAAAACTCACTTCTTGTACAAGCAAAAAAGCTTTTGTACAACCAAAACTCACAACAAAATAAACTAGAAAATATACATGTAGCAAATATCACAAGTGATTAATATTGTATTCATTTGCTATTGCTGCATAACAAATTGCCACAAACTTGGTAGCTTTAAACACCACCCATTTATTAGCTCACATTTCTGTAGACCAGAAGTACAAAGAAAACTGTGCTCTCAAAGGACTAATGTGGTCATAACTACTAACATAGATAGGGTCAAACTGTCATGATAATCTTCCTTTCTTAAAGGTAAGTGTGCCATAATACAACCTAATCATGGGAGTAAAACCCACCAAATTTATAGTCCCAAGGATTACTCAGGACCTATATGGGGAATCTTAAGGAACATCATAGAATTCTGCCTGCCACAATTATATAAGGATATTATATAATTTGTTGAAAAATATATTTCAAGGTACCAAATATAAATTAGAAAGTGACAAAGGCAAGCAAGGCATGAGAGAAACAAGACATGAAGAAACAGAATCTTTTGGAAAATAATTTAACAAAAAAAATCAAGAGCCATAAAAATGTTAGAACTACTCAGCCTAACCAGACCATTCCTATAAATACAGAGGGGAAAATCCTAAAAAGAAAAAGCTATGGCATGAGTACATTGGCCTCCTCTGAGTTTTCCTAGCACCATATACACAACTCTAGAAGAGCAATTTGTACATTATGTCTACCTTCCCGTCTGCCGCTATACTTTGAGCATTAAATCCAGAAACTTGTATCTTATTCATCCTTCTATTCTTAGACCTTACACAGGTATCTGCAAATATTTGTTGAGTGCCAACTACATGACCATTAGTAAATCAGGCATCAGGACGCAGAGCTGTATAATCCATGCTCTGATGTACTCATTTCTCATAATTATCATAAAAAGAAAAAATCTGAATATCAAAAGTTCTATAGTCAATGTATGTGTAAAGTACTAAGGTCATAAAAGTCAACAGAAATGAGGGGACTGTTGGAAAGTTAAGTGGGACCTTGAAAACTAAGTGAGGATATAGAGTACTGGGGGGAATACAAAGTTAAGAATATACTATGTAGCCATTTAAAATTATAATTATGAACCATTTAAAACTATATAAAAATATTTATGTTAAGTAGAAAACTCAGTATACCAGACTAGATCTGGGTTCTAGTCATAAAACACCCCCAAAAATGTACAAATGCATAGGGACAAATTCGAAAAAATCAACACAGTTTGCTGGAAGGTGGAGTAACTAGTAATTTATTTCTTCTTATTTTATTTATATTATTATGTTTATATCATTTGTGCTTCCAAAGAAATTTTAAATGAAAAGAAAGGAAAACATTGCATTAAAAAATAAATAAACCCACCAGTTGGGGGAGCTCTGATAACTGATTAAAGTAGAAAATCCTCTATGTTTAAGTCTACTTAATACCATTCTAACTGAAAGTCTTGATTACAGGAAACAACTTACTCAACCATACATTAATTCCACAAACACTTCCTGAGCATTAACATTTGGCCAGACATGATAGGAGGCATCGGAGATATATAAAAGGACAACACAGTCTCCCTTACCTCAGAAAGCTCTTGACAAAGATCTGAGAAATCACCACAGTAAGATGAACACATCATTTGGTAATTACATTTTAACAACAGATGATAAAATCATAAATAATAGTTTGCTTTATGATTGGAGGCCTCAGTTTGACAGAATGACTAGAAGAGCTCCCTACTTCAAGTCTACCCACAAAAGCAGGGACAAAATCTGTCATTGCTGTCTAGCAACTGTTTTCCCAAGACCCACCTGATTCTCCAATTACATCAGTTCTATCACAATGCAAGGCAATCTAGTCAATGCCCCCACATATGATTCAATATAACTACAGATCTAATATCTTGGAACACTCACAAGGTGGCCTGTTTTATGCTTGAAGGATAATGTTTGAATGCCTACTAATTCTAACAGAAGCTTACTTACTAGATCTCAAGCTTCATAAGAAAAAAATCAAGATCACTACAATCTGTGTACGTCTATGTTTTATTTTATTTTGCTCCCTTTTTAATGTTCTTATTCCCAGTTTTTACCACACGTAGCCACATGTATGTAGCACTGAAGAAAAAAATACATAAATCTCAATTTCACTCTTAAACTCCTGGAACTATTGGAAGCAGAATTAAAAACAATATGAACTTCTAATTGGTGAATATATTGTTTCTCCAATGAGATTGCCTCTGTCAGCTACCAAAATAGTTTTTAGATTAAAAGTGTCTCCTCTGAGCTGCAAGCTATTTGAAGAACCAAAAGTTAAACAAAGGAAAAGTAACAAAAGCCTCACTCAAGAAGAAAAAATCTCTCACTGTCTTCCTCATGGAACTTAAGTTCACCTTAAGGATTTTTTGTTACAGGATCCTCATATTTCACTAAATGGCATCTCAGTGGGGGTTTTACTGTCTTCCATTTGCATAGCATGTGGGACACTTTACCAATTACTCAGAAGTAATAGAGTCAGTAGTTTATTAAATGAGAAACGTTATAAAGCACAATGGGTCTACTTGGGATTTTCCCCCTTTCATTTTAAATTTTTTTTTCTGTTACCATTATTGTCATCATCACAATGATAGTAATGGTAATAGGAATACTAATAATAATGGTAATAGGAAAAATATAAAATAAAAGGGGAAAAACCTCAAATGGATTCATTGTGCTTCGTCATCATCACCACCATCAGCTTCTGGGTGATGCTGATACCCACTAAAGTTTGACACAACCGTCGCCTTTGTAGGAAAGAAGAAGGTCAAACAATGCCCTGCAGATATTTTTTTCTTTTGGCTTGATTGCCAAGGGCTAGTACTGGACTCACTGACCATTTTCCTTTAAAGGTAAAAATGGAAGGACAGTTTCTGAAATGACAAGGTTGTGGACCTGCAGTATGTTCCAAGGAAAAATGCCAAAGACTCATAACGGGGATTTGGGAAGGATTCCAGGATGATTCAACACCGAGCCCCTCTAGATTATGAAGATATTATTTTAATAAGCCTTGTCATAAGAATGATAGCCACAATTTGCCTGACATATCCAATCAATGACAGCGTTATGCCAGTTTGCGGTTTTTCTGTCACCTCGATTACTTTTCACTGACTTAAATTCTTTTTGAAGATGCTTCAGAGTTTGAGAAATTGTAAGAAATTCCCTGGTGTCCCTTCCTGGAGTTATATCATAGATCTTATTGATCTTGTGCCCCATTCCTCGTTTCTCAAATTCCTTCTTAGAAATGATTTGTTACTAACCTTCCTCAATCTTCTTATAAAATGTAACAGTTCATGTCAGGGTGCAACTAATCTCCTCTAACACTTCATCCCTGTCACCCTTTCAGAGCTACAGATGCCTAGAGAAAATGACACATAAGGGGGAGGCTCCTATCACTAGGCTTTGGACAATCAATCACTCTATAATCTTCTATTGTGTTCTTTTGTTCTGTCATTTTTTTTACAGGACACATTTGCTTTTCAAGGATCAATATTCAATTTAACTTTCTATGCACTATAAATCAAGTCTTTCAAAAGTGAAAAAATGTGTTTCTGGTTTTCGAGTTATTTTAAACCCAGGTTCTAAGCCAAGCCCATTTAATGAGGCTTATCCTTGAGAATTCCAGAGTCAGAGTGTGAGCTGTGAGAGACAGGGCACATTTCTTCCTTACTGTCAAAGAAATTGCTGTAGTCGATATTTTTAAGTAAAATAATGAGCTGTAAATCAGCCTAATTAGAAAATTTGTAAGTACTCAGAAGATGTAAAGTTGTGAGCTTTAAAGAAATAATTTCTTCTGTTCATTATTTGTTGCTATGGCTGCTGTAAGACATGTTCAAGATCAGTCATTTTCTATATGTAAAGACAGAATTATATTCACAAGATTATGTAACATATTTTAGTAGTTATTTCAATGAATTAAAACTAACAAGTTATCTATGTAATTTAGAAGTCTTCTTACACAAATAAACCTTAATTCACTGCCATGATTATACCATCAAATGCTAGCAGCATCCAAACATTTTAAGAAAGAATTGGATAAACACAAATGGAATTATAAGAGAAACTAGTTTATGCATCTAAAATAACTTATTTCTAAATGTCCTCACAAAGCTTAAGCAGGTCTCTTCAACCCACTGGTACTGGCCATGTTTCTGAATTAATTTCCACCTGGAAACCCATGGGATGAAAATTCTAACTGTGTGATAAATTAAGTTGCCAAATGAACTGGATTAGCAATCAGTGAAATTGCCTGATAAGCTGTCAGATCCATTTTGAATTGGGATTCATCCTCTTTCTCCACCTGTTCATTAAGCTCCAAGTTCATGGCAACTCCAGTGACTGATTGCACAGTAACAAGCTATTTATGTGGGGCGGTGTAGCTAAGCCCATACATTCCTATACTTATACATTCATTTAAATATAATTCTCTGATAATTTATTCTGTTCATAATCCCAGTGTGGAAAAATACACTTCTACCCTGAAGTTTAATTTTGGACATGACAGAGATGTGATGTGTCATAAAACGAAAATTTGACAAAGCGAATCAGATTGCACCTCAAGGTCAAAAGAAGCTGAGAAAATTTCATGCCATAAATTTGCTTCTTCAAAGTTACAAAAATGAAACAAGTAGTGAAAGAGCTGCTGCCTTTGCACTGACAGTATGTCAAAATAAAATATTTATTTCTGTCCTTATTCTAAAGCAAACATTGTATGCTTCTATATCTAGAAAGCTAAACTAGAGAAGAATCTTGAAAAATAATTCTCAACCTTTCTTTCTTATCAAAATGGCCAAATCTTCCTTTATACAACACCAAGTTTAATAAACCACTATCATTCAAAAAGCACCAAATTTGAGCTATAAATAAGAATATTGCTCTTACTCAAGTATCAAGCATTGACTCCTTCCTTTTTATATAGAATTCACATCATAAGGGGCTACTCACCAAACACACAGTAAATAAAAATCAGTGAATTCTTCTGAAACTCCTAAAGTTGTATGGATTTATATTTCATGAAAATATAAGGATATCTACTCTCCACTGATAAGCTATTTTTCTTCACTACTATTTGCGGAACCTAATTTTTATGTGAATTAAAGAATGGAATTCAAAAATCAATGTCAGTTTTCCCTTTCCCTACACACATAAACCAGGGCCTTAACTATAGAAAAAACTGAATAGACAAATGGCCAAATGAGTACAGTTATATTATCCAATAGAACAGAATGAATATCATCCAGCTGTTTTTGAGTCCACAAAAGTAGCAGCTCTCCAAAGTCACAAATAAAGAAGAAAAAAACCTAATGTTTAGAAATTAAGTTGACCTGTCTATGTAAACAAATAATATATACATTTATTTTAGCTAAAATTATAACAATGTATACCAAAAAAATTTTAATTTTACTATATAATTTAAAAAATAAAATTTTTAAAAAGTAAAAGAACATGGAGTATTCCTAATAAGGTTGCACAGGAGCATTAGACAGCCCCTAGGCCTCATGAAATATCAGCATCTTTATAAAGTTGTTTTTGTTCAGATTTAACTATAATCGTCCTCTGACCATGCAATTACAAGAACTGAATTATGGCAAAGGGTATTTATATTCATTATTAATGGCCAATAATGAATTAGAATCCACTTCCCCATTACCTTCATTCTAATATAAACACAGCTGTTTACACTCCCAGAGACTGGTTTCCTTTTCTACAGTCTCAGTCTAATTGGCTCAGTCCGCATGGAAAGTAGCACGTGAAGACTTAGTCCACTTTCTGAAGCTGGAGATGCAAAGGCAGGGGTGCTCTAGTTCATATGCACCTATGGATGTCCATCTATTCTAGTGCCAGGGGTGAACTCTGAAATCTTCTTTCCAAGGATAAAACCTCAAAGTTTCAAAAAAAACCAACTATCCTCAGTGCCCTCCAAGAGCCAAAGGCATAGCTATAAGACATCTCCAGTGCCAAGTGCTATGCTACGTGCTAGGCACTACTCTGAAAGTGAAATAAACAGTTCCTCTCTCATTCTGAGGAACTTTTATAACCATCTGTGTTCCCACCATATTAAATTTCAGGAGGAGAAACAGTGACATTGAACTTGAGCCATTTGGGTTCTCAGTTAAGAAACATTCAGCATTGGTTGTTCCTCTGGCCCCAACCAACCCCAACCCCACCACCAAATTATTTGTACCCTAATGGTGCCAATAAAATTGTATAGGTAAAATCCTGCTTTCTATTCCAGAAGGTAATACCAAAAGCTACATTCCTTGTCTTCAAAGAAATGGATACAAAAATAGCACCAAAGTACAATGAAAAAGCAAAGGTTAAAAAAAATTCATCAAACTTAATATTGATGAAGTTTGGAGAAATGCATACTCCTCTCCCTTGAAATACAAATTCATTTCACCTTCCCATAGAGCAATTTGGTTACACATATCAAAAAGTTTTTTGTTTTGTTTTGTTTTTTTTTTTGAGACAGAGTCTCGCTCTGTTGCCTGGGCTAGAGTGCCGTGGCATCAGCCTAGCTCACAGCTACCTCAAGCTCCTGGGCTCAAGCAATCCTGCCTCAGCCTCCCGGGTAGCTGGGATTACAGTCATGTGCCACCATGCCCGGCTAATTTTTTCTATATATTTTTAGTTGTCCAGCTAATTTCTTTCTATTTTTAGCAGAGATGGGGTCTCGCTCTTGCTCAGACTGGTCTCAAACTACTGAGCTCAAACAATCCACCCACCTCAGACTCCCAGAGTGCTAGGATTACAGGCGTGAGCCATCGTGCCCAGCCCCTATCAGAAAGTTTTAAAACTTAGATACATCCATAATTTTACTTCAAGGATTTTATTAAAAGGGAATAATCAAAGATTTTCACAAAGATTTATCCACTAGGATGTTTGTCTCAGCATGTTTATAACAGGAAAAAACTTCAAACAATCTTAATTTCCAACAATGAAGAAACAAATAAATTGACATTCACATATATGATTAAAAATCATACAGCTAGGCTGGGCGTGTTGGCTCACGCCTGTAATCCTAGTGCTCTGGGAGGCCAAGGTGGGAGGATTGCTTGAGCTCAGGAGTTCGAGACCAGCCTGAGCAAGAGTGAAACCACGTCTCTACTATAAATAGAAAGAAATTAGCCAAACAACTAAAAATAGAAAAAATTAGCTGGGCACGGTGGTGCGTGCCTGTAGTCCCAGCTACCTGGGAGGCTGAGGCAGGAGGATCGCTTGAGCCCAGGAGTTTGAGGTTGCTGTGAGCAAGGCTGATGCCATGGCACTCTAGCCCAGGCAAGAGAGTGAGACTCTGTCTCAAAAAAAAAAAAAAAAAAAAAAAAAATCATACAGCTATCAGAAATTGCATATAAGAATAATTGTATTCACAAACAGAAGATTACATAGTCATTACATAAAAAATGTTCTATTATAATACTTTTGTAAAAAACCAAATATATCTATGCAATGAAAAGAAAATAACCTAAAGCATAAACATGGAACTTTAACAACAATATGTATGTTTAGAAACATTAGAGATGATGTTTTGTTATTTCTATATTTTCCTGATTTTAAGTATTAACATGCATTCCTTTTGTAATCAGACCCAAAAAACTGTTATCTTTAAAAAAAAATCCAGTTGACCAATACGTGTAATAAACTAAATATAAGTTTCTCTAAGTGCACTGAAGAATTCTTAAAGAAAGAAAAAAATCTCTAAAAACATGGAACAAATGCCCAAGCAGCTGCTGCCACTTTCCCTTGCATTTTTTTTTTCTTTTAGTCTCCCTCAGAGACTAAAAGAAAGCCCCTTGAGGACTATGTTACTATTTAACTGCAGGGGATGTACCCTTAAAAGTTGAGACAGCAGGTGTCAAAAATATTATATAAGAAGAAAACTCAGAGGGTAATTTCTTGGCAGCCATCCATCCCCCTTGGCAATTATTTTCTCTCGAGAATTATCTTCTAATTACTTGGAGGATTTAATGTTTAGTTTGATTGCACAAATTCCTTCTGAAATAACTGTGGATCAGAAAAACTAAGAAGTAGGCCAGGCGGCGCAGTGGCTTACACTAGCACTTTGGGAGGCCAAGGCAAGAGGATTGCTTGAGGCCAGGAGTTTGAGACCAGCCTAAGCAAAAGTGAGACCCTGTCTCTACAAATCATAGAAAAAAAAAGTAGCCGGGGTGGTGGCACATGACTTAAGTTCCAGCTACTTGGGAGGCTGAGGCAGGAGGATAGCTTTAGCCCTGGAAGTTTGAGGTTGGAGTGAGCTATGATGACGTCACCGCACTTTAGCCCAGGCAAAGAGGGAGATCCTGTCTCGAGAAAAAAAAAAAGAAAGAAAGAAAGAAAAGAAAAGAAAAAGAAGTAAAAAGAGAGCAGGAAAATATGTTGGGATAGAGAGCTAAATAAGAAAAAATGATGATTTAACACATCACAAAGGCTCATGTTCATTTATCCTTTCACTCTATCCTCATGGAAACCTTGTTTTCTGTCTATCTTCACACTAGATAAAAAGAAGACACTGCGATCCTAATAGCTAGAAGCTCAAACTTGAAGCTGTAGCCAGTGCTAAGAATCCACTTTAAAAAAAAAAAAAACAGTTCTTGGCCAGGGGCAGTGGTTCATGCCGATAAACCTAGAACTCCAGGAGGCTGAGGCAGGAGGATCACTTCAGGCCAGGAGTTCAAGACCAGACTGAGCAAATAGTAAGAACCCTGCCTCCACAAAAAACAGGAACATTAGCTGGCATGGTGGTGACAAGAATTTGAGGTTACAGTGAGGTATGATGATGTCATTGCACTCTAGCCTGAGCAACAGAGTGAGACTTTGCCTCAAAAAAAAAAAAAAAAAAAAATTCTTCCCCATCCTATATGCATCTACTCAAACATATTCACAGACTGACCAAATGACAGCTATTCACAGTGGTATTTTTTCAACCTTTCAGCAGGTTCTGGCATATCACAGGAGGGAAAGCAAAAGGGGAGAATGATGTACAGTAATTCCTTTCCTCTTTGCCTGACTTAGTTTGAATGGACACTGGGCTGGATCTGCAAAGAGGGAGGTAGGAGATGGTTTCTGAACATAACTGGCTTTATGCTAAGAACTAATGTTCCCCCCAAACTTCAGTGTATCATCCCATAACTAGTTACTAACTGTTTAATATACGGTTATTCCAAATTGAGAAGTGTGGAATTTCAGTAAGTTTATAATCAACTTTATAATTAGTTTCAATATTGCCATACTCGACAGTCTCATAGGTCCCACTGAATGCTTCGGAAGCAATGAAAAGTACTAATTAAAGTACAGAGAACCAATTTAAAAGGAAAAAAAGCAGTATGAAGAAGCATGAAGCGCTCAGGCAACAAGAATAAATAATGCAAAAGGCTCAAAGAAATAATGGAGAGAGATGGATAAGAAGTTTTATTTTAGTTACTTTAAAACTTAAAATTAAAAAAATAACTGTTTAATTGTGGTTAATATTATACTTTACTTCATTTCAACTTTCCACACAGGTAAACTCTCTAATAAGAACCTAAATGTTTTTTAGTTGGAAACTCAGGCATCCTTACAATTAGCATAATTTAAATAGAAATTTACAACAAAAGCCTCAATCTGTCAACTCCAAACTTACATAATCGTAATTTTATATTTATTTAGATAAGCGTTTAATCACTAGGTTGTAAATTCAAGGGCTTAAATTATATCTGTTTTTCTTACCATTTTATACCTCATACTTAACATAATGCTTATCACGTAACAGGTATTGAATAAATTATGAAATAACAGACTATAGGCATTCCCATTAAATCAGGAATAATCAAGAATGTCTCAACATAACTAATTTAATACTATTACCATGTGATAGCCAATACAATAAATAGAGCAGAGAAATAGTACATGCCTAGAAAACCCAAGGGAATCAACTGAAAAGCTATTAAAATTAACTTCAGCAAAGTGGGCAATTATTAAATTAATAGCTTTTCTACATTATGAAAATAAATAAATAGATACCGTTCATAATAGCAAAAACAATTAAACTTTCTAGGATAAAACAATAACTGTATGAGTCTTATATGAAGAAAACTATAACACTTTAGTGAGGGATATTAGGGAAAAAAGATTTAAATAAATCTAACACCAGCCCTAGTCATAGGTGGAAAGTATGGTAAAGATGTCAAAACTCCCTAAATAACTTAAATTTCTAATAAAAAAAATCCATGCATATTTCTGGGCTTTTGTGGTGGTGGTGATGTTTTTGTTTTATGTTTTTATATTGAACTTGATAAAATTATTCTAAAATTTATCTGGTAGAATAAAAGGACCAAAATAGACAAGAAATGTTTGAAAAGGCAGACAAAGGGCATTGGTTCTGGGAAGAGTCATACCATCCCAAATTAAAATACATATATGAAAACCACAATAAATTAAAAAGTAATGTTCTATCTCACACCTTTCATGAGCAAAAATTCTGATGACATTTAATGTAAGTCAAGGAAACCATTAACAATTAGAGAAAAATATAAGGCACTATTTATCTAACCTTTGCATGGGAAAAACTGTCCTAAATTCAATGCCGAATTAAAAAAAAAATAAGGAAAAGATTGAAGAATTTGACAATATAAACATTCTTAAATGCTGGAAGATAAATTCATACTATAAATATATTTGAAAAGAAAATGTCAAACTGGAAAGAAATACAGTATTAGCAACTGCTTGTGTTAATATATAATACATAATAAGCTTTTCTCCAATTAAGACAAATGTCCAATAGAAAACCATGGTAGCAATATGACCATAAAAAATATACAAATGGCCAATAAACATACGAAAAAAAAGGATTCAAGATCACTAATATTAAAAGAAATTAGATCATTAATCACTATCAAATTGGTAGGCTTGTAATGATGTAACAGTAATTTACGAGGATTTGCACTTACATAACACATTTGGGAAAGTATACTATAATATTCTTTCAATGGATAGCAAAACCATTTAAATAAAAATGTTATAGATTTTCACCCATTAATTCCTTCTGAGTAATATATTTTGAAGAAATAATCAGAGATGCTTAAGGACAGTTATTACAGCTTTATTAAGAAAACTAGAAACAATAATCATTTAAAATCACGTTCTTGATATGTAAGTCTACAGAAAATGACTGTGATATATGTTAGCAGAAATATTATTGCAAAATATACCACTCATAGCTCTCTATATATTAATATATGCATTTTAAAGACTATAAGGATATAAAACAAGTATCAATAGTGGTTACCTCTGGATAGCAAAATTTGATACATTTTATTTCTTGATACTTTTCTATATTTTCTAATTTTCTCAATAAACATGTATTAATGTTACAGTAGGAAAAAAATAAATGTGATACATTTTAAAATTATCAACATTATAAGACATTAGAGGAGTCTTATTGATAAGGCATATCTATGATATAAAAGGAAACTATTAATATAACCCTATTTTGAATGTGGCTTTAAGATTACATTGCAGGGTTCTTAAAATATCTATGTTCAGCAAAATTATAGGCTCTGTGGGCTATCTCACATGTGAAAATAGACTTGATGAGACTTTTTTTCTGAATGTAGAGTTGAACATATCCTTTCTTACAGTGTTCTCCTTTTTTTGTCTTCCCAAATGATAAAAGGCAATAGTAGTAATAATAGTAGTAGTAGTACTTATTATAGTATAATGGTTTATTTGTTCCTTAGTGTTGCCATCTATGGGAGGAAAATTTATTACATTTATGTTTTCATGAACTCAATAAGGAAATATATAAAACAAGCCCATCTCTCATAAAAACTCCAGATATTATGTTGGTTGATAGTGTTTCCAGGGACAAAAAGTCAACTAAGGAATTATCTATATTTAATATAGATGGCTTAGGATAGTATCATAGTGTCTATATGAAAGAATTCGCTACAATAAAACACAAAAAGAATAATAACTAAATCAAGTATTTAATGGTATCCAACAATGGAGAAAAAATATGTATAAAAAGCACAAAAATGAATTAAAAGTTAAGGCAGAAAATATTTAGATCTGCCCCAAAATATGTAATGGTTTACACTGGGAACCATTTTCATTGTTGTTATAACTAAATTTCTAGAAAGTATTTATATATATATATACATATGTATACACACACACACATATAATACAAATATATACACTCCTTTGGACTGAGAATGGATTATTTTTTATCCATATAGAGATAGGCTTTAATAGAGGAGATAGGCTTGGGAGCAAATAAATATAGTTCATTGTATATGAAGTATGTGTCAAGTACTCCATGGGAATGCAAAATATTTAACGGTTTGCACTGGGAACCATTTTCATTGTTGTTATAATTAAATTTCTAGAAAATATTATATATATAAAAAACATATTTATTGATCAACATTTCTTAAGCCATATGCTATGGATTACTAACCATAAAGTATTTGAGCTCCTACTTGCATTACAACATGGTCCTGGCTGCCAAGGCAACTGCAGTGGAGAAGACAGACATGTAAACAAATATATACAACACAAAAGGGCTAAGTTCTATAATAAAGTTTTATAGAAATTCTATAAGTAAATATAGAATGTAGACATATGTAAGTCTGCTTAGATGTGGAGAGGCAGAAATGAAGATAAGGAAGTCATGGTGGAAAATGAAACTAAAAAATATGGCCAATGTCAAATCATGAAGGATCTTGTACCATATCCTAAGGACTAGGCCTTCCATGAAATATGCAGCCTTTGGGGGTTTTCAGCAAAGAAATGACATGATCAAATATTCCTCTTAGATAACCCTTGTTGCAACACAGAAGAAGCATTGGTCCTTAAACTTTGGAGGTCATAGATAACTCTGAAAACAAAATGAGTCTTTCCTTTCTACTGACATGCCAGACTAGTTGTCCAGAGAAATGTCTAATACATGTAAAATACAGAGAAAACATTTTATAATTTTTATAATGGCTGACCTGATAATTAAATACATTTGCTGAAGGCCAGAAATAAGAAGTGACTCCATAGGTTAAGCAAACACTAAACCTGGCATGTGCTCTGTGAATATGTACTGATCCCACATAAAAGAAATGCCAAGAGATGTGGAGAATAGAGTTAGAAGATCCAATACACTTATAATCAGAGTGCCAGGAGGGGAAAATAGGAAGAAATAATTCAAAGAGATAATATCCAACAGTTTAACTGAATTATTGAAAGACATTAGATCCAGGAAACCAATATAAATAACAAAAAGTACACTCTTAAGCATATCATAATGAAATGCAGAATATCAAAGACAAAAAAAGATATGAAAATCATCTCTAAAGTTACCCATGCACTGCTGAACTGCAAGAAATTGGAAGAGATTATAAAAATCAGAGTAAACAAGTTTGTATTGTATGACCTTCTTCAAGATGAGAAACCAACCTAGAAAACTGAGGTGGGACACTGAAACTGAAGTGGTAGCTCTTTGAAGGAGGAAGTAGAAATAAGGGAAAACTCTACAGGAAAAAAGGCAGAGGACAGGAATTTCAGTCCACAAACAAGTGTGTGAGAATAACTTTTTTCTTATAATTCAACTTAATTTCCATTTGAGCCTCTAATTTTAGTCAATTTAAGGGGTGGGGAGTTGGACTATGGTGATGGACATCCTGGTCTTCAACCATTAGTACAAGCTGCTCACCTCTAAGAAGCCCCTGGTATGCATCTACCTAGGCCCTTCAGGTCTGGCTGTTTATTCTCTTACTTCCCTGCCACTCTAGGGTAAGTATAAATTATTGCACTCTTTCCATTACATGTTAGAGCATGAAAATCTCCTTAGAGCTGTATCTGCCTAGACAAACCGTGAAGCTACTCTTCTCTCTGAGATTTTAGTGTCTCCTCAGGGTACCTCATGAGAAATGAAGCACAGTTCCCATCTGCTCTCAGATCCCATAAACCTTTCCGAGCAATGCTGCTCCTCTCTGGAGCTTGGTCCAGAAAGCAGAATGGAGGAAACCTTTTTTGAGACTTATCAATACGTTGGTTCTCAACACCAACCTTCCAATTCTCCTTCCTCCCTTTTACATGGGAAATATTTTCTCAAGTATGTGTGTGCTTGTGGAGGGTAAGGGAAATAAGAGAATCTTGCTCTGGTTCATCATATTTTGTCCCTTCTAAATCTGTTGTTTATGTTATGACTCTGATTTCTAATATCACATCCCTTTCTTAATATAATCAACAATGGAACAGCCTAGTATCTGCTTGAATGGGAATTTGGAGAAGTGGGTAAAGAAAAAGTAAATACTGAATAGATGCATAGATAGATAAATTCTCATTTCAAAAATATCATTTTTCCACAAAGATTGAGCACTTATCTAGAGGGGAGAGAAGTAAAGAAAGCTTAGTAGTAGTAGCAGTAGAACTAGACCTACTGTCAAAATGCAAAACTACTTCAGGAATATGAAATACCTTTTTATTAATTTTTACTTATATCACCACCTTCTTCCAAAAAGATTTTAAATCAGTTTATAATAAAAGTAAGATAAGATAAACTTAATGAATTAAAGCAAGATAACAGGAAAGTAGAAAATAAGAATGAAAATCATACACATTAGCCAGAGGTGAGCAATAAGTTTTGCTTTAAGCCTCCTAAATAACCTTTTGATAATGAGATACAGTTTTGATTAGACTCTAAACTCTCTATAATTAGATTATAGACAACTTCTGGTTTCATGTCAACAAGGAAGGAGCTAAGAGCACAAACTCTAGATCTAGACTGCCTGAATTCACATCCTGACTCTGCCACTTACTGGCTGTACAACCTTAGGTGAATCCTTAAGCCCTACGTTTCTTCATCTGTTAAACCTACCCTGTAAATTGTTGTAACAATTTGGCACACGTTAGCTCTCAATATGTCTTACCACTCATATTAATAAAATTAATATGTTCACATAATCTATATGTTTAATTCCTGTCTCTCACTTAAATCACACATTTCCTATCATCTATAGCTGTATTTCTCACACTGGCATCTGAGGATCATGAGGATCTTCAGGTTTCCCATGATTTTTTTTTTATTACTTTACTATTTCATTTTGGTGATAATCTTATAAACCCTTAATAACCAAATATAGCCAAACCATTTAAGTGCCTGTGTTAGCACTTACAATCACATCTGCAATAAGTGAAGGTCAAATGATATCAGATGATACGCAATGCTAGTAGAAATAAATGCAGCTATGGAACCCACAGTACTGACACCTGTTCAGGATTGGGAAACTGAAGGAGAGGGTAATCCAAGCTTCAAAGAAGGGATGAAACCTCATCTGACAAGCTGAAGGACTGAGGCAGGAATTTCTAAGAAGGGAAACTCGACAGAGAAGTAATATTTCACGTAGAGATAGCAGTTTGTGCAAAGGCCAGAAAAAGAGAAGGGAGGGTAGGTAGGAGGGAGAAAGAAGGAAAGGAGTGGGGGAGAAAATGAATTGCAGGTCAGTGGCAAGAGATCGGTGGGCTGGAGATTGGCATGGCAGGAATATCGAGGCAAGCCTTGTTTGACACATTGAGGAGTCTGCCCTTGATCTTATGGGCAGTGGGGAGCCACTAAAGATGGCTGAACAGAGAAGTACCGTAAGAACAATCATTTTATCTGCATCTGGAGAGCAAGTGAGGTTGCAGGCAAAGTACTTAGGAGTCTATTACAATAGTCTAGGTAATGAATTATTTAACTTAAATGAAGATTATGACTGTGGAACTAAAGAAAGGAGACTTCTAAGTCTGTCAATGAAGCTAAAAGAAAATTAACATTCAGGGATAAAGTGTCCAATACTATGTGTTACAGAGAGATCCAGGAAAACAAGACTAAAAAAGGGCTTCAAGAAGAGGTTATGGAGACATTGGTAAGACAGTTTTAGTGGAAACAGTTTAGTGAAAGCCAGATGAGCATTGTCTTAAAATGTCTTATGTACAAGTTAGGAATTCAAAAATTGTTGAAAGAACAATTATGATTTGATTCCATTTTTTTCTGATCTAGTCACACTAGACTCAGGCTCTCTGAGGTTACTCTGAATCCAACTGGACTCAAATCAGAAACATGCAAGAATCATCCCACAGTTAAAAAGAGCAGAGACAGAAGAAGCCACAGCTACAATTATGAGCTGGGAGGAGAAAAATCAGAGTTATTTCAGCAGAAGTACTTGGTACAAAGTTATATGGTTTTATCTCTGCTTTTAGTCTCCTCCTCAAATCTATCCTTTCCCAATTTATCTTTCACATTGCTGCCAGAGGAATCTTTCTGCCATATCTGATCTCATTGTTCCTCTCTGAAAAAATTCTTTAAAAATTCCCCATCTTCTTCAATAAAAAAAAAATCTAAGCCCCTGAAGGTGACATACAAAAGCCCTTCATGATCTGGCCTGTGACCTGTATTTGCTCTGAGCATACTCAGCCACATGTGCTTCTCTAGGTGCACCATGTGCTCACCTGTTTCCCTGAATTATTTGCTTTTCTTTGTTTGCTCATGGCACCTTGGACATGGCTCTAATAAAGCACTTCATCATATTATATAGCAATTGTTTACTTACTTGTTTCCACCTCCACTGCTCAGCCCAGTTCTTGACTAATAACAAGCACTCAATAAATCTTTACTGAATTTTTTTTTCCAGTCAAGTGAAAATTTCTTACTCTTCTATTTAGGCAGCATTTGAAAATCTGTTTGTTTAACCCTAAGATCAAAGCATGTGTACCCAAATGTTTTCAAGCATCCCCATGAGGTAACATTTAAAAGTGTGAATTTTTTTCCTAGAAAAATGGTGCTTTGTTATACAAATAGAATTTGAATGTCATACACAAACAATCCAATTGTGAAAACACCTCTCTGTTGTAGTATAAACAGTTGTACTTTAATTAAAGTCAGAATTAAAAGAGGGTCAACCTGAAAGCACATGTAGATCAGTGTCAAATACACATTAGTAATTATAAAAATTCATATTAAAATATTTGGTGTTTTGAAAAAACTGCTCAGGAAGAAAGCAGTTACTCTACCTTGAGCATCAGTGTTTTCCAGGGGAAAATTGGCTCTGCATAAAAGGAAACAAGAATGCTAATAAACATGGCAGATAGCCTCCATCTCCTCTGCTCATCTGAGTTTTCTAAGAGAAGAAAGCTTTCTTCTCTTCTAAGAGAAGAAAGTCCATTCAGTAACCATATATGATTGCTAAAATATACCAAGTACACATTTTATGCCAGAACTGTACTACACACTTTTCACACATTATTCACAAAATTCCTCTGATCTTAATTACTAGTATTATCCTTACTTTATAGATGAAAAAACTGAGGATTGAAGGGTTGAATAATTTGCCCAATCAAGCTGATGTCAGCAGGGGCAATTTATAATTAGCACTATGGGCACAGTGCCAACAAGCTTGTCAGGAGCCTAGAAAAAAATAATTAGGGTTTCCAAGGTATAAAAATTACAAAATTAAAATTAACATTTACCTAAATATCTGCAAAACATGCTGTTATGCCAACTAACCGTCACTCAACTCTTAAGTAATTATGGATTATGCTTAATGTGGGCTGTAGCACATTTTAATATATTGCAGATATGATTGAGGGTGGGGCCTTAAAAAGGAAGAATGCCCAAACTTCACAAAGATCTTAAAATGTTACTGAGACCAAAAAAAGAAAGAAAGAAATGTTACTGAGATTCATTACAAAATGGCAAAAGACATGAACAGATACAGGTGGCAAATAAGCATATGGAAAGGTGTTCAACATCATTAACCTTTAGAGAAATGCAAATTAAAACCATGATGAGATATCACCACATACTATTAGAATAGCTAAAATAAAAAATAATTATAACACCAAATGCTGGCAAGGATGTAGAAAAACTGGATCTCTCATACATTACCGGTAGGAATATAAAACGGTACAGTCACTATGGAAAACTGTTTAGCACTTTCTTACAAAACTAAACATGTGCTTACCATATAATCTAGCAATCATACTCTTGGGTGTTTATCCCAAAGAAATAAAAACTTATGGTCATGTAAAAACCTGTGCATGAATGTCATAGCAGCTTTATTGGTAATAGCAAAATACTCAAGAGAACCCAGATGTTCTTCGATAGGTGAATGGCTGAACAAACTCTAGAGCATCCATGCAACTGACTACTCTCAGCAATAAAAAAAGAATGAACTAGTATTGATACATGTAACAATCTGAATGGACCTTAAAGGCAATATATTTAGTGAAAAAAGTCAACCTCAAAAGATTACATGCTATGTGATTCCATTTGCATGACATCCTTTTTTATTATTAATACCATTTTGTATACACTGATGGGGTACAATGTGATGTTTTGGTACGTGTGTACAATTACGATTGATTAAATCGAGCTAATTAATATATCCATCACCTCACTTACCTATACCATTTTTTATGATGAGACATCTGAAATTTACTCTTAGCTATTTTGAAATATATAATACATTATTGTTGACTATACTCACTCTACTATGCAACAGATCTCAAAACCTATTCCTCCAGTCTATCTGAAACTTTGGAACCTTTGATCAACAACTTCTCATTCCCTCTCTCCCACCTCCCCTCCACCCTCTAGTAACCATCATTATACTCTCTACTTCTTATGAGTTGAACTTTTGTGGCAATGAAAGCAAAAATAGATAAATAGGATGGCCTCAAACTAAAATATGTCTGCACAACAAAGGAAACAATTAACAAAGTGAAAAGACAACCTTAAAAATGAGAGAAAATATTAGCAAACTATACATCTGATAAGGGGTTAATATTCAAAATATATAAGAAACTCAATAGCAACAAAACAAATAGCCTGTTTAAAAAAAACGGGCAAAGGATATGAACAGACATTTCTCAAAAGAAAACATACAAACAGCCAAAAGATACACGAAAAAACGTTCAGCTTCACTAATCATTAGGGAAATGCAAATTAAAACCACAATGAGATATCACCTCACACTTTGTATAATGTCTTTTATCAAACAGTTGAAAGACAGCAAGTGTTGATGAGGATGCAGAGAAAATGTAACTCTTGTGCAATGTTGGGAACATACATTAGTATAGCTATCATGGAAAACAGTATGGAAGTTTCTTAAAAAAATAAAAACAAAACCGCCATATGATCCATTGATTCCAGGAACTGAAATCAATATTTTAAAGGGAATCTGCACTCCAATGTTCATTGCAGCACTATATCACCTTCTTAAAATGACAAAACTATGAAGATGGAGGACAGAGGAGGAAGGTATGTGGATGTGAATACAAAGGTAGCAGCATGACAGAGTTCTTTCATGATAATGGAATAGTTTTGTATCTGGATTGTGGTGGTGGTCATTATCTATACATGGGATAAAACTACATAGCCCTAAACACATATATATACATACATACACACACACACACATACACACAGAGGTTAAAAAATGGTAAAAGCTGAATAGTTTGTAGTCTAGATAATAGTACCAATATTAGTTTTCTAGTTTTGACACTGTAGTGTAGCTATATATGATGTTACCATTGGGGAAGATTACACAGTATAGGTGAAGGGTACATAGCACTCTTTGCATTTGTATTATTTTTGCAATTTCCTATAATTATTTCAAAATAAAAGTTTAAACAAAAAAATGGCCCTGGGTAAGATAACCTGAATTTGAAACTAAACTTGTGCTACTGCCCTGTGTACTATAATGCTCACAAAACCTATTTTATTAAAATATACTAAAGATGCATAATTTCCTAGAGAGAAAAATATATAGCATGTTCATCCTGGGTCACATTTAAGGAAATTTAAGGAAGTTCAAAAGGCACTTTATTAGGAAGTTTAAAATATCAGATCATTTCATTCATAGCAACTAGACCAGGTGTTACAATGTTCAATAGTATGGGAATGGAAAGAGAACTTTAGAAGTCTAATAGAAAGTGAAGACTGCACTCCTTTGGCACCTTGAGTAAAGGCATTGCCTCTCACTCCCCTCTCACTAGAGGCAACTCTGTAGTTACCTTGTTAACCTTTCAGGTTAACAGCTGTTCCATTCCTTGCATACTAGGCAAGCAAACTGCACAGTAGAAAGCTGTAAATAGAGCCATTACATTGTACATTCATTTGAACTTCCTGATGAGGCTGTCCTTGTAAGATGTAAAACATGGCCAAATTATAATCATCATAAGCACAGAGGTGAGCTAAAAGTACCTAATGGTTTCTGGGAGTGAGCAAAAGTTGCTGCCTGTCTTCATATTAATTAATCATATCCTTGTACATTATGTGGCAGCTATGAAAAAATTACACATACAGGCAAGAGCAGGGTAATAATATGAAAGAATCAAAATAGTAGTGAGATAATGATGTTTTTCTGTTTAGTGCCATTTTATTTTATTTCAATAAAAATTACCCCAAAATATTTTTTATTGATTGATCAAATAAATAACTTTTAAAACCAGAGCCAAATTAATTCACTATGCCAAGTCCCCAATACTGAATGTGATATTGGTCAGAGGTGCTACAAATTCTTTTGCATGTAGTTCAATGTAACAAATATATAGTATCAAATATTTTTTAAGAACATAAGGAGAAGACACGGCTTTGGGAGTTGACACAAAAAGGTAAAAGGCAACACTCTGTGGCTTCGAGGGGGAGAAAAATAGATATGCAGTTAACAAAACCCAAGAAAGACCATTACTGCTGCTATTAAGCATGCTAATCTGGTGTTAATAACAAGAAAGAGAAAACTCATGAGAGTGGTCTTCAAATATTTAAAAAGGAAGTAGATGTCATCATGTACTTCTCAGGACAGAACTCGGATTAATGGCTAGAAATTATTAATACGAGAACATACAGGAAGCCTGCTGGTATATATATAAGACCTTTTAATTTTTTTTAAATTAAAGCTTATATGTTTATATAATTTAGGGCTTAATAAATTGTTGGCAACTTATTAACTATAGTGACATCTGATTAAAACTCTGTACTGGAGAGGATTTCATGGGACCCTTTCCAAGAGCCTGTGTTCTTCAGAGGCCCCACAGGTCAGAGGAAAGCATTTTGAAACCCAGAGCCACAAAAGAACAGTCCACAGAGACTAGATATAAGGGCAACCTGTAGCCTATGAAGTGACCTGAGGATGAAATTGTATCCAAAAGGAGTCAGTTGTATTGCGTGGAGATTAAATGACCCAGACTCCTCTCTCAAGAAGTGTTTTACATTTTAGACAGGCAGCAAAAGCAGCAGAGAAAGTAAGAGGCATCAAAAGAAGAGAAAGAGAAAAACTGAGCGCTGATTATGGCAATGCAGCTATAGTACAAAGCAACTGATACCCAATTCTGAAGACAAGCTGACTAGGCTTCCAGACTTCCTGCTAGGTTGCCAGAACAGTGCTATATCCTAGAACAATGCCCCGGTTCTCCGTAAGACCCATCTGTTCACCTACCAATGCATTTTCCTACTGTACTATATGAATTTACTTATCACCAGAGGGAACCTTGACACAATGTTGAACTTCATTTGAACTCTACTCCTGGAAAACAAGCCACATCAAGAAATTACCACCACCCATTAGTGTTCTAGGGAATGGCTTACTGCAAAGAACCACTCTTTACCATATGACTTAGACAAAACTCACAGATGACCGTCTAGTAACCTCTGACAAGGCCAGACACAGACCCTCCAAATTTCCATTCTCTGTCTCACACATGATTAGCAGAACTGTTTGTCCCCATTAACCATTCTGGTTGGTCAATGTCCACAAACTGGACCTGACCAAACTTCAGTCAGTCTTTTCTCCTGCCTCCAAACCCCTGAACTTTGACCTGCCCTTGAGCAATGGAAGATGAACCACCTCTCCTTAACAGCCCCTCCTCACATCAGTTGACCTCAGGAGAAAAACATTCCCTGAACAACTGTCTAATCATGCCACGCCCTCATCCCATTCCCACACCTAGGTTTTTTCTGACCTTGTTTACTCCTCCCTATGAAGGAACAGCCCTTTTCTGCTTGATCCTTGAGACACTTACAGATATCATAGTCAAAGCAGGTCTCCCTATTGAAATATTCTTCCTCTCCCTATTGCGATTGTCCTCCTCCCCTTGTTGTAATAGTGTTTTTAGATAAAGTCTTTCCTTACCTAAGTCCAGATTTGTTTTTATTTGACATTTTCAGCCTGCAAAGAGCCTGACTTTACAAAACACAAATTAAAACCATTAAATCCTCTTACTTACAATTTTTATAGAATCACAATTATTATATCTTTCTTGATTTATAGCTACGTAATAAAATACGTAAGTATATAGTACATACAGGCTACCGTAAATAACATCTATCATATCTTTCCCAATGTTCAAATAGGAAAATTAATTAGACAATTAATCATTAAAATTAAAATACACCTGTTAAAATGAAGCATTTTGTAATGAAAGTGAAAATCTGGAACCAAACAATTGAGGTTTTGAAATCACACAAATAATTTATATTTTACTTTTGTCTGATATAGTTCAATCATCTCCTTACAACCTACTCAAAAGAAGGAAAAAGGTTGATTAACTTGTATTTACGTTCGCCAATTATTAACTCAAGCGTGAAATTAACAGTAATATATTATAGCTGCTAAAGTTCTTTCTGAAGAACTTTCTGCAACAATCTGTCACTTCTCCAGTGGTCCAGTGCCCTAATCTCTATTCAGTGCCTTTCACTCTAGAGGGCACTGTAGATAGCACATTACTTACAGCACGTACATAAAATAAATTCTCAACGTTTGTAATCAAGAAGGGAAATACATAAGCCATTTCTATACCAGGAAGCATATTTTTTTCTAGAATACTTGAATCCTTGTTTAAGAAAAAATGTTTTTAAATAATACTCATAACAAATATATCACAGCAAAATCAACTACTCACCCGCATTGACTATAGCGTCTACTTCTAGCACTGTGATGTCACCTCTATAGAGAGAAACTTTTTCACTCAAACTTTTCTTCACCTCTGACACTTCCTGAGTATTTTCCTCTGTAATAAAAAGGAATACATATTAATAGTAATATTTTTAATTAAGCCAACGTTTTAGTCAAGACAACCACAAGAGTCAATATGAATCACACTCTACTACAAAAGACAAGTGGAAAAAAGAGTATAAGTACCAGGGGTGTGGTCTATTCTCTATTTATTTTGTCTTTCTCAACACAAACACGCTAACGCTAGCACATACATTAATGGGCACCCGAAAAACTGGGGCAGGTTATATTGGTTAGCAAAAAAATTCAACATTTATTAGTAATTTTATTATAAAAATATCCATTTTAAAATAAAATTGTATACCAGTACATTTCTAAAGGAGATAAGAAAAAAGATGTGCAACTCCTAAGACAAAGTAAATTTTCACAGTTCTTTGAAGAAGCTTATTTCTCTCTTGTTCCAGTTACCTAAAAGGCATCATTGAAAAGAATATTTACTTGAGCACAAAAACATTTAGGTTCAGCTCTTTACTCCTTCTAAGTAATATCCCTCAGGATGGGACATTTCAACAATATTTGAATTTGTGAAACTGCTTCTTTCTTACCAAATTGTATTTAACCTTTCACTCTAGAGGGCGCTGCTAGATCTAAAAGAGAAATAGCTCTACCCATACACACAACTGCTAGCAAGCCAGTGTATTTAAAACAAGCCAAAAACATGTTCTAAAACCTGATATATTTTTTACTGTTTTAGAGAAAGAGTTTTTAAATATACTTTTAAGAAAACTGATTTATAAACTCATACTTTTAAAAGTATTTATGATCTGTGAAAATCTTTCATGGGGGAAGATAATGTTATTCATTCACTAAGGCACTCTCGGATGACCATGTGATTTTGAGATATCTGGGGGATTAGAGGTGATAGGTTATGAGTCACCTAAATTGTCTTTAGACCCCAATAGCCAAAGAAAAAAGTTGGCCAAGTCTAAGGAAATAATCCGTGGCCGTAAAGGTGATCCTTCCTCTCTCTGTTCTACAAAGCACCCCCTTCTTAGCAGCCACTTCTCTCCTTAAAGGATTCTAATCAAATACTCACTGGTAGTGGTAATAATGAGGAGGAGAATAATGTGGGAAAATTGTATGTTAAAAGAGTAGAGAAAGATTTTAGGAGGCCTCAAAATATAAAACACTTAATAGTTGAGCTGACCTCCCAAAAGACTCCTAGAGTACTATTTTCCTCTGTCAGGTAGTGATCAAGAGCAGAATTTACTGCCGCGACTCTTTTGAAATCCTAGTTCTGCCAATTAACAGCCGGGTGAGTTTGATAAGTTATTTATTCTCTCCATGATTAATTCTGTAAAATACTGGCTTCTTCACAGGTAACATGAGTTCATTACACTTAGAATAATGTTTTTCCCATAGTAAGCTATCAACAAATATCAACTTTTTTTTACAAAGATGACAAATACTATTTCGGCATACCTGGACCACAATAGTTAAGCTATTTTTTCAAAATATATTGTTATTTTTAATAAAATACTGATACATTTATTGTTATTGCTTATCAGTGAAAGACACTGTATTTTGTTTGTGCTCTTATCAAATTGTCAACACCTGGCCCAATGACAAAGACTTTGAGCTACAAGTCCTTGAGTTCCACATCCAACCAGTTTCTATTCTTACTGCATTAACTACATTAGAAATTCCTGATTCCCAGTTAAGGATTGTTGGATGACAATAAATATGTGGTGGCTTTGTCAGATAATTGTGGATATTTAGACTATTGTGAACCTAGAACTTATAAAAGACTCCTCACCGAGTATGAGTTTTATTAGAACTACATCAAGCATTAAATTAGCAAGCATATAACAAATGAAAGCAGAAAGATTGACTGCTTCAACTTGGGAGATAGAGTACACAGATTTTTCAATCCATTTTCTAGCTGCTTTTAGCTCTATGAAGTATTTATTTCCTCATTTTCTCATGAAGTATTATGTAATACTACATGTGTAGTGATATGATTTTTAAACATATGTGACAATAAATCACATTTCTTTCTCCAAAAGTAATTATTAAAGAAAGGTATTGAAAAGCATCAAACTTTAAAACATTTACACCACACAGTTCAGTGTCTTTAAAGGAAATCCTAATTGCTCATCCACAAATTTTAAAAATGGGTATTTCAAGTCTAAAGTGAAGGTTCAAGCAATTCAACATATTGAATATACTGCTGTGACATGTCACTCAAGTAAGTTACTCAAAATGGTCTTTACTAGAATTATCAGCATCATGAAGAAATATTTTCATCTCCTCCTCTCATGTTTTAAAACCATGAGCATCTTGTTTTCCTCAATAGTCGTACTTACAGCCCAATTCCTTGCATCGTACGCCAGTCATATACATACTTAAAGGCTATAATTTGATAGTACTAATAATTATCAGTATTTCCTTCAACAATAAATCAAAACCTAATGACATATTTTTTAACACCAACTGTTCTCTGTGACTGTAAAAATGTAAATTACCACTCAGAGGCCACCTCTTTTATTTGCATAGCAATGCACTGCCTTCCTTTTCACACAACTGTGTTCCATTGGCACTGATCCCAGTGTCTTTTCCCATATTCTAGGTTTTTAATAACAAACAGGACAAAAAGTTGTCAAGTGTTTCTTTCTCATGGACATTACATGTGTACACAAAGCACCGATTCAAATTTTGATCACTAGCTTTTTCCAACTGCAAGTTGAAATATCTATCACGCTAGCAATTGTTCTTCCAGACTGTATACTATTGTCAAAAGAAACCAGAACAGGATAGTAGTTAAAACAGTAAAAACAGATTTTATTCAGAAACTACCAAAATAGAGGAAAAGAGAATTCAGTATAGAACTGGGTTCAATTCCGAATACAATAAGAACAACTGGGGATTTATAGCCAAAGAACAGGATGGGAGTTAGTGGGTTCAAAATTACTAAGAAGAAACATCAGGGGTATGGGGTAGGTGGGATTCTGGCTAAAGAGACTTAACAGGATTCTTGTTGAACACGGGCTGGGATGATCACATATTGCCTGGAGGATGGTGGGGTATGAGGAATTTGATTAGATATCAAAGGTTGTCAGATATCAAAGGCAGGGGATTCTCTCTAAACTAAGTTAGCAAAATTTTTGCTCAAACTGGACAGTGTAGGTCTGGCAAGGATGGGACCTAGACAAGAGAAACCCAATTAAAGTTTAGTTAAGGAGACAGTCTTTGTCAGTTCCTCTCCTTCTTCAAGGAAAGAAGAGATATTCTCATGAAGGGTGCCCATACATCAAGAGTTGTGGTGATTTCTTCAGTTTATACCAGGTTGTCTGGCTTCAGTTTCCTGGGCTTTGGGAAAAGGATAGTTTTAGTCAGGGGTGGAGAACCTGTGGCCTCAAGGCCACATGTGGCCTTCCAGATCCCCAGGTATGGCTCCTCAACCAAATCCAAACTTCATAGAACAAATCCCTTTAATAAAAGTATTTGTTCTGTAAAATTTGGATTTAGTCAAAAGGCCACACTCAAGAATCCAGTTCTCAGTGATGCCAAGTCAGGAAAGTGAGGAAAAAAAACTGGAAATGTTAGTTTGGAGAATTGTAGCCAGCTATTGGAGGAAACTATTAATAGAAGAATTGACAAAATGGATAGGATGGTAAGATCTAGTCCAGTTTACAGGCAGATAACAAAAACCTCAAAGAAAATGAACAGGACTAGAATTTACGAACTCACAAAGGGTACACTATAGTTTTCCATTTAAACTTAAATTTTCTCTCTACAATCACTTCCCTTTTTGATTCTTGTTTATGAAATAAGTCTGACCTCATTAGATTTGGCCTAATTGTTTACCTAATTGCAGAAAAAATGGTAACTGACCACTTAGAACTTTTTGAGTTTGCTTTGCTGGAATGTTTCATAAGAAATCTCAGATTAGACCTTTAAAAGCCTCTTGAGGCTCAGAGGCCAAGCCAAGAATTCACCACCAGATTTTTCCTGTAATAAGTATAGATTTGGGTAAATTCCTGTCTTCCTGAGGTTCCAAAATTATCCTAAGTTTCCTAGACCTTCCAGGAAGTGACCTTCCCTACTCACCTATAAGGCTGGGAACCCTATAAGCCAGGGACCAGGCCAGTTTTTCCAAGAGGGCTTTGTAAGCACTGGCTCCATAAAGTCAACCTTTGTGCCTTAAAACTATCTGGACATATCTGATTCAATGCATCATTTTTAAATATGACATTCCAGTCAAGGCCTTTGTTATAAACTAATTTTTCCAATTGCATCTTACTACAAGGAGGACAGATTTTTATTTAACTTATACAAATAATTATATTGCCATGAAAACAGGAATACTCAATAAGAGTTTCTGAATTCTGGAGAGATCAGGTAGGAAGATAAATGTTTCATTTCTTTTTACAAAAGTATAATCTACTAAATTGTCATAAATTATAGATAGCCTGAGAAAAGAGAAAGGGGGTCCCTTAAATAAAACATTCAAGAACCAGCAATGCTCTAAAACAATAACCAGGAAAATTAGCATCATTCTTTACTATGTCATTGAGTTCCATATAAGTGATTTTTCTTCTGCTTGATCTTGGGTTAGCAGTTTTATGCACCTGTCATCTTCTCCACTAGTTCTGGAAATCCATATTTATTCCAGTGGTATGGTCTGAAAGTTATGTAAGCAATGCCATCAGAAGCCTATACCTAGAGTACCAGGCATAGTCTTTCCATGGATCTCTGAGACAATCACTTTTTGCTGAAAATGAAGCATTCAGGCCTGTAAGCTGATTGCCAGAGCTCTCAGGAAGAATCAGAGTTTGAAAAAAAAAAAAAATCTGTGGATGGTAAAAGACTTCAAATGTCTGTGGTTAAAAATCTGATGAGAGTTCATTATAAAAATGATGTAATTGATGGGAGAATTTGGTTATTTCTGTGGCACACAACACTTAAATAACAGCTAGAATTATGACTAATAATATTATTCCAGGACATATCATGGACAATGAGTGTATCAACAAATTTCTATGAAATTCATACAATTTCTGAAATAGTTATATTATTAATATTTACCCATACTAATATAACCTAGGGAAGGTTAAACATCGCTTCTTACTTGGCAATGCTTCCCATGCAATTTAATATATCAAACAAACTGAATATTTTTACAAGGTGAAAGAACAAATCCTTTGAAACTTTCCAGGGGCCCTCTGGGAAATCTCAAGGTCAGTCCAAGATCAAGATTACATTTAGGATTTGATGTTGGGAAGCTGTGAAAAATGTCAAAAGATTTGAACATTGGATTAAATAAGATCATAAATCACTATGAAACAATACTTAGGTTCTCTTAAAGAGATATGATATAGACAACACAAAGCACAGTAAATTATTTTGATAAGACACAGAATCTTTGTTTCCCAGGCAGATTGCTTAAAAAGTAAAGAAAAACCTTTTCCAATCTCTTATTAAGAATAAACCAATAGTCCAAGAAAACTTTACTGCTTTAACAGAGAGAAAACCAAATTCTAATTTTGTAACAGTACACTATTGAGCTCATTTTAAAAAAAACTTTATAAATAAATTCATTCTATCTTAGCCAGCTTGACCACACATAAAATTCCTTTTCTACAAACTTACAACTTTCTATATTCATTCAGGTTATGTCCTATATTTTTCCTCTTTCTTATTCTGAAATAACCAGTCATCTTACTTTAAGACAAAATTACTCTTTTTCCCTCAACAACAAAAGTCCTTCATTCCTCATATACTTTGCATACAGAGTTGTTTCTCTTCACCCTTATTATTTTTAGTAGTTTCATTTACATGTATTAATTATATTTAACCTTTATTTTACAAAGAAAACTAAGAAGTAGACAATTATGAATTTTCTATCACATGCCAGCATTCTGTAGCAGACTAGCAAATTTTATGAGTATCCCATCTCACAATTTCTATAGACATATGTTTCTCTATAGTATAACTTTACAATGTGGCAAAAGAATATTTTATTAACAAACACAAGTATATGTCACTTCTTTATACCATACAAAAATAAAAAGGCAAAGTACATAAACAAACTTAGGTATAGCAATTATTGTTTCAATAGTTGATATTACTTAGAAATAATCTCAATTTTTAATAAATATCTACTACTTAATTTAAATTAGCATAGGCCTAAAGTTACAAATTACTAAAAAGATTTGGAAAACTACTGCTAGGCAGACATATTATAACATTACACAAAGCTGGGCATCATCTCAAGTTATTTCTTTGTTAACTGTTTTTACAATACATGCAAGTCAAACAAGTATCATAAAAGTAAAACTCTAAAAAAGTTAAATACATGGGTATTTGTTTTATGCTGTACTTGATACACAAGAAGTAATGACTATCAAGCAATTCATTTTTATTGAATCTTTACTTGTATATTTGTTCTTAGGTTGAATTTATAATTTTTATAATCTTAAAGATATAGTAGATACAAGTTTATTTGACTAATGAACCCAAGTAGAATAAAAATGCATGCCCATATTATACTTAACACTGACAACTCAAAAGACATGCCCATTTTTATTAAACCAACAATATTAATTAATCTTATTTACCAAACATGTACCAAAATCACATGAACTTTAAAAAGCATTTGTGTTAGTTTCCATATTTCTGGGAGTTTTAGGAATATTTAATTTATATAAGAGTTCGTTTATGTCTAAGACAATTTGAATAGAGCTCTTCTACAAAATTTTATGAATTAACTTGGTAATACCATCCAGAGATAGAAAAATATCACATATATATAATATATACATAAACATATATACAGATAGATGCAAATAAAGATCTTACAGCTTCCATTCTAAAATTTTAGGCATCGGTCAGGTAAACACAGTACTATGCTCTCATCTTTGGTCTACTTTATATTTTTATCAGAATTGCATTTCTGGTAGATGGAACAATTTAGATTACCTATTTAATATGAGGGCTAATATTTTTTAACAATATTTGTAGAGAAGTTTTAAAATTTTTCCTTTTTCCTGGCATGTAATCTTAGAGAAGCTTTGGACTAAATTTTAGAAAAGGGACTGACTGAAGTGACAACAAACAGCTATCACCAAAGCCCATCTGAGAGGATAAAATATTCACTGTTTCCAATTAGCCTTTTTTTCCTTTTTAGCCCCACAAAGTTGTTCTTGGGGTCCCAGAATCCCTTGAGAGCCCCCAGTGAGAAACTGGGGACTTAAAAGTTCATGCGGCTAAAAAAAAAAAAAAAATTCATGTGCCTATAGGGAATTGAGGGGCAAAAGTGGGAAGAGAAAAGTCTGGCTGATGGGGACACAGGAATAAAGGAGGTAAAAATTTGAAGGGGTATTTAGCAAAGGCTTCAAGAGAATTGAAGGAAACATCAAAGGTGGTAAGAGGAAGGAGGAGCATAAGCAACAGGAAGAGAGAGATCTCAGAGCAACTGGTATGGGTAGATCTTAAGTTTCCAAAAGAAGCCAATGAAGTTCCAAATTATCCTTAGTAAAATCATGCCAATAAGAAAGGAAGTGAGGCCAGGCATGATGGTTCATGTCTGTAATCCTAGCACTCTAAGAGGCCGAGGCAGGAGGATTGCCTGAGCTCAGGAGTTCGAGACCAGCCTGAGCAAGAAGGAAACCTGTCTCTACAAAAAATAGAAAAATTATCCAGGTGTGGTGGCACATGCCTGCAGTCCCAGCTACTTGGGAGACTGAGGCAGAAGGATCACTTGAGCCCAAGAATTGGAGGTTGCAGTGAGTTACAATGACACCACTGCATTCTAGCCGGGATAACAGAGCAAGACTCTGTCTCCAAAAAATAAGAAAGAAAGAAAAGTTGGTGGAGCATATACAGTAGTCCTCCCTTATCTGTGGGGGACATGTTTTAAGACCCTCAGCGGTTGCCTGAAACTGCAGACAGTACCAAACTTGATTGCCATCACTCAGAACACATTTCTGCTCATGTCTTCCACCCACAAATTTAATGCCTTTCCACCTTAACTGAGCACTTACCGTGCACTGTGACTGCAACTTTTGCAGTTTGAGGTGTGACAGCGAAACTAGCACAAATTTCTTTTTCGTTCTTCATATTTCACAGATAGAAAATTCATTCTTACCATAAATCTTAACAACCTAAACATACAATTTTTTTTCTTATTAAGTCAAGAACTTTCACCTTTCTACTTTAAAGGAAGCACTTTATGATTTCTCTTGGGCATATATAAACTGCACTTTGGGGCCATTATTAACTAAAATGGGGTGACCTGAACAGAGGCAGTGCAATACAGTGACAGTGAATCAGATAACTGAGACAGCTACTAAGAGACTCCACAGGCAGGTAGCATCTACAGATTAGATATACTGGACAAAGGAATGATTCATGTGCCAGGTGGGACAGAGCCCGAAGGCATGAGAGTTCATCAAGCTACTCAGAATGGCATGAAATTTGAAACTTACAAATTATTTATTTCTGGAATTTTTCATTCAATATTTTCGGACCACGGTTGGCCACTGGTAACTGAGACTGCGGAAAGCAAAACTGAGGATAAGGTGAGACTACTGTAGTCAGTAAATGTTTGAGAAAGGGGCTTCAGTTGACTAAGAAGTTCCCATGGGAGAAGCAGGTTCAAATAGAACAGAGGCCTCACAGAGTACCACAAAAAAACCCTTTCCATCTCAGGAGAGAGTGAATCCCCACTTGAAACAAGGAGCCAGGAAGAAAGAATTCCAGCCTAGTAGGTACCTTTACAACAAAGTAGGCACCTTTCCAACAAAGTAGGCTAGGCCTCTAACCCAGCTTCAATGAGTATAGTCAGAATCTTAATCAAAATCTGTCTCTACCATGCTAATGGGTTGTCATCTGGGGCACTGGCTTAGGAGTCAGACTCACCAATGGATCCTCAATCTATCCATCAGGAATGAAGACAAAGCCTTTAAAGATATACATTTAGGGTCCTGGGTGAGAGATCCAGGGATCCAATAATTAATCTAATCCTACCCAAGTCGTAGGATCATAATTGTTTAAAGAAAACCAGAACCAGACAGTAGTGAAAGCAGTAAAAACACTATTCAGCAGCTATTGCAGTAAGAGGAAAGAGAACTCTGTATTGAACTGGGTTCAATTCCTAAGATAGCAAGGACAACCGGGATTTATAGCCAAGGAACAGGATGGGGGTTAGTGGGTGTTTCCTTACTAAAAGGAAACATCAGGGCTATGGAGCAGGTGGGATTCTGGCTAAAGAGACTTCACAGGATTCTTGCTGAGCTAAGGCTGGGATGATGACATATTGCTTGGAGGATGGTGGGGGATGAGGAATTTGATTAGATATCAAGGGTTATTAGATATCAAAGGTGGGAGATTCTCTCTAAACTGACTTACCAAGATTCTGCTCAAACTGGACAATGTAGGTCTAACAAGGATGGGGCCTAGACAAGAAAAGTGCTTAGAGAAACCTGACTAAAGTGTGGTAAATGAGACAGGCCAGGAACGGTAGCTCATGCTGTAATCCTAGCACTCTGGGAGGCCGAGGCAGGAGGATCGTTTGAGCTCAGGAGTTCCAGAGCAGCCTGAGTAAGAGTTGAGACCCCGTCTCTACTAAAAATAGAAAGAAATTAGCTAGACAACTAAAAATATATAGAAAAAATTAGCTGGGCATGGTGGTGCATGCCTGTAGTCCCAGCTACTTGGGAGGATGAGGCAGAAGGATCGCTTGAACCCAGGAGTTTGAGGTTGCTGTGAGCCGGGCTGATGCCATGACACTCTAGCCCGGACAACAGAGTGAAACTCTGTCTCGAAAAAAAAAAAAAAAAATGAGACAGTCTTTGTCAATATCACATGACATTCAAAAAGTGGTATTTTGTTGTTCCTTCTACTTCCTAGTCTGAGAATAAAATTTATTAACTGTGTATTGGTTTTATAATTATTTGTTATAGTTTGACATCTCAGGAAAAAATTGTGAAAAACTTTTGATACAAAGCCAAAATAAAAAAATTAGTGGGTGTCTTGTGTAGCTTCCCTATCATGGTGATAACTACCTTTCACTGTCTTTGAGCTATTTTACAACTCTGTAAGTTGCAGAAAATGGATAATAATGCAAATGATTGTTCATAGAAATGCAAATGAATTATATTCCCTGGAATGCAATTGAATATTATCCTGTGGACAATTTACATTTGTTTTGCATTATTCGAAAAGTCATTTCAGCATTCTTTACTGCCTATATATGTGTGGTTCTTTAAATTCTCCTTTCAACTTGAGTTAAATAAAATTGCGGGTAAGTGTTCGTTTTATATTTGTATGAATCATAATCTCATATTTATAAAAAACATTTCCTCTCAGATATTTTTATTTACTTCTAGTTTAACTAAATACTTGTATAGCATTTACTATGATCTTTGTGCTCTTCTAATGCTTATATTAACTCCTATAATCCTCATAACAGATAAATATATAGTACATATTACTACTATTCCCCCTATATTGATAATGAAGCTGAGGCATACAGAAATAAAGTGGTTTGACCAAGTACAGACAGGTGGTAAGTACAAAGCTGGGATTCAAACCCAGGCAGCCCATGGTCTTAATCAACACACTATGCAGGCTCTCATGTACCTATTTTTATTTCAAAGAGTCCAACTCTGAATAAACTGTTTAGGTCCTATCTCTGCCTTTAGTTGCAAAATGTAGCAGTTTCATCCTCCCTCTCCCAAAAAAGCATGATTTGCTTTTTTTGCCCTAGGGGAAAAATATACTTGGTTTTCCAGAGGATTTATCATACTTTGAAAATAATATAAAGGTCTCAGTAGTTTCTGCTACTATTTGACAGTTTCATAACATACAAAATATCAGGGACTAGAGGACAACAGTAAAATCAAAATTGCAGATATTAATTATGTATCTTCTATTTGTGTTTTATTGTTTATGCAAAATCATCAAATTTGCAGATTCATCTGACCCAACACATCCTCTGTACACTGAAACTCGGTTTACTATTTATATTTATGACCTTATTCTGAGTTCTGGCATTTATGTTACTATTTCACCTCTATTTTAGGCATCAATAAACCACTTCAGAGATGGACTGATTCATTTTATGAGGTAGGGATATAACGCAATCCTATTATAACAATGAAGGCAAATTTAATCTAATCTAATATATACTAATTCACTTAGGAATTAGGTAGATTAGGAGAAACAAACTCTGTTAATTGAATCTTAATTAAGATGGACTGACTAATACTGTCCTTGTTTCGAAAACATAACTTTTAAGACTATAATTAATATTGAGGCCAGGCGCAGTGGCTCACACCTGTAATCCTAGTACTCTGGGAGGCCGAGGTGGGCGGATTGTTTGAGCTCAGGAGTTCAAGACCAGCCTGAGCAAGAGCAAGACCCCGTCTCTACTAAAATAGAAAAAAATCAATCGGACAACTAAAAATATCTAATCGGACAACTAAAAATATCTAGAAAAAATTAGCCGGGCATGGTGGTGCATGTCTGTAGTCCCAGCTACTCGGGAGGCTGAGGCAGAAGGATTGCTTGAGCCCAGGAGTTTGAGGTTGCTGTGAGCTAGGCTGATGCCACGGCACTCTAGCCCGGGCAACACAGTGAGACTCTGTCTCAAAAAAAAAAAAAAAAAAAAAAAAAGACTATAATTGAGAGTAAGACTTTCATAAAAATCATATTTTTCACTTCAAACACTTAAAATATATTTTAAAAACCTGTTTTATCACTTTCCCTCTGGAACAACCAAACTACCTCTGGAACTCCAAACTATCTGGAAGGCCACTTCATAAACAGCTAAGGGATCATCAATAGATCCTAGGACCACACGTGGAAGAATAAGATTTTGGGAGACAGCCATACGAAGTGCCTGGGAATACTCCAAATTCTTACTTTCCCCCATACTGACATCCCTGTATTTTGGCACTCATGGTCATGATACAGAGAAGCTACCAAGGATACCAGTGAGTTGACTGGTGGTACCACAACAAGGGGCCTATTGCCAGTGTACCTCTTCCATTTTGAGGATGACTGAAAAGTCAGTTTAGTCTTAATCCAGCCATGTGGATAAAAATTCAAATTAACATTCCCTTTCCCCCCTCCAGAAAAAACCCCAAATCATTAATAGGACACCATACCATGAAAGCCAAAGGAAAAAAGTCACACAAATGTCTATATAAATTAACGTTAAAACGAAATTAAATTTATTATCAAGATAATCAGAAAAATAATTTTGGGTTCATTAAGAGACTTTAAGAATATACAACCAGCGAACTAGAGGGACCCCAGGGAAGCAGGGTGTGCTTCTGTTCTATTTCTTGAAACCAGGCAGGCTGTTGATCTCTGTACCTCCATCTTCTATCTGATCACGCCTAATAATCATCACATCACTGTTCTATATTCCTCACGTGCATGCACACATACACAGCCCTACATACTTCAGCATATCCACTTTCTCTTAGGTATTACAGATATTATAATACATTAGAAGATCCTCTCTCCTAGGCTAATGCTTAGTAGCTGTTATGCTAGAAGTTTGCAACTTCATTTTTGTGCTGAATCTTCAAAACTTCCTCCTACTCCTTCTTTCTTTCCCTATCAGTTAGCTTTTGCTGTGCAACAAACTCTTCCAAAACTTGGTGACTCAAAACTTTTTATTATGCTTATTAGTCTGTGGCTAACCAGGCAGTTCTATGGTCAGCTGGTGGGGTGGCTGAGGCTACATGGTTCTGGATGGCCTCACTCATGTCTGGCTGGCAGTTGTCAGGCTGGTTGGTCTTGGGAGCCTCAGCTGGGATGGCTTGTCTCTGCTCCACGTGGCCCCTCATCCTCCAGTATGCTAACCTGGCCTTCACATAGCAAGAGAGTGTAGACACCAATGTGCAAGCACTCTTTAAGGCTCTGCTTGGGGCATGTTTGCTGTAGTCCCATTGATCAAAGCAAATCATGTGGAAAAGCCCAAAGTCATTGTGGATGAGCACTAAACAAGAGCATAGATACAGGAAAGTGTCATACTTTGGGGGTCTTTTGGGCCCAATTTACTAAACACATTCTGAGTTACTGAATTTTCTGCATCCTAGATCCCAATATTAGTTTTGATTGTGGCTTTGTTTGACATTCAAATATTTATCTGGGACATATTTTGATTTCATGGAAACTTGGTTCACATCAGTTTTGTGGGTTTTTTTAATACCACCTCAGTTAACTATTAATATTTTCTACTTCTACTAGATTGTTAATAGATTTTATAATAGCCTTACTGCAGAAATCTAATATCTAAATGCCTGTGGAAGACAAACAGGTAACACAAGTGAATGAGGCCAGTGTGGTATAAGTGTAAACAAATATTTAATATGTATGTTGTAAATTGGAAAGCAAAGAAGGCCCTGTCCAAAGGGTGTAGCTTCTATTCACGTGTCATGTGAGGATGCAGGCCTAGCATTTCCAGATCCCTGGTTTTACAACAGAAGTAGGAAACCTAAGTTTTAATGTAAAATTTCCTTATTTTAAATAGCAAAATTTAATTAATAATTTAAAATGCAATTTAAAAGCATTCAAGTGCTTCAAGCATTCAAGTTAAAGAAAATCTATCTTTGGACTGAATTCGAGCAAAAGCTATTAAGTTGTGGCTTATTCTTTCTGGATCCCAAACGGTCCACCATCTAAGGCTTTCCACCATTTGGTTAAAATCTGGATAGTTCCAGTCTTATCTACCACTAGTCCCCAGTTTTTGGTGCCCTCCATATTCTCATCGCAGGTGAATTCTTACTTGTCCTCAACATATACTCTATTTCCTGCCCCTATGACTTTGGAATGCCCTTTGCCTTGTCCCCCTCCAACCACCCTACAGCCCTCTGGCACTCTTACTGATCCTTTAAAACTCAGCTTGGATGTTTCTACTTTCATAAAACTTCATATAAATGTTATTTCTCCTTCTCTGAACCTCAAAGCACTTTTAATTTTTCTCATGGCATTTATCACATCATTCCTGGTATTAAAGTTATTTTTGTATGCTTTGTCATCATTCAGCTAGAATGAGGAGTTTGTATCTTGGCTGGACTTTGTGTTTCCTGCATTACCTAGCAAGGCTACCATGCCTGGAATAACTTGCTGCTCAGGTGGGGTCACACTCAGGTATGAACTTCTTCTCTGAAGGTTTCCTTGACTTTCCTTCCCAGGGTTAGTTTGGAGTCTCAGAGATGAAAAGAAAGGAGGGTCTACTGCTGAAATTTTCATCCAAGGAAGCTCAGTGAAAGTTGGAGCTAAGAAGAGAGGCGGAGTATTGAGTCTTAGTCAATTAAATAAGTGAGCTGTTAAATTGGAAGGGCATGCACACAGGAGAAAAAGAAAAAGTTAACCAGAAGAGTTTTCAGCATTATATCTTTAAATAAGAATGGAGCAATCTATAAACATCCTAATTCTACCCTCTCTTTCCTAAAATAAGGTCAAATTTTACCCATCTATTTTATATGTCCTGTTTCTCCATATTAATACCTGGAATTGTAACCACCCTATTGAAGTAACTTAAGGAAACAGAGACACAGGGAGGTTAAGCAACTAGCTTGCCCAAGGTCTTACAACTGACAGAGCTTGGAACCCTAAAAGTCTGGTTCTAGCACCCCTGTGCATAGTCACTGTGTAATACTGCCTCATACGGATCAGCCTCACAAAGTTAAAAAAAACAGATCTATAAGTTAAATAGGGACAACACAGCTCATTCTTACAGGACATTTTTTTTTTTTAAGTTTAATGTGACTATCTGTGAAGAAGCTTAGGGTGGGAGCTTAGGCATTAAAAATGTGTATTTTATCCTACTGTTACAACCTGCTAAAAATCATTTAGTTAAAAAAATTGTGATATGACTATATAGTATGGCTTTTAGTCTAAAGCTTATATAAGAATAATGCTTCAAGTAATCTTACATAAAATCAATTAAATTCATAAGGTTCCAAATCAAATTCCAAAGAAAAGAAAAATCAAATTTCTGCCATTTTAGTAACATGTATGAAATCCTAATTTATAAGAACAGAGAAATAAATGCTAGTTCAAATAAAGAAACAATATAAAAGAACGAGAAAAATCAGAAAAACAGCAGCATTCATAATTTTGCTCTCTTTATCATTCAAGTATAAAATTTTCACCGTGTAAGCGAAGACTCTCTTGTGGGTTGTGAAGTCAATTGCTATACTGCAACCAACATTTCCACAAAGTAACACAGAATTAAAATATTACAGTGCATCACATGTAAATAATTATTTTATGAAAATTTTAGTTCTATGTACATAGACAAACATTTATGGGTCATAATATAAAGTGTGTTTCTTACTGTGGATCTTGGGTAAAATTTTGACCTTTTGAAATCACTGTCTCTACTCTCTTCCAAAAAAATATTTTAAAATATTGTCATTTTGGTATTTTGTTATTTCACAAAAATGGACGGATTTTAAAAACTATGTTTCAAGGCCAGACACCATGGTTCATGACTGTAATCCCAGCACTTTGAGAGACCAAGGTGGGAGGATCACTTGAGCCCAGGAGTTCAAGACCAGCCTGGGCAACATAATGAGACCTCACCTCTATAAAAAAATAAAATAATTCGCCAGGTGGGGCGTGCCTATAGTGCCAGCTACTCAGGAGGCTGAGGCAAGAGGATCACTTGAGCCCAGGAATTGGAGGTTATAGTGAGTTATGATTGCACCACTGCAGTTTAGCCTGGGCAACAGAATGAGACCTCATCTCTTAAAAAAAAAAAAAAAATACTATACAGTGAGATTTCTGTAAGATTTCTGGGGTGTAGAACCAAAAGCTAATTGATTGACTAACATATCAAGATTTTACAGTGTCTAGCAGAGAAGTAGATATATGCTGATGCCCAAAAAATACAGAATTGATGGACTGAATATGCTTATGCTTAAGAGGAACTGGTTTGTTCTACAGGAGTCCAAATACACATAGTAAAGCACAAGATAATGGACTTTTCTACATTATCACATAGGAAGCTATAACTAACTCACTGGTGTAATTTATTTAAATGGTAAGTTGAAATTTTCAAAAGGTATGATTTAACCTATAACAGATAACCTAAATCTAAACATAATGAGAGGAATTGCAAAGCCTAAATTATTATAATAAGAAGGAAAACAAATGGAATTCCACAGAACTCTTGAAAGTGACCTTGGAACCTATAAATGAAGAAACTAAAGTGCTGAGAGGTTGTTACTTGCCCAAGGTCACAGAACTAGTTGGTAGTAGTCCAATATTCTTTTCTCTCCATAAGGACTCATGTTTCTCATATTATCTTGTAATTTAATGTTATTTAAAAGAACAGCTCTTTATATTTGTGTTAGAGATATGTACGTGCCTATATTATCCCCTCCTCTAAGAGTCAGTAAAGGATGGTGGCAGCCAACACAGATTCTAGAAGCATTGTGTCTAGATTTGAATCCCTGCTCTGTTACTTACTAGCTATGTGGTAGTGGTCAAATTTAACCTCTCTAGGCCTCAGTTTCCTCACTTGTAAAATGGGAATAATACCTATCTCACAGGGTTGTTGTGAGAATTAAATAGATTAAGACATAGTAAAGCACATGAGATAGCGTACTACACAAAGTAAAAACAGACAAGTGTTAGCTGGCAGGAGGAGGAGAAAGTTTGGGCAGAATCACTTCTTTGTGCCATATATACTTTCGAGCACAATATTTGACACATACTTTACTTTGCAAAAAATACTGATTAACCAGGCTCAAATACCTATCTCCTACCAGGTAAGCCACTGGTGACTTGACCAGTGAGCCGGAAATAGAATTTCTTTCACCTGAAGCTCAAAAAACACTAAAAAAAAATTAGGTGAGCAAACATAGTCAAAGGCTCCAGAGGTATGCAGGAGTCAAAAGAAATTGTGAGGGAGACTGTGAAGGATCACCAGATATCAGAAATCAGCAGTCCCAACGCCAATAAGGACAACAAAGCAGGCGCATCAGTTGTGTCTATAAGTAATCTAGGTTAACTGGCCAGAACAGGGATGGAAGTGCATGGCTTTCTGTTACCTACAGCCTTGGTAAGGCCCACAGTAAACCAGCAAAATTGGAAGGAGCAGAGATTAAACTGACACACCTACGGACTGAGTTTGGGAATTATTTGTTCCTGCTTTCCCTGAATAATGCTAATCTTTGCAACAAACATCTTGAGTTCTCTGACTTAGACTGCGTGTTAAGCTAAACATTAAAATACTAAAATCATTTTCTTTAGCTCCAGTACTTTTTTCCTACCTGTGCCAATGTAGTGTATAATTTTCTCCCAGATTTCTTTGAATACTATAGTAATAATTACTTATTAATAATATAATTACTACTCTTGGTTTGTCTTTATTCACAAATGTTCTTCATTTGTTATCTTTAGTATAATTTATTTATTAACAGCTGAATTGCCTTTGGCTCTGGGCCAGGTATTATGCAATTTAAACATATGGTTGCTGCCCACTGAATACCAGTAGAAGAAAATCACTGACCTATTAAATCAATAAGTAGGATTGGACTAGGAACATAGATCCCTGAGGAAGCTCTTAAAAGAATCTTAGCCTGAACTAAGATTGTAGTAATGGAGACAGGAAAGGGAAAATGTTAGCAGTAATAATCACGAAGCATATGTAACCAAGCATGAAGGTCTCACTGGAAGCGGGAGGGCAGTAAATTGCTGAGGTTGACTTCCTGGTTTCTGATCTAAGGTGGCTGTGAGAGGCAATGCAGGTGGGAGAGCCAGTTTGAGAAGGAAGAGAATTAAGTCAGTCTCGGATACGTTAAATTTGAATTTCCTACAGAATATTCAAGTAGAGGAATTGCATGTACAGGTCTTGGTGCTTGTAAGAAGGGTCTTCAGGCTAGAGATGCATATTTTGGAGACATCATCATGTGGTAGTGGCCCTGGGTGAGAGCACCATGGGTAGACATGTAAATGAAAATGGACCAAAGACAACACCAGAGAACATCAATCTTTATAGGAAGGGCAAAGGGAAAGAAAATGAAAAAGGCACAATGAACAAACATTCACAGGGACAGGAGACAAACTAGCAGAAGCCCACAGAGGAAAAAGTTAAATAAAAAAAAAGTGATCAGCAGTTTCAAATGTCACAGTGAAGAAATAGAAGACTGAAAATGTCCTATTTTATATAACAATTACAGATTGAGTATCCCTTATCCAAAGTGCTTGGGACCAGACGTGTTTCAGATTTTGGATTTTTTCAAATTTTGAAATATTTGCATATACATGAGATATCTTAGCGATGTGACCCAAGTCTAAACATAAAATGATTTGCTTCATATATACCTATACACATAGCCTGAAGGTGATTTTATATAATATTGCAAATAATTTTGTGCATGAAACAAAGTTTATGTTATGTACTTATGCATGGATTTTTTACTTGTGGCATCATGTCAACACTCAAAAAGTTTCAGATTTTGGGTCATTTCAGATTTTTGACTTTTGGATTACAGATGCTCAACCTGTATATCGTCGCTGGTGACCTTAGCAAGAACAATTTTCAATAAAGCCAGAATATGGATGTGCCTAAACTGAGCTTACATCATTAATGCCCCATGAGATGGTAATGAAGTAAGATAGAACTTGTGTTCCTGAATGATCTCAAGAAGTAGAACTTCCAGTTGTCCTGAAACATTACCCTGTCAAGTAAGAAATAAATAAGTTCAATCTTCTTTAAACCACAGAATCACAGGTAGGTCTCTTTGTTACAATACCCCAGCCTTTCCCCAACTTACTTATCCAGCAACAAAAAGATACATCATAATTTATCTAATCAATTCCTTTTTGAAAACCATTTAGGTCATTTCCCATTTTTTATCATTTAAAATAACACCATAATATGAAAATCTTTATACATAAATCTTTGAACATATCTCTGATTATTTCTTTGGTTTCAACTCCTAAAGTAGTTATTAAGTCAAACACATGCTGTTGATGCAAAGTCATACCGGTTAATTTACATAGGGGTGAAAGAAAACAAACATGGCTTCAGACCCTGAGAAAAGAGGGAGTGTTCATGTGCTAAGATGACTTCAGAAAGAATAGGCCTGAAAAGAAGCTATTAGATTAGAAGATCCCTGTTTATCCAAACATGGTTGAGAATTACAGAAGTCAGATTTCATTAGATTCTGCTCATTCTTGACTACCTTTATTTCAATTTAAACTCTCCTCCTATTCAACTAGCCTCTAAATCCTACCAATTTCACTCTTAAAATATCTGAAACTCATTTTCTCTCTCTGATGCTCAGGGCAACTTCCCTGGTGTATTAAACATCAAAATAAATTAAATCAAAAGATAAAAGTCCCTGCCCCTAACCTATCTTATCAACCTCATTTTCCACAATTTATCCATCACTCTAATCTCTTATCAAACCGGTCTCTTTAATGATTCTATGTCTTTGCAAATGTTGTTCTCACTAACTAGAATGCCATTCCCTTTCATCCCCTTGACAAACTCCTTTCATCTTTTAGGAGTTAGTACAAATAGATGCTTTGTGAATTTTCCACTACTCCAAATGACTTTGTCATTCAATATGTTATGCAGTTACTTGTTTTATAAATGATTTTCACTCTCTGAAATGAGAACTTCTAGGATAGATCCATGTCTTCTGTATATTTGAGTCCTTCCAGATTCCTAGCATAATGACTGATACATGGTAAACACTCACTTACTAAAGGAAGCAAAGGAAGACTGAAGACAGCATGGCAGGAAACGGTGGAGTAAACAAACCAAACCAATGGACATTTTCAAAGTCAACCACTTAAAATATTTTAGTGAACAATAACAGAAAGGTATGTCAAACTAATGCAAGTTTCTATGCAAAAATGTTAATGACTTAGATATGTTTTAATTTCCTGTTTCACAAATCACTAACCTCCCTCTAAAGCTACTATTTTTTATTCTTTAAAGTAGTTTTGCCAAGTGTGTTCCACAGAACCAGGCAAAATTTCTTGGAGCAGGGCCCAAGACATTTGCATTTAACAGGTTTTAAGGTGATTCTTAAATACACTAAAGTTGGAGGACCATTCCTCTAAGTTATTTTATATACAAAATCACGGACATAATTTTAAATAATATTGGAAGCCAAACAGACTTTTATAAACTATGCAGACATTCACAGAAAGTAAAAGCTATTAGCTTACTGACTCAAAGTATCTTCCTGAGCTTCTCCATGTTATCACAATCATGGAAGGATATCTTACTCCGAGCTATGCTTAAGATGCTGGTAATGCTAAATTTTATATCTATAACTCATGTACCATTGAGGTCAGAAATCTGCAGAGTTTAAGGAAAATTACGAAATCTCCAACTATACAATATTTACGGGAAATAAATATCTGTTCTAATGTACTCACCTTCCTGAAACTCTGGGCCAGCACCCTCTCAACTTTTTCCTTCAGTGATTTTTACATAATTATGATCACACTTTCAGTACTGATATGTAAAACCACAAACATTTGCTCAACCACCAACCTGTACTAGAAGGGCTAGTCCTGAAGTAGAAAAAACATTTAACAAAACTCATTTTTTAAAAAATTTTATTATTTCTTAGATTATCTTAGGAAAATATTATACAGATTACTTTTAAACCTTTTCACATATTCACACACAATTTTTAAAAAGAACTTTGAACAAATTCACTCAAGTATCTAGCGACAAACTAAAATGGAGAGAATTTTTCAGCATCCAACTTATTTTGGTGAAATATTCTAAAAGATGTAAACAATAATAATGTATCTACATGCAAAAATATCACAAAGTACATTTGAAGGGAAAAACCAGTATATTTAGCAACTTTTTTCTATGTGAGAGTGAATGATGTTCATACTTCTAAGGTGTACATACATATATAAATGATTAGGCCAAAAAAAGCAATGTGATAGTTTTAAGGTAACTGATGCGTTATACATACAATTTCCCCCTTTATTAGTGTATAAGGATTACAAATGATAATATTTTCATGGCTATATTATTAAAATACCAGGTACCTAAGGAAATAAATCTCAAATATTTAAAAATCTGTCAACCAATTCAAATAAGAGCTATTGAATTTTCAGGGACAAAGACTGCAACCAATGAATGCATTAGCTGGCCAAGATATACAAAAACTCAACAAATATACCACCCCTGTGCGCATCCTAAAATACTACTGATACTAAAAGAAAGGGAAAAATCAATCTTTAAGTCACAGTAACCCAAGAGGAAGAATATCATAGCACAAGTGGACTAGCAGTGGGTGCTGAAACCATTAACAAAAATATTCAGATTCTCTTTCTGAGCATATGGATGATTACACTTCCCCCCATCCTCCATTCCAGGTCTAAAATGCTTCCACTGTGCATGCTTTCCAGAACTACTGCTCTGAAATCAGAAATCTCATCTGTATACTCAGCCTATTCTCTGAATGTTTCCTTGACTTCCTTGACTTCAGTGAAACTTAGGTGTCCCCTAAGAATATCCATTCATTTTTAATGGAAGCTTTTTCTTAACTCTTACTATACATTCCTCAAAGCTAACATTTCTGTCACTTCCTCCTCTAACTTAAAGTTGCTAGCCCTTCACTTCTTCTTTCCAAAGTTACAAACTTGGACGGGTCGATGGTGAGGTGGCTTAGACCTTATAGACACAGGTAACATCTTATCAGATCGTGGAAGACCAGCGTGGAGGGAACCAGGGTCTTTAGACAACCTGTGGAAAAGAGTCAGTTACCAATTTTGGACTGAGTTGTTACATGGAAGAGGAACTTCAATTTTTTTTTAGGCCCCGTACTTAAGAGTGTTTTTGTTAACGGCAATTCAATCTGTACCATCACCAATAGTTTTCCAGGGTACTTGGAATAAAATCTAAGCTTCTTATCGTAAATGCATGAGACCCTACATGACCCAACTCCAGTCTTCTCCCTCTAACTTTGCTCTAATGCAACTGACACCCTACCCTAGATGTTTCCTAGATTTTCATATGGCTAGATCTAATATCAAGTTCTGAGTTCTTATCTCAAATATCACTTCCTCAGAAAAGATTTCCTCACTACCCTACCTCAAATGGTCCCCTCTTCTCATTCTAGCATATTACCTATTTTATCTTCTTCATAGCACTTATCACAGTCTGAAATTATTTGTTCATCTGTTCTAGGCAAACGCTCTGAAAGCCGAAACCTTGTCTGTTTTGTTCACGAGTATCTCAAATGCCTGAACGAAAGCTCAGTAAGTAATGCTGAATAAATGTTCCTCCAAAAGATGAAGCTCTTTACCTCATCAGGGCATTGGCTACTCACAACCTGGACTGCTCTTCACCCAGCTCTATGTCCCTTCCTATTCTTCAAGTCTCAGGTTATGCCACTGCTTCAAAAGGCCTTCTCTATCTCATCTATCTGACATAGTCTTAATCCCAACTGCAACCAGCCATTACGACTTCGTCCTATTTATTCCCTTCAGCTACCCTTCAAAATATAAAAGCATATTGTTTATTTACCTACTTATTGACCATCTGCCCCCAAAAATGTAAAGCTTGATGAAATCAGGGGCCTCACCTGTTGTTTTCACTTATATTATTTGCTCAGAACAGTGTCTGGTGCTTTGTGGGGGCTCAATAAATTCTTGAGTGAATAAATTATTGTAAACAGGTTACAGAATATAAACCTATGATTAACTCTTGGAATAAAACAATGAAAAAATAAAAACCTGAAAATAAAATTTAATCTGAATCATGAACTATATCAATAAAAAGACAGGGTGAAAGGAAGAATGGGGGGAATTAAAAGAAATTTAGTCTTGATATTGATAATTAGAAAGATATAGGCTCAAATATTTGGAAAAATGTAAAGATAATTTTCAGAATTAAAAATAAAGTTAACCCCTCACGCGTGCGCATGCCCACAGAGAAAGAAGTCTCCATAACAATGGTATTATAATAATGTGCAAAAAACTAAATCCAAATTATACTATAAATGAAAATGAATAAAACTCATATAGTAAAAGTCAAAAAAGAAGTCAAAGACTCTCAAAATGGGAAAAAAATCTATAAGAAAAATAAAAGAAAAAAGAGGGCATATAACAGCAAATAAAAACAAAATCAAACCCAGAATAGGAGGATTCATGAAAAAAAGCTTTGTGGCTTTTTTTAATGTACCCTACAACATAAAGAGGTGGGATTGGATATGAGAACATACAGGCAAATGACTAGCAGTAAATATTACTATTATTTATTGACATCTTCAATAGGTGATCAAATTGTGGTTAACTTCCTTTGAATTTCTACCATTACTTTAATATTAACAATATCCTCACACTAAGGTGACATTTTTTACTTCTCATAATTTGAGCTTTATTGAAGCATAACATACATGCAGAAAAGCTCACACAAATCATAAATTATAGAACTCAATTATCCCAAAGTCAGTATACCCATGCAACCACCAAAGTCAAGAAATAGAACAGTACTAATACCCAGAAGCTCCCCAATACCACTTACCAATAACTACACCTTCCTCCTCCATAAAAGTAACCACTAACCTGAGGTCCAATACTTAGTTTAGCCTGCTTTTGAATTTTATATACATGGAACCATATACGGTAAGTATTCTCCTGTACCTGATTTATTTCATTCAACAGTTTTGTGCAATCTATCTTTATTATCACATGGAGCTATAATTTGTGCATTTTCATTGCTGTACTCATTGCTGTATAGTATTGAATATACATGATTTATCCATTTACTGACAGTTGTGTTTTCAGGGTTTGGCTAATACAAATAATGCTATTTTGAACATGATTGTACTTGCCTTTCAGTGGATATGTGCATGAATACCTATTGAAATTGCTGGATATATGTCTGTACACATAGCTTCAGCAGATACTGCCAGTTTTCAAAAGTGATTTTCCAATTTATACTCCTACCTTCGGCAAACGAGATTTGCATTACTCTCCATATTCTGCTAATACTTGGTATTACTGATCTTTTTAATTTTAGCCATTCTGGTGAGTGTTGTGGTATTATCACTTTATGGTTTTAATTATAAAGTTGAGCAATTTTTTTATCCATTTATAAGCCATTTGAGTATCCTCTTTTGTGAAGTGCCTTTCTCATTTACTCTACTGGGTTGTCTATCTTTTTCACAATGATTTGTAGTTCACATAATATTGATATAAGCCATTTGTCAGGTTTATGTATTGCAAGTATGTGTTCTTATTCTTTGGTTTGCTTTCATCTTTTATATTGGTATCTTTTGATGACAAAAGTTCCTGAATTGTCAATGGTCCAGGTTATCAACCCCTTCCTTTATGTTACTAAGGTTTTGTGTCCTGTTTAAGAAACATTTCCCTACTTTGAGATATAAAGATATTCTTATATTGTCCTTGAGAGGCTTCATTATTTTACTTTTCACATTTAGCTCTTGAATCAAATGTGCATGTTATGAAGTAGTGATCAATCAAGTGTCATTTTTCCCCAGATATCCAAATGACCAGCAATATTTAATAAGATTAAATATTTTTAATTGATGAAAAGTAAAATCCATTATGAAGATATCATAAACTTTGAAGAACCAAATAATGCAACAATAAAACATGTTAGAAATAATGAGAAAAATGACACACAACAGTAATGCAAAACTTTAATTCTCATAATTACATTATAGCAGAAGCAGTCAAAAAGAGGAGATCTGCATAATATATGTAATAAAGCCAATAAATAAATATATGGAACTGAATACCCTACAGAGGACTCACCTTTCTGATTGCTTGGGGCACATTCTTACATGTATCATAAGAAAAAAACTCAATAAATTCTCAAGAAACAGAAATTGTATTCCTTATTCTCTGACCACATTATAGTAAAGATAGAAATTAACTATATTTTAAACACACATATATATATATCACAATTTTAAAATACCCTAGGCAACTTTTAATTCAATGAGGAAATCAGTTACATGTTACCGAAAACTTAGAAAATAACAAAAACAGTATATATTAAACTATATGGCATTAGTCAAAGCTGTAATCAGAAGCAAATTTAGAGTAATAAAAGTTTCCACAAAAAAGAAAAACATGAAAGCATTAAAAGAAACACAAGACACAAAATTTGTAATGATAAAGGGGCTTTCATTATATACAGAGATCAAATATTATAAGGAAATTCTATGTACGACCATTTGTTAATAAATTTTTTAAACTGGATAAAATTGGCAATTCTTAAGGAAAACATAAATCATATTATCAAAAACTTGAAAAGACCAATAACTATAGAAGAAACTGAAAAAGTCATCCAATAAATACCTCTATTAAAGACTATGGGGTAAAATCTAATCTTACCATATATTGTCCATGTGCAATGTGCATAAATAATCAATACCAGAGAAACTTCTATAACATACTCTATGATTTCTATTAAAAAGCAGCACTCATTTACTCAATCACAATTCATTTAGTCACCCAATAAATACTTATCCAATGAGGATCCTATGTGTGCCAGATTCTGCTAAATACTACAAACACGCACAAGCCCAACATGATACCTTGCCTCTAGAAGTTACAGAACATGGACAATAGACAATTACAATACAGTGAAATGTTGTATAAGAGGAGAATTCAGAAAAAAGAAACAGTACTGACCCCTAGTTTAGTCGATGAGGATGGGGACAAGAGGGTGAAAGAGAATGCAGCACACGTTGAATGCCTACTCTTCACTGTGTCGGGTGTCACACAAAGACATTCTTATTCACTTCCCATAAGAACCCCGGAAGGGTAATCTGCCCTACGCACAGGCTGATAAATGGAAGTGTAAGGATTAATACTCCATTTTATTTTATTTATTTTTGCCTCTGAAGCTCCTGATCTTTTACCAATGCCATTAAAGGAGAATAAGATGTCTGATATAAAGAAAAACACACAACTAAAGAGCAATAAAAGAGGACACCAAACAACACAGGCCGAGGCAAAGGACCGGTGGAATCAAAAGAGAGATGAGATAGAGTTTTCAACAAGTTAATTAATGCATTTTTGGAAAGCTATCCCTAGAGGGCAGCATTGCAAAGACTCTGAATAAGCTTCAAGCCACTATTAAAAGAAGAACTAGGGTAAAACTATGAAGCACTCCAATGCTTAAGCACAGTTTTAAGTACTAAAAGGTTTTCCTGTGGCTGAATAATTTGTAGAATGTTTAAAACATGCTCTCATGTTGATGACAAGAAAATAAATGCAGATTTTTATTTTTTAATAAATGTGTAGAAAATATTTCCTTGGAGTTTTCTTGAAGTTTCAAAGAACAGACTACTGTAACATAGTGAGAATGGGTGAAAAAGTCTACAAAATATAAAAAACTTATTTTCTAACCTAGCTTTGGTATAGATTTTCAGTTTCGAAATATTTCCTGTTATGTTCTCTTGACTTTTGTCAACAAACTAATATGAATAAAATTAATTTATCTCATAGAGAAGTACTTTCAGATAGGCAGCCTATAAATAATTAGATCATTCAATCAGGAACTTGAGCCTTGAGAATGAATGGCAAAGCCTTTAATGAATGCCTTTAATGAATGGCAAAGGCAGAGAAAGAATTTGTCTGAAAGAAAATCATTGCCTGCACTTTCCCATCTCCCAGTACTTTACAATCCAATTTTCTGGCCTCATTGAAACTGCTCTAGACAAATATACTAGAGGCTACTCTGTACCAAATCTGAAGGACTCTTGGCACTCTGTTTCTGCACTTCTGTGGCATCTGACACAACTGAACATTCTTCTTTAACGAATCACTAATTTCTCGCCTACAGCATGCCCATCCCACCGAGCTCTCTTTTACTGTTTGCTCCTCTCAGTGGCCACTTTTGAGGTTTAAAACTCCTTGGGGTTCCATCCTAGCCCTTTTCTCTTCTCACATCCTGTTTTCCTCAAAAAATCTCCACTCCACTATATGAAGGGCTTGCCAAACCGCATTCTCTAGCCAACTTCTCACAAACATCTCAAATCCAACATGTTCAAACCTAAGTCTTCACTTTTCACCAGAAGTGTGCAATTCCTCCTATATTCCCTTGCTGTTAGTGAACAATACAACTACCCAGTCTGTCAAATCATTTTTTCTATCACCACCGCAATGACCTTGGTTTTGACCAGGAGATTCCAATCTCAAGGGTGTTTTATTTGGTAGCACAATGTTATGTGTAATTTGAGTGTGAATTCCTTGGTGGTGGTGAAGAAAATGCAGATTCCCTTTCACCACAAAACCCAGTCCTCCTCTAAGCATCACAGCACTGCCACTTCCCACATTCATCTTACCTGCCTGACCCCTTAAGGAATTTGAGTTTGGGGCTTAAATACTTGGACTTAAAGCACTACTTTAGACTATCTAACTGGGCCTCAAGCCTCAAGTTCTCTCTCTCCAATTCATCCTCCACATTGGTACCAGAATGCTCTCTGCAAAATGCAAAATTAACCACTTCAAGTGTCCTTGCCCTCATGATCTACAAGGTAAGGGGCTACACATGGCCAAGAAGATTGCTTCTGATCAGACCCCTGCTTATCTCTGCAACCTCCTATTCCACCATCCAGAGTTCTACTCTGAGCTGTTGCTACAGCAAATGATCTAAAACTTGTACTCGGCAGGTAACTTCCTATACTGAGTGTCTGAGATATCCATCTTTCCTCTCACTCCCCCATCCACTTCCTTGTGGAATTCCTCCCTCACCCCTCTACATCTTGCTAAACTGTCACCTACTCTAAAATTTTCCCTACTATTCTCCAGAAATCATTCCCACCCTGGTAGCTTTCATGATTGGGTGGATCACACTAGATAGTAAACATTCATTTGGTTTTATATCCCCACTCAATAGTGAGATCACACTAGATAGCAAACATTCATTTGGTTTAGGGATCCTTTAGGGAAGAGATCCTATTTTACCCCTTCTATTAACAATATGCTGAGAATTAACAGGGAACTTGGCAACCAGGAGGCTCTCAATAAATGTTGAAATAGCAGATCCTAATCAGTCCCCAGTGTCTGTATCTACTTTCCAGACATGACAATTTAGAGTCATTTGGGACCGCTAGCAGGCATCTTTTTCTTATTACCCCCCAGACACAAAGATACTAACTTTGTCCCTAACTCAATGAACAGCACCTGCCAGTTAGCCAAGACCCAAACCTGGGAAACATGCCAAATCACTCCTCCTTCAACACCACCCCTCCATAGCCAATTAATCACCAAGAGCTTATTATACTTCCTGCATTATCTCTTGCCTCCAACTTCTCATCCTCAACTCCAGTGTTATACAGTTCAGTTTTTTCTCTTTCTTCACCAAGGCTAGTCACCACATACCCCTCTTCTACCCTATGTAAGCAAGATTTTCTTAAATGTATAGTTCAATCATAACACTGCTTCAAGCCCCACAGAATAAAGACAAAACTCCTCAGACTAGTCTTAATCTTGCTGTTCCAAATGTGGTCATGGAACCAGCAGCATCACTTGTAACATCACCTACTAAATATATGATCCCACTCTAGACTTACTGAGTCAGAATCTGTATGACCTATATTTTAAGCAACTCATATATGTAGTAGTTTGCATATTATAAAAAGGCACTGGTCTATGATATCCTTCATTAGGTCGTTGGTCCCTGACTCCCTTTGCTGCTGCCTCACCAGCCACTAACAGAGAGCTCCACCCTTAGAAATGGCCTATAGGGTTCTAGAACTCCATAGGTCTTCAAGCCTTGCACCATTTTTTTCTACTTCCCAGTGCTCCACCACCCACTCCCAAACTGATTCTCTTCTTTTAAATCTTAGCTTCATTACCATCTCTTCTATTAATATACAGTCCTCCCCACCATATCCCCTTCTCCTTTGTCTCTATAGTCTAGTCCCATACAGGACTATGTTTTGTTTTGTAATTTAAAGAATCTTAGACGTCACAATTATCTCATTCAACTTTGTATCTCAATTACATGGGGCAAAGGTAGGAGGGCTTTAAAAATGTTGAATTAAATTGTAAATGAAAGCCAATAGTCCTAACAGTGGACTGGTGTTTTCTATTTATGAGGAGGTCATTTTCTACATAGAAGCAATAAACAGACTTTTTTTCCTTTACTGTAAGAATAAAAGTAAACATTAGTAGACAAATATAAAAGCTCAATTTAGGAGATCCTATTTCAAGGAATAATCTGGTAGTGATTCTCTGGCAATTTTGTGCAAAGAAAGATCAGTAATTCAAATAAAGTTACTAAATGAAATATTCGCCTTGAGCCATTTCTGGAAAAATGAAAATTCATCATACAAAGAAATCATTTGACAAAATTTTTTGTACAAGTTTCACGGTAGGAGGATTGCTGCCTCGGGTACTAATTTTGAATGCCTGTTTATATGTGTACTTTTGGAGGTGAGAGTGGGAGGTTAAAATCTTTGGAACTGTTAAGCAGATAACTTTCACAAAGTATATCTGCACAGTGATCAAAGCAGAAACTTAAGTAATCTCTATGGGTGAGGAAGTAGGAGTATTACTGAAAGATTATTTCGGAGAATAAGAATCAGATATGAATTCTCTACTTGAAAAATGATGAAGAGGAACAACATTTAAGTATTTAATTGGCTTTTTTTGAAAAATGGATTTGCAGATAATACAGTTTCACTATATCCCTCATCCTGATTTCAGAGTAAGATGTGACTGAATGGAAGAGTGAATGAATTACCCTAAGGTTTGTGAAATTGTTTCTGCTTGTTTATTTTTTAACAGCATTATTGAGATAATTTACATACCACTCCATTTGCTTACTTATTAAATGAAAGACAAAGTGAATCTTGAATAAATCATACTAAAAATTAGTACCAAACATACCAGGAAAACATCTAAAACCAGTGGTTAATAAATGACTTTCAAGTATTTCAACGATCAAATCCCAGAGACTAATTTTATCCAAATGATTATCTACTACCAGCCTAGACAAAGGACCAACAATTCAAAGACATTTAATTAGAAATTTGGTAAAGCAGCTAATTCTGATTTTAACTAGCTATTAAAGAAAAATGTATGTCTTCTACACACAGGAAGGAAGAGAAGTTTTTTTTCCTTTCCCGTGATTCATCTTTCTTTTCTGACTCTCTTCAGTTAATCAGTGGCTCATAAAACCAAGTCATTTCATAGATAGGAAGTACTCATAAGCCACCTTTGTATTGGCTAAGGCAAGAGAGCCAAAATAGAAGCTTTGAGGAAAAAAAATTTAAAAAACCTACTCACATAAATGGTTAAAAAAGAAAAGGATTGCCAGGCTCTGAAGGTATGCAAGTGTAGAATTTCTTTCTTCTCAACTGTAATGGAAATGGAACATGAAAACTGATAACATCTCCACCAAAACAACTATGTCCTGTCCCTTACCGAATGCTGTCATTCATATTTACATTCCAATTTTGATTACAAACTGATTAATCATTTATTGAGCACTTATTAATTGCCAAACACTGTGCTCACAAAGGCCAATAAAACACACTGCTTAAAAAAGTTCTTCAGGAGCCCAAGGTAAGAATAATTTTTCAATATGTATCTTGTACTTTTCTAATCTGTCAAAAGCTACCAGAATTAACACTTCCTGACCCTTTCAGACATCGGCCTAGGTAAGGAATTCTTGAAGAAGTCCCCCGAAGCAATCACCGCAGCAACGAAAATAAATAAATGGGATCTGATCAAATTAAAAAGCTTTTGCACGGCCAAGGAAACTATCATTCGAGCTAATAGCCTACGGAATGGGAGAAAATATTTGCTCTCTACACATCTGATAAAGGGCTGATAACTAGAATCTATCTAGAACTCAAAAAAATCAACAAGAAAAAAAATCAAACAACCCTATCAACAAATGGGCAAAGGAAATGAACAGAAATTTTTCAAAAGAAGACAGAATAATGGCTAGCAAACATATAAAAAAAATGCTCAACATCTCTAATCATTAGAGAAATGCAAATCAAAACCACAATGAGATATCACCTAACCCCAGTGAAACTGGCCTCTATAAAAAAAATACCAAAACAACAAATGCTGGCGAGGATGTGGAGAGCAGGAACACTCTTACACTGCTGGTGGGACTGCAAATTAGTGCAACCTCTGTGGAAAAGAATTTGGAGATACCTCAGAGAGCTAAAAATAGAAATACCATTCGATCCAGCAATAGCACTATTAGGCATCTACCCAAAAGAACAAAAAACATTCTATGATAAAGACATCTGCACCCGAATGTTTACGGCAGCACAATTCACTATTGCAAGGATGTGGAAACAACCCAAGTGCCTGTCAATTCATGAGTGGATTATTAAAATTTGGTATATGTATACAATGGAATATTATTCAATCATAAGAAACAACAGTGATCTAGCACCTCTTATACTTTCCTGGATTAAACTTAAGCCCATCATCCAAAGTGAGGTATCACAAGATCAGAAGAATGGACTCCACTTGTACTCGCCGTCAAATTGGTACTAACTGATGAACGCTAGGGTGCTCACATGGCAGTAATACTCTCCAGCGATTAGAGGGATGGGGGGGGCGGGTAAACCTGCGACTAAAGGACATGGGGAGCATTGCAGGGGGGAAGGGCATGCCTCTAACCCTCACCTGGGTGAGGCAAAGACATAAAGTGTAACCATAATGTTTGTACCCTCATAATACCCTGAAATAAAAACAAAAGAATTAACTCTTCCCACAAATATTTATTGAGAACCGACAAATTACTAGGTGTAATGCTAAGCACAGGAAATATAATGAAAAATAAGGCAGCTTATATACCCTAGAAAAGCTTTCAGTGTTGGAGGAGGCAGAAAAGTAAACGGCCAACTACAATGAGTGCTTTGGATAATCCTATATACGAAGGAAGGACAGTAGAGAGTGGTGGCTGGAGAGTTAATTCTAACAACAGCTAACACTATACGCCAGGCAAAGTACTAAGCACTTCACAAATGTAAAATCTTCATAATGATTCTATAAGGTAGGTAATTATACTCATTCTCCTTCTGCAGGCTAAGGAATCTAAGGATGTTTAAACTTGCCAGAAGTCATAGTGGTAAGGGTGGAACAGGGATCTGAAGCAAGCTTATGTGCTTCCAAAGATCTAGCAGGGTTTTAAGAGGCCCTCTGTATGAGATCAGTCCTTTATCAAAGAAAAATTTTAAGCGGGTGAAGGGGAAAGAATGATTTGATCAGATTTGCTTTTAGAAAGATCCCTTTGAGAATGGTATGGATTGAATACAGCTACAATGAATTAGGCTACCATTATAAGCCACATAAGAAATATTTCAAAGCTGCCTGTGAACATTAAAAAAGAAAAAAAAAAAGAAATGTTTAAGACAGAATTGATACAGAAGCATAAAAATAAATACATTATAAAGAAGAAACCTAACGATTTAAGGCCTGCTGAATATAGCTGTTACTGGAGAGTAGTAAATGGTAACTTGAAACAACTGGATAGATGGAGGAGTCATTCCCCAAAATAAGAGTAAAGGGTGACGAGGCTTGAAAAGAAAATATTGTGTTTAGTTTTGACCAAGTTGAATCGTAAACAAAAAACTAATCAACTGTAATACAGGTTAAGTATCCCTTATCAGAAATGCTTGGGACCAAAAGTGTTTTAGATTTTTAATTTTTTTCAGATTTTGGAACATTTGCATTATACTTAGTAACCCACATAAGAAAATACAAAATGTCATGTCGGCACTAATCCAAAATGTTGTGTCGGTGCTCAAAAAGTTTCAAATTTTAGAGCCTTCCAGATTTTGGATTTTCAGATTTGGGATGCTCAACCTGTGCCTTATGGTCATATGCTGTAGTCTCAACTATGGAATGATGTTGAGTATTTTCTGAACCACTTGTAGAAAAAAATCAACTATTTGTAAAAGTCTTCCTATTGAATCTGAAATGTCTCATTTTTTCCTAAGTTTCTGTACATCTTATATATTTCTGCATCTCATTGTATAATACTATCCCAAAGACATATGTTTTTTTTCCTAAAGTAAATTGTGGTTAATTTTTTAAAAGTTATACACACAATTCCATGGGCACAACACAAAATAAATTTAAGGCTGTTGTCTACAATATTTTAATAGCTGATTATTTCCTGAGACTGCCACATCTATTACAACTATCACTTAGCTGTATTTTAAATTGTTGTATTTTAAAACTTATATCCTATGAACCATGATGTTAACTGTGCAAGCCCAAAACAGCCATAGGTATTTGCTACTCTAATAATTTTCCTTATATGGCAGTAATCAGGCATTAAAGAATATTCTAATATTCTAGTTGACCAAAGTAATGCCCAACTTCACAACAACATGTATCACTACACTAACATCGCGCCTCAGTTTCTAAGGAGGAGCATGAAGAAGAGGGGTAAAAAGAAGAAATATAAGTAAATTCAATCAAAATTTTTTGGGCAATTTAGTGTCTTGAACACAAAAGTATTAAGACTAAGTAGAGAAAGCAGGTGAAATTGAATCCATATCCTATAATAAGAATTTTTATTACATTTCAAATGTCTGTACTAATCCTGACTCTCATCTCCTATAGTTAAGGTTGACTTCTATCTTGGTGTTCGGATGGAGCACAATCAATGTTGGGTCTTCCTTAATTTATTTTACACTAACAGAAAATTATGTATATCATTGACCATCACAAGTTTTTATTTTTCTGTCATTATTCCATAAGGTTACAAAATACAATAAAAATTACATGTATTTTTCCATAATTCTTAAACTCTTCCTCAAAAATTATAAAAAAGTAATACTTTCACTGAAATCTATGTGCTAATACAAAAATTTTTTAAAAATCATTCCTATTCCTTCTTTATTCACCATCTCATATGTCAAGATAATTATAACTTTCTCCAGGCTCAAATATATACAACACGTTTTACAGAAACACAAGGTTTTTAAACTAAGATACTTTGTGAATTATAATTTGCTTTTCTCACTTATTAAAATATCAGTAGAAAAAGAATCCATTTTTTTAAGAGTTCCATAATGTTCCACTACAACCATTCTCCCTTTTGATGTACACTGAAGTTATTCTCAGCTTTTTGCTACTAGAAGCAAAGCAGTGATAAACATGTTTGCACAATTCACTATGCCACATTGAAACAAAGTCACACCCTTACATATACACATACTCACTCAATATTTACTCTGTTCTGTATTAGTGAGAGCTCTCAGAAGAGAACCTGGTACATAAGAGGGACTTTCAGTCAAGAAATCTTAGGAGGAAGAATAAAAACACATTTTTGACTATAGAGATACTATGTTCAAATGAATTGTATTCCCTATTCTAAAAGTCCTTAAGGAAAGACCGAAGAATAAGGAACAAGTTTCCGAATTCATATTATTGGCCTGGAAAACTGAAACAATTACTGGTTCAAAATAAAGTCGTCTTCTCGTCTTCCAAAAAAACCTGCCTAAGAGTATGATTATATACTGAAAAAAAATTAAAAATAAAAATTTATTTTAAAAAACACCCAAACCAATTCATAAGATGCTTTTTATATAATACAGATGAACTCTTCATTTTCAAAACTTGAGATTAATTTGTCATTTAGGATCAGAGTTTATACCAAGATCAAATTCAACATTTAGTAAAAAATCAACATAAAAACAATATCCTTGATATTACAACATAATTACTATTCTAAAATTTTTATTTTGACATATACAGTAATATAAGGTCTGTTAAAATCTCAAGGAAAACAGAAAATCATACATTAATTACACATCATAAATAGCATAGTAATTTAAGTGTAAAATATAAAATCTCAGTTCTATCAAGCTGTTTATGGATATCACAATGGATAAAACTGACTACACGTAGATAGAAATCACCATACTTCATCCTGAAAAACTAATATTTCTGATAAAATCCCACAGTGGTTACTTTCAAGCACTAAAGAGTTTTAAAATGCAAGAGAAGTACCTTACAAAGTTCTAGTGATAAATAAATGGACTGTATTTTTTAGGTTTTGGCAGATGCTATATATTTTCATTCATCCTTGTAGGCATTGCTGAAATAGAAGCAAGAGTGCCATCATTCACAAAGGACAAAGGGGTGGTTCTGAATGCGAGAAGGGTTTATGATAAATGCACACAGCAGAGACAAAAAGTCCTAGGACTGAAGCACCAACTGTTTTCCACATTAAAAGACGATCAGCATTTTTCCATCAAGACTCACAAGATTCAGTCATTCCTTAATTTACTACTTCTCAGTTCTCTATGTTCACTCTAGAAGGTCTCTCAGTGTTATATATACAACAAGATACACATTTCTATCACCCTTTTTGTCTGTTTGCCTTCTCTCAAACAGTATTTCTTTTTCCTTCTTCAAAACAGACTCTTCTCAAAGGAGTCTTCAAGGGGTCTTTCTTGATTCAAAATGGACTGGAAGACAAGATGAGATAAAGGGCTCTTTTCCTAGTCCCAAGCTAGAAAAAAAAAAAAAAAAGAAGAAGAGAAAATAATACAAAATTCCCTCTTAAGAGCAACATTTCTTATTTTCATTGAAACAAAAAAGAAAAAAAAAAACTACCAATATATGCTTTCATTTCACTTACTTTACCTAAGCCAATTTTATGTTGAGTTTTGTTATTACTTCCACTTAATAGAGTTGTTAGATGTAAGTTCCAACTGCTGTAAGTTTCCAAAAACAACTTCCCCCACATGCTCCAGCATACTCTTTATGTTATCATTTAAAAAATCACAACAGAATTATCAGTTATCAGGAATATAACCAAAGATAACCATTTCTAAAACCTCAAATAACAGAATTTCTAGAAGCTCTAAGAAATTCCCTGACATATAGTTTGCAAAAAAAATCCTTCTGCCATATTTCTAAGCTGCAATGGGACTAGAGCTATCTTGGAAGCTATTCTCTGAGTTCTTGGCACTTAAGTTTCTGGTATTCTAGAGAAAAATCAAGAACTTAAGACTTAAGGAGCTCCAGTTAATTAACTACTTAATTAAAATGCAGAACAGTGTTAAACAAAATCTTCATGCCTGAGAAATAAATCAGAGTGCCAAATGGTTAAATGGCCAATTAACATAACCAAAGAAGAGATAATCAATGAGTTAATTACAAATAAGATTTTTAAGCACATACTCAAAATATTTGAAATTTAATACAATCTACAAGTCTCAACACTTTCCATTGGTTTATAAGAGTTATTGATAGCTAATACTATTATGTCAGCATGCTGTGTACCTAAATGTTCCTGGTGAATTGTATTACCATATAAATGAGTCTATAATTCAAGAACTCTAATACATATTCTTTATCATTATGATGACAGCAAAAGTTGTGCATGAACACAACAATAAAGAAGACAGAAAGATGCTGATATTTTTCCTAATTCTTCTACTAGCCTTGAAAAACAAGACCACTGCTCAACCGCAATCCTCCCATCTCCCACTCCCCGCCACCACCATTACCCACTCCTTCCAGAGAAAGAACTATTTTATCCAATAAAAACACAGCAACCAAGTAAAATATGTAAGAAGAATACCTGTAAGTTTTCTTTCCATAACTTGTCCCAGGCAAGGATCCTTAGGCACTCTCTCCCATGCCATCCTCCACCACTTCTTCAACCATTAGAGATGCATCCTGAATGATGGTGGAGGGTTCAGAAGTTTATAGTAGATGCGGCATATTGAAACCAAGGATCATATCCATCTCCTCACAAAAAGGATAGGGTCTTTCAAGTGGTCCAGAACACCATTTCACACCTCTGTGATTATATCACGTGTTACTATTCTGATATTGAGCAATTCCTACTCTCAACCCAAAACAAAAACCCACCAGGCTAACACCTCTGAATCTGCAATATGTCATTCTCCTTGTTTTTCTCTTTACCACTCATTATTATAATTCATTTATATGCGGGCTCATTCCACAAAAGATGCTGGATTGATATTATTCCTCTATTAATAAAGCAATACCTGGAATACAAAGATATTTAAGGTATTGCCCACATTTATATCATCTCTCATAAAATCCATATGCAATAAAGAAATTAATAGCCACCTCCACCGCCATACTCTGGGTAAAAAAAGGTTCAGAGAAATGTGAAAATATACTTCTGTGAGAATCTAGGAATAATAAAGGAAGGAGATAGTTGCTAAGAAGTAACAGAAAAGTACATGTTATAAAGAAAAACTATAGGCTTGAGACTGCTTATACGTTAAAGTGGTTACCTAAACTCTCACACGTTGCCCTCCTCCTTTCCTCTACAATGTAACTTTTAGTTCTTTATTTTTTAAATTAAAATATGCTCCTTGCAAAAAATTGTATGTTAAGAAAAAAGAATTCCTCTCTCATTCTTCCACCCTTTTTTCAAAATGTAGCCATTACTATTTCATGTCCTTTCAATTTCTCTTTTGCACATTTGAACATGCATGTTACTCTGATCACTTCGCATACTGTTCTCACAACTTGTTTCTTCATATATTTTGATGATCTTTCCACAGGAGTACATATCAATTGTGCTCATCTTTTTAAATATGTATATACAACTCCATGGCATCTAGGTACTGTGCTCTATTATGTCTTTATTTTCTCCCCTCCTTCTATCTCCTCTGAAGATTGAATTTCCTGGTTCCATGCCCAAATGTCACTTAAACATTTGCTCATATTTTCTATCTCCATCTTTTTATCTTTAGGTTCTCTGATGTTTCTTCAACTTCACTATTAAATCATTATTTCCGTTTCAGTCCTTCCTTTTTTTTATTTTAACAGATTTTTTTGTTTCTGACATCGCCACATATTGCTTCTTTCAGAATAGCCTGATTTAGTTTTTTAGCTATTTTATCATCGTAAATCTCTGAGGATACAAATTAGATTTAAGTTCCATGTATTTCTTGCATCATTCCCATATTCCAAGGATCAGTTCTTCCCTTAAGTTCATTTCTATTTTGTATTGTTGGTTTTCTGGTGATCTTTGATGGCCAAATTTGCGAACGTTGTTCCAGAACTAACTGGCCTGGGTTTCTCTATGGGTCTCTCCCTCTCTGAAGGCCTCTTCCCTGAATAGGAGAGCTGATTTCAAGGTCAGTGTGAGTGGATGGAACATCCCAAGAGGCATGTTTTAATTTAGAGCATGTGGTCATAAAGCAGAGTATGGGCTAGTACCCCAAGACTGCCAACATAATGAAGGCTTTACTTTTGGAGTAGTATGTTTTAGTATATTACACACAGGTGGAACCATCTTTCCCTTCCTTTTTCTGTGTGTTCTTGGTAGAGTTCTCGGGCACTGCTCTGTTACTCTTCCCAAGCCCAACAATATAGAGAAGCCTTCTCCAGAATCATCATCTGCACAACAGAAGCCATGACTGTATCCTTGAGACAAATACCCTTGCTGACAATCATTCAGCATGAATGAGGAAGGGGAGAGCCCAGCTGCTACAGCCAGTTTTTAAATTAATTAGTCTGATGATCACCAACCCTTTTCCTTTCCAATTCTTTGAAACTGTTAACAGGAATAGAATTTCTCGAAATCCTCAAGAACTTTTCACTTTCAGTTGTGGTTTTCTAGTCTTGTTTCTCTGCCCCTCTCATTCCATCTATTTTCTATAGTCCTCAGATTTGCTATAATCAGTGTCAGCCTTTCTTACTACCCAATGCTGTTACAGGATTTTTTTATTTGTAAATACATTTTTAGTCCCTTCAAACAGATATGGGGAAGGTTGGGAGAGTTGATCATTTACCTTCTTTTAACAAAAGTCTTCTCAAATTTTCACCAAGTATTTCAGTTTATATTTATTCAAAAGTATCAAGAACTATCAAGTATCCACGCCTACAACTCTATGAGTAGAAATTCTTTGCACAGTATATTATGCATAGTATTCTTTTACTTTCCCCCTTCACCCAACCCCCACTTGCTATAGCACAAGTTGTATTAAATCACCTAGCATTTTATTTCCCAGTTGTCATTTTCTTTCATATCTTCCATTTTATTGGGAATATTTTGTCTAAAGTTATATTAACACTTCAGAGTACATTATTAACAATTCTTCATATTTAACCTGTAAGTTTCACTAATTGGGTTTTCATTTATTGTTTGCTTTTGTTTGTCAATGTTTACTATATACATATCTTTTTTGGTCCAGAATTCTCTATTCTGACTCATTTTGCTTAAGAACTTCCAAACAATATATTCACTTATTTAAATCTTTAAGTGTTAAAGGTCATAGTCCTTTAAAAAGAACATATCTTGCCTTCATACTTAAAGCATAGCTAATGCTGTGCACAGAACTCTAGGGCAATAATGCTTCTATCTCAGAATTCTTTAGGAATATTTCCACTATTATTCATTCTAGTGCTGCACAAGAAAAATCAAATGCCAATCTGATTCTTTTTTAGGGTAGGCCTGTTTTCTCTACCTTGATTTTCTTTTGATCCTTGAAACTCAAAAGTTTTACCAAACATTTGATTTAACTGGAAATTTGACTTCAGTATGTCTTATAAGGTTTTTCAGCTCAGAAAAATTTTATCCTACTATTTTATTATCTACTGCTTCTGTTAGTCATGTGGTTTTTTTTTTTTTTTTTGCTTCTGGAATTCCTATTTCACACATATTGATCTGCTGGATCTGTAAGTCTCAAATTTCTCTCTCATAATGTTCAACTCTTTCTGCTCTACTCTCTGAGAGAAATCTTAATTTGACTGTCATTATTGCTACCTCCATTTTTTTTAATTTATTGTAAAATATTTACACATACAAAGGAATAGAAGATATTATTTATAAATACCAATGTATCCACCACCCAGTTTAAGGAAAAAAATGTTATCTAGACAACAGAAATACTTTTCTTTTCCTCCTAGAGATAATCTGTTTGATGTTTATCATTTCCATGGATTTCTTTATAAGTTTTTATATATGTGTATACCCATAAAACTATATATAGCACTGCTTTGCATTTTTAAACCTTGTATAAATATTATACTTTATATATTCTGCAACTTGCCTTCTAGAGACATTACATCTATAAGTGTATTCACAGAATATGGGCATCATAATTCACTGATTTATTATGATTTCTAGTTTAAAGTCCTTACGTGAATATACCACAGATCATTTATACATTTTCCATTTGTTAGGGCTTCCAATTTTTCACTCTTACAAACAATATTGCTATGAATATCCCTACCCACCCATATTCTTTTTGCACTTATGTATGAGTTTCTTTAAGGCAGTGTTTTTTAAACTGTACTTCATAACGCATGAATAAAATCACATTAGTGGACCAGGGTCACAAACAGCTTTTAAAAAAAAAAGTGAGAGAGTGGTGAGGAGTAAAGAGAAAAAGGAAAAAGAAACAAGTAACAAGGCACATGGATAGATCAAAATAGACTGCATGTATAATAGAAAGGGTAAATTGTGTTTCCTGAAAATTTGATTTCAGTACATTATGGTCAAAACAGATATATATAGGCATACATATATAAACACAAGTAGAATTCCTGGGTCAGTGGAAAAATGCACATTCAAACTTACTAGATATTGCCAAATTACTATTACAGTTGTTTATATTTCTGCCAGCTAAGTTCTCACTGTTCCACATGCTCAGCAACACAGTGTAGTCAGACTTTTATTTAAAAATCTGATGTTTTTCCGAAAATCTATTTCAAAATCCTCGTTTTTGAATGATTTTGCTATTTACTATTTCTAGAATGACATTTGTTTTCTCTTAGTATTTGACAACCTTAGTCCTATGACCTCTACCATTCACTGTTATAGTTTAGAAGTATGTTACCAGTCTAGTATCTACAGCTTTGTAGATAATCTGTTTCTGGCTGCTTTTAAGTTTCTCTTAGTTTTTAGTATTACGCAATTATTTTTCTTCCTCTGGATTCATCATACTTGTTAAGTCTAATGATTCACATCTTTTAATTTTGGAAGATTCTCAGTCATTCTTAATCCATTTCGTGTTTTTCAACTTTAAGTATTATACTTTTAATTGCTATAGGTATATAGTATTAATAAATCTCTTGGGAAGACAAGTAAAGGCTATTTAACCTCATACAGAATTCAAAAAGGCAGAAATTGTGTCTTAGTCACTACTGAATCACTGTTGTCTGAAAGATATATTTCAAAAATGGATTTGTGATGAACCATTTTGTTTATCTGTACTATTTAACACCTCTATTTTCCTGAATAATAAATTTAAGCATTGACAGGAAAGAAATGAAATGTTTGAATAAGATTTTTCTATATTATGCCCATGAAACATAAATTACCATTAAGATCAGCAATAGAGCAAAATTCAAAACAAAAAATTTCCCATGAACTCAGAATTCATGCCCCTGTATAAAATATCCATAAGCGCTTGAAAATAATTCAATAAATGGCAACCTGTCAGATAATGACACTTTGATAGGTACACTACAATATTTTACATGTTTAGTAACTTTCTTATAGGAATCTTCCATTATAGGTTAATAATCATCCTCACTATATAAATGAAAGAGTTGAGAATACAATGTTTGCACAAGACCATACACCGAAGTAAAAGTTAGGTCTTAACCTTCATGCTAATGTCCACTTACTAGGCTACTTTCCCCTCAAAGTAAGTGCTCCTAAACAATAAAATTGCTATCATACTAATTAACACAAATAAATCTCACTAAAGTAAAAAATAATAATGCATTGCATTAAAGTCAAGGCAAGAATGCCTGCTATGAGCACTACTATTTAACACTGTACTGGTGACCTAAGCTAATAGAAAAGAAAAAGAAACAGAAGGTACAAATATTAAGAAAGTATAAAAACGTGCAGAAACCTTTACTATCTACCTGTAAAATCCAAGAGTATGTCTTAAAAGACTGATGAATAAGAGAGTTCAAGTATTCAAAAATCAACACTTACCTATACCTGATCAATAACCAATTAGGAAACTAAAGCGGCAAAGAAGATCCCATTCATAATTTTTTTAAACTATTAAATAAGTACCTAGCAATAAGCTTAACCAAAATTAAAAAGACCAAGATGAATTATAAAATATCTGACACATAAAAATGTAAAATTGTGTATAAAATACATACACACACATCATTAAAAAAAGACAATAGCTGGAATGGAAAAAAATGTGCAATACCTATGACTAAAGGTAATTTTCTTAATGTACAATGAACTCTTAAGAGTTTAATAAGAAAAAAGTCATCCTTTAAATGAGCAAATGAAAGAATGGAGAAAACACCCTATGTTCTCACTTACAAGTGGGAGCTAAACGATGGATATACACAGTTACAGAGTGGTATAATAGACACTGGAAACTAAGAAGAAAGGAGGATGGGAAAAGGTGAGGGATAAAAATTAACCTATTGGGTACTATATACACTATTCTGGAGAGGGGTATACTAAAACTCTGATTTCAGAATTATACAATTCATCCAGGTAACAAAAAACACTTGTACTCCCTTAATCTATTGAAATAATAAAGTAAAATGAACAAATGATGTGAGGAAACAGTTCATTAAATGAATATGCAATCCACTTAGGCCTAGCCCATGGTAAGCACTCAACAAATAGTAGTTATTGTTGTTATAATAAATAGAAAAACAAATAGCTAATCACTATTAAAATAGGTTCAACCTCATTCATGATTTAAAAAATAGCAAAACAATCTAAGTGGTAGAAACAAAATGCAGTTGATAAAAATCCAATGTTGGTGCTGGGAAATATGCATTTGCATACACTAAAAGTGGTAATATAATGTTAGTTCAACATTTTTAAAGTGGAAACTAAAATCATCTATCAATTTGAAATGGCTATACCCTTTGGCCTAGCAATTCCATGGCTAGAAATTATTCTTATGGATATAAACACATACAAGAATACAAAAACAAATATACAAGGACATTTTGTATAGTATCAGTTACACTTGCAAAACCAAAAAATTATATAATCAAAATGACCATCAATAAGGAAGTGATTAAATAAAATCACAGTATTTCCATACGATAATAAACTATGACGCCTTTAAAAATAAATGAAGTAGATTGATAGAATTTCTTAAGGAAGGTTTCCATGATAGACTATAAAGTGGAAAAAAATAGAAGATACAGAAGAGTGAAAAGTATTAGAGCATGATTCTGTGTGCATAAAAGAAAAGGGAGGGTAAGTTCTACATATACATTCATATAAATACAAAAATTTTCTAGAATATACACAAATACTAATAGTGGTTACAGATTTGGGAAATAAGCCTGGGAGAAAGAAGATTTTTCATTTTATGCCCTTTATACTGTTTGAATCTCTCTCCACGTGCAGATACCACAACTATTAATTTTTGGGAAGATATTCTTGGATAAGAACACTCAATGCTGTAGACATATCAACCCTTCTAAAAACTGACAAGATTTTTCTAATAGAATACGAATATAACTCTATGAATATGCTATGAATAGAACAGAATCTAAAATCAGTCTAGAAAAGTTTCAAAATGGCCAGGAAAATTTTGCAACAGGAGGAGAGTGGATTTTCCCCAAAGAAATTACCAAAATATATAAAGAAACTATAGTAATTATATTAATAACAATGGCATAGTGACACAGGAACAGATCACAGATGTAATAATGAAATAGAATGGAGTCCAAAGACAGACTCCTGTATACATGGAAATTTTAATACATGACTAATAAAACATTTTAAATCAGCGAAGATAACTAGATATCCATTTGGTTAAAAAAAATCTAAGACAACCTACCTCCTACCATACAAAAAGAAATTCCCCACACTTAACTGAAAGTAAAATAACCAAGCTTTTGAAGAAATTTAAAAGATTTTCTTTTTAAAAATGTTAGAATGAGAAAAATCTTAATTTAGTAAGACCAAAAACACAAAAGACTTTTTTTTAAAAACTTACATGTGACTACAAATTAAAAATCATGCTAATAACAAGGTGGCATAAATGATAAGAGCAATAATTATAAAAGCTAGCATTTAGAGATCCTTTACTATGGATGAGAGACAGTTCCATGCTGTTCATAATTGTTAATTATTTAATCCTCACAATAACCTCTTGAGGTATATCATCACTAACCCCATTTTACCAGTGAAGAAACTAAGGTACAGAGATTAAGCAACATTCCCAAAGAAGTGCAGAGCTAGAATTTAGTCTGGCTGTCTGGTTCAAGTCCATATTCCGAACCACTACACAGTGGTTCAACAGTGGATTTACATAGTATTCACCAACCAACTTAAAAATACTGCAAATTTACAAAGTTAGAACACAAAACAGGCAATGCAACAGAAAAATGGGCAAAGGTTATGAATAGATCATTGACAAAAGAAATTCAAATGTCTAAGAAATAAGATATTTTACAGAACTACAAGTAGCAATAGCAAGGCGTTATTAGTTTTTACCCCCAGTGGCAAAAATTTCAGGGATTAATTGCATCTTTTATTGGCAAAGTTATGAGAAAACAGGTACTCATACACTACCGATATGTGTATAAATTGTTTAGCCATTCTGGAGAGTAATTTGGAAGTTTTACCAAAGTTTTAAACGTGCAATGCCTGTGACCCAACGATTTCACTTTTAGGAATCTGTCTCACAAGAAATCCTCACGTAAATACACAAGGATACAAACATAGTCACTGCAACCTTTTTAAACTGTGAGACAAAAACCAAGAGTCCATCAGGATAAAATAATTTATGGTAAATAAATTTAAATAAATTATGGTAAAACATAGCCATTTAAAAAATAACAAGATCAAAACACAGTTTTAAGAAAGAAAAAGCAAACCCCAAAACACTAACAGTTTTTACACTAAAAACTAACAAAATACTACATATAAGTATATGTACAACAGTGTTTTTGTAAAAGCATAAGAGGTAGCATGACTAAGAGCACAGACTCTAATGCCAGACTGGCTGGGTTAACTATACAAATTAGCTAACCTCTCTGAGACTAAATTCCTCATCATTGCTTACTTCATAGGGTTTTTAGATCTCCATGACAACTCCCTACTACCTGTTACTGCTTAGAACAATACCTGACGTAATGTTGCATTAAGTAAAATAAACTTAAAAAAAAAAAAAAAGCTCGAAGTTCTAGAAAGATCATCACCTAACTGTTAACAGTATTTACCTGTTTGGAATTGTGGATTTAGGGAAGAAGAGATTATCATTTTTTAAAGAGACTTACCATTTTTTAATCATACACATACTGAGATACTACATAGTCTACTTTTAAAAAGTACTTCATATAGCATGTCAGAAATAGTATTAACAGAAGAATTTAGAGAGATCTCTCTGAGAGACAGACACATGAAATATTCAGGAGAATATTACAACCCAATTTAGGAAAACAACATGTTTTCAGGAAACATGAAAAACTTGTATTTACCCAGTCATAGCATTCCATTAATATAGTTAAACAGTCTTTAAAATCCCAGGCTGGAGCTATTAGCAAGTTATGTGTAGCCAAAACTAAATTGGGAGTGTTACCTTCACTATGGTGAAGTGACAAGCAAATCTTGGATAACCTGACACCTAAATTTGGGTATGTGGAAGAAAATAAGAAAAATATATATCGATGCTATTCCTCTTCCTAAACATTGGCTACCCTTCATCTGTTTAATCTGGTCCCCAAAGGTATAGAGAATTCCGGTAATGACCACTGGAACTACTAAAAAGAAAGGTCAGAAAACTCCTCATTTAGTTGACTAATTAAATTTTGATAATTCCAAAGAGTCAGGCCACAAGTACTGTGTCAATAACAACAAAAAGAAAAGGGCAAAGGAAGGGAAAGAAGGAAGGTAAGCCATTTCTCTAAAACTATTTTCTTTATTAAAAATAAAATTCATAGTGGTCCTTTCACCAACTAAACCCCAAGCAAACCAACAATTAGAGATAGAAGACTATGCCTCCAGGAAAATCAGGTTACAATATTTTGCAAGTAAAATCTGCAAAGAAAAAAAGTACTATCCTTTAGCTCCATCCTCCCACTATGCCAATCAGTGTTTCAAAGAATGACTTGGCTTAGTGTATTTAATCAATTAATTAGAAACAGAACACTGATCTGCATTTAGTTGCCTATCTTACATTAAGGAAAAAACTCATTCGTGTTCCAATCACCAATGGGAAGTATTGATAAATTACACTGTCAGGAATCAGAAACGGGAAGACCATCTAATACAAAGCTAAATTATTTTAGAATAAGAATCTCAATAGTCATAAAGACAGATTAGACAACATCTCGTTCAATTACCACCCAGTGAAGGAATTGCATTTATTTTATCTAAGTGATTTTCATCCAGAACCTCTCTGAATACTTCCACCCATCTTAGCCCTCACATCATCTTTTTCCAAACCACAGATGATAAACTAAAATATAACTATTTTAATAAATTCAAATAACCAGTATTTTGATTAAGCTAGGCACCATACGGCGGGGGGAACCCCAAACATTAAAAGACATAAAAATATGAACTTCAAAACAAATTCAACATACTACATATCTTCAATTCTAAGATGCCTTTTTCCCCTAACATTTTAACATCTCTGAAATTGGCAGGTGCCTTACAAGTAAAGGCATTTATTATAGTTGCTGCTGGAGAGCTGGTGGTAGTGACGGTTTTCTCTATATAAGAACTTGATTATTTCTAGTGATATAATTGGACAACTGCAACCTCTCCACATTCCAGGCAACAATCCATTTAACAAACATTCGAAGAAAGAGGAGTCCTACTAATTGGCTGAAAACTTTCATTGACACCATCTGGTAAGATCAAGAAATGCCAGTATTAAAACTTGCCAAATAGGTATCAGTGGTTTGGAACAAAATCCCAGACAAAAGTAGAGCACATATATGGTAATGTTATGTCACCAACTCTCCTAACCGCACAGAAAAGACATTCTGTGGAAAAACAAAGACAAAAAACGACATAAAAGAGTTGCACTCTGAATGCAAAGACATTTTAGGGATACCTTAACCAATTTATTTCACTTATATTTTCAATTTATATTCAAAGACGATATGCGATAAAAGTATATAATTCAACAAATGTAAAATAATTTCTATCATATATTTATTGAAAAAGACAAAGTTTTATTCTTTATTTTATATTCACTGAAAGAAATCAAATTTTATTGAAAGAAAGCACTAACAGTTTAATTGGTAGTGTTTTTCCTTCCTCCTTAATGGTATATAAAATAATAGCGTATCTTACAGCTGATTCAATAGAACTTGGTAGTTCAAGGAAGCTACATGTGTGATTGGTAAGGCAGAAATTACTAGCTATTCACCATAATCAGTTTCATCCTCTTCCTGGGCATATAACTACATTACATTTATTAGCCTCTCTTACAATTAAATATGGCCATGTGACTGAGAACTAGTTCAAGACATGCAAATGAATGTCAGGTGTGCCATACTTCCAGGTCTAATTCATCACAACCTCCAACTCAATCCTTCTCTCTCCCCTTTCCCCTAAAGGTTCTCCAGGTCAATCTTAGAAGCAACATGTTAAAGGCGGCATTCAGCTCTGTCTCTGAATGACTATGTGAAGCAGACTGTCCCCCACATCCAACACACAGACACTCCTATCCCCCAACCACGACTCCACTAACACCAATCACTAACACCCACACTGGACTGTTAGGTAAACCAAATAAACTTCTATTTGGCTAAGCCACTTAATTTGAGAGTTTGTTACACCAGCTATCACTAGCCAAACTAACACAGTTGGTTTTCACTTTAAAAATTACATAAAGTTAAAGGAAAATGGTAGAATAGTAAGTTCCAAGCTTTCACTCCCCCACAAAAACATTAAAATAGGAAAAAAAAAAAAAACCATAAAAACAGAAACTGCCTGAACTTTGTTGGAGCACTGGAAAACAAAGAGCAGAAAAGTTTTGTAGCATTTTTACCTGTCGTTGGCCCACCACCTTGCTGACACAGCAGTGGCCTTTCTTTTGACACAACAGCGGCCTGGTTTCCAGTTTCCTCCCACAAACCAGAGCGGAACAGACCTTATTTGCAAATTCTTATGCATGTCTGCTCTAACCTGTCTCAGGGATACCTAAAGGACTGAACAAGCCATTCACCCAGAAGTATGGTATACTTCACTTTCATTTACATGTCTTGAACTAGTTCTCAGTCACATGGCCACATTTAATTGTAAGAGAGACTGGGAAATGTAATGTAGTTTATATGCCCAGGAAGAGAATGAAACTGGAAACTCTGGAAACTGACTTTGGTGAATAGCTATTAATCTCTGCCTTACCGATCACACAGGTGAAAAAAACAACAGGCACTACTCATAAAAGTTGCAAAGGAACCACAGACTCAGACACCTGGGACAACAGATTAGGGGTAGATACACAACAGACCATGTAAGGACCTGAGGGGAAGATGGGATAAGACTCTTTGGTAAATAAGGATATTCAAAAGCAACTGTGTATACAGGGGAATTTAGAAAGTTATTTGCATGCCAAGGCAAGATCCATGCTCAGAAAAAACCTGAGAAAACCTTAGGCTTGAACCTCAGGAAGATCCCTATGTTCAAAGGAAGCCTACCTAAGGGATGAAGGAGTATCCCAGCACAGAGCTAACTGCAAAGAAGACTGGGAGAACTCTTGAGGATATCTCTATAAAAACTTGAGCTGAACACAAGCTAAAGGAACAGACTTCAATGATCACACACATCATGGACTAGTTGTTGCAAAAACAGTTTTTAAAAGTCTCAAGAGAAATGGGCTTGTGTAGCCTTCAACAATCAACCAATAAAACAAAAAAACAGCAAACCTTGGAGAAGGGGAAATCTGATTTCCAGAGTTACCACATTATAATAGTCAAATGCCCAATTTTCAACAGAAAATCACAAAGCATACAACAAAAGAGAAAAAAATGGCCCATTCAAAGGAACAAAATAAATTGACAATCCCAGAGGAAGCCCAGACATTGGACTTACTAGACAGCCTTTAAAACAACCATCTTAAAAAAGAAATCAGGAAAACAATGTATAAACCAAATGAGATAATCAAAGAGAGAAATTAGAAAAAAGAACCAACCAGAAACTCCGGAGCTAAAAAGTATCAGAATCCCAGGTCTCAGCACCAAAGATGTCAGGGTGGAAGTCTGCCCTCGGTTCTTGGTATGTTCTTGGATGAAGAATGATCAGACACACCAAAATGTTAAGTCCAGTTCTGGTCCTCTGACTCCTTTCTTGGAAAAATCACCATCAAGACCAATACGACAGGGTAAGCTCAGGCAGGGAGCAGATTCAAAAGAGCAGCTCTTTACTGTAGAATAAAATGGGTCTGTCTCTGTGAACAGAGAGAGAAGGACAGACCAACTCACTCACTCACTGACCCGCTCATTCACTACTGACTTCTCAGATTATTTTCTTTTCTTAGCCAAGTCTGGAGGAGGACTCTTGGGAGGTGTAGGATGTTATCCAATGATCAACAGGTGTCCTCAAAATTTCATCTGCCTATACGAGCTCCCTGTAAGAAAGCTCACCTGGAGGGGGTGAACCACAATGTAGATTCAAGCTAATGGCATATTAATTAGGTTATTCTAGGTCACTTTCTAAATCTTATTATGCCTGGGCTGGGCAATTCCTAGACTGATGCAGCATCCCCTCCTTCCCTAGGTGTAGCAGTTGCTCAGGATAGGATTAAGGGTGGGGCAATACCAAAATGGAGTGCCCGCCCTTATACTTCTTCCCAGGTGGAGCAATTGCTGGAAACAGCACCAAAACAGGGAACCTTTATCCTGAGAAGAGCCTGGAGATCCTGACTATCCACCTAACAATAGTACAATAACTAAAATGAAAAATTCATGAGAGTGTTTAACAGCAGATTTAGCATAAAGAAGAAAAAAATTAACTAACTTAAAGATAGAACAACTGAAATTATCAAGTTAATGAATAAAAGAAAAAAAATGAAGAAAAGTGAATAGAGCCTAAGGGACTTGAATGACATAATCAAGCAGACTAGCTTGTGCATTATGGGAGTCTGAGAAGGAAGAGAGAGAAAAAGAGGGCAGAAAGAGTATTTGAAAAAATAATGGATAAAAACTTCCCAAATTTGCTAAAAGCCATGAATCCACAAATTAAAAAGGCTCAAAAAACTCCAAATGGGATAAAATCAAAGAATGCATCGAGATACATTATAATCTAACTGTCAAAGCCCAAAGACAAAGAATTTTGGAAGCAACAAGAGGGAAGCAACTCACTACATACAGGGGCTCCTCAATAAAATTATAAGCTGATTTCTCATCAGAAACCTTGGAGGCCAGAAGGGAGAAGGATAATATATTTAAGGGGGAAAAAAACCTGTCAGTCGAGAATTCTATATCCAGCAAAACTGTCCTTCCAAAATGAGGGAGCAATTAAGGCATTCCCAGATAAACAAAGGCTGAGAAGGTTCATTACCACTAGAACTATCCTACAAGAACTACTAATGGAAGTACCTCAGGTTGAAATGAAAGAATGTTAGTAACTCAAAGTTGTTTTAAGAAATCACCAGTAAATATAAATAAATAGGCATAAAAACCTACTAAAATCTATGTTATTGGACACACAACATATAAACATGCAATTTGTTACACTGATAACAAAGGAAAAGAGAGCTGTATGGGTTTTTGCATGCAATTGAAGTAGGTATCAATTTGATTAGATTATAACTTTATAAAGATTATAGCTTTAAAACTTTAGATGTTACATGTAATCCCCATGGTAACCACAAAGAAAGTACCTACAGAACACAGACAAAAGGAAATGAGAGGCAATCAAAAGGTGTCACTACAAACCAATCAACTAAACACAAAAGGCAGCAGTAATAGAAGAAATGAGGGGGGAAAAGCTTTAAGACATAGAGAAAACAAATAGCACAGAAGAGGTAAGTCTTTCCTTATCAGTGATTACTATAAATGTAAATGGCTAAACTTTCCAATCAAAAGACAGAAATTAGCAGAATGGATTTTTTTTAAAAAAATGATCCAACTGTCTACATGAGACTTATTTTAGATATAAAGACACAAATCACGTAAGTTGAAAGTGAAAGGATGAAAAAGATTATTTCATGCTATTAATAACCAAAAAAGAGCAGGAGTGGCTATATTAGTATCACACAAAATAGACTTTATATTAAAAATTGTCCTAAGAGATAATAGCCATTATATATTGATAAAATGGTCAATTCATTAAGAAAAAAATTATAAACATAAATGCACCAAACAGAGCCCCAAAATATATGAAGTGAGTATATTTAAACAGAACTGAAGGGAGTAATATTCTACTATAATAGAGTTTTAAATATCCCACTTTCAATAATGAATGAACACCAAAACAGAAGATCAGTTAGGAAATGAAGCACTTGAACAACACTATAAACCAACTGGACCTAACAGACATATACAGAACACTCCATTCAACAACAGCATAAGATACATTTTTCTCAAGTGCATGTGGAAAATTCTCCAGAATAGACCATACGTTAAGCCACAAAACAAATCTCAATAAATTTTAAAAGACACAAAAAATCTTTCCTAATCATAGTGCAATGAAACTAGAAATCTATAACATAAGGAAAACTAGAAAATTAATTACTATGTGGAAATTAAGCAACACTCTTGAAAAATGGAGAAAAAAATCAGAGAATACATTGAGACAAATAAAAACACAACATATCAAAATTTAATGCATGCCATGAAAGCAGTGCTACTAGAAAATTTGGGGCTATAAATACATAATTAAATAAGGTCTCAAATCAATAACCATACCTTACACCTGAAGAACCAAAAAAAAGAAAGAACAAACTAAACCCAAAGCTACCAGAAGGAAGGAAATAATAAAAACTAGAGATAAAAAAGCAAACAGAAAAACAGAGAAAATCAGCAAAACTAAATATAGTTCTTTAAAAAGATCAACAATAACATGCTTGAAACTCGGACTCGGGGGGGGGGGGTAAGGGAAACATGCATAACCTAAACATCTGTACCCCCATAATATGCTGAAATAAAAAAAAAAAGATCAACAATATTGACAAACCTTTAACTATACTACGAAAAAAAAGTAATCAAATTACTAAAATCAGAAATAAAAGTGGAGACATTACTACTGATTCTATAGAAATAAAAAGGATAAGAGAAAACCATGAAAAATTATATGCCAAAAAATTGGGTCACCTGAATGAAATGGACATATTCCTAAAAACACACAATGTAACAAAACTGACTCACAAAGAAATAGGAAATCTGAATAGTCCTATAACCAGTAAAGAGATCGACTCTGTAATCAGAAACTTTCCAACCAAGCAAACGAAAAAAGCCCCGGACTGCATGGCTTCACTGGTGAATTCTACCACAACATCTAAAGGAGAATTAACACCAATCCGCAGAAACTCTTCCAAAAAACTTGAAGGAAACACTTCCTAACTCATCCTATATAGCCAGCATTACCCTAATACCAAAGGCAAAAAAAAGACACTACAAGAAAACCACAGACCAATATCCTTTATGAATTACAATGCAAAAATCCTCAACAAAATACAAGCAAACTGAATTCAGTCACATCTTTAAAGGTGGAATTTATTTCCAGAATACAAGTATGATTTCAACATACACAATCAATGAATGCAATACTCCAAAATGAAGAATGAAGGATATAAACCACATGATCATCTCAACTGATAACAGAAAAAGCACTGGACAAAATTCAACACATTCCCATGATAAAAACACTCAATAAGCTAGGAATAAAAGGAAACTTTTTCAGCATAATGGAGCCATAAGAAAAACCCACAAGTTAACATCATACGCAATGGTGAAAGACCGAAAGCATTTCCCTTAAGATCAGGAACAAAATAACAATGTCTACTTTCACTACTTCTAGTCAACAGTAGTTGACTAATTGGAAATTTTAGCCAGGGTAATTAGTCAAGAAAAAGAAATAAATGGCATCCAAACTGGAAATAAATGGCATCCAAATGAAAAGGGAAAATTATCTCTGTTCACAGATTACATGATCATACATGAAACAGCCTGAAAGATTATTAGCTTTAATTCAGCAAAGCTGCAGGATACAAAATCAATATACAAAAACCAGTTACATTTCTATACACAATGAACATGGACGAGAAAATTAAGAAAACAATGCCATTTATAATAGCATCGAAAAGAATAAAACAATTAGTAACACACTCAACCAAGAAGGTGAAAGATTGTACACTGAAAACTACAAAACACTGCTGAAAATAATAAAAGATGACATTAACAAGTGGGAAGGCATCCTATGTTCAGAGATTGGAAAACTAAATATTGTGAAGGTGACAACACTATCCAAAATGACCTACAGATTCAATGCAATCTATATCAACGTCCCAACAGTTATTTTTTACAGAAAGAAAAGCCAATCTTAAAATTCATATGGAACCTCAAGGGACCCCAAATAGCTATATAATTCTTGAAAAAGAAAAAGTTGGAGGACTAACACTTCCAGATTTCAAAACTTACTGCAAAAAGTTAACATTTATCAAAACTCTCACACACACACACACACACACACACACACACACACACACACACTTACAGAACTTACATGGCACCATAGGCTGTCAAGAGAAATATAAACAAAAGTATATGCTACATTAAATCACAACTGCACAAAATTAACTATAGTACATATTGTACTACTGTAATAATTTCATAGCTACCTCCTATTGCTATTGCTCGAGTACTGCAAGTATTACACTATGTGACACTAATCACTCTACATGAGCAGTTCATCTCTCCAGAAAATTTCATATCACAGTAAAAAGTGATCTCTCATAGTTCTTGCATATTTTTCATCATGTCCAGTGCAATGCCATAAACCTTGAATAATATCATGGGACCCATACAAAGTGCCACTAGTGATGCTGGAAGTGCTGCCAAGAAACACAGAAAAGTCATGACATTACAAGAAAAAGTTGAATTGCTTGATGTATATAGTAGATTGAGGTCTGCAGCTGCAGTTGCTGCCATTTCAAGAAAAATGAATCCAGTGCAAGGACCATTGTAAAAAAAAAGAAAAGAAAAGGAAATAGCCCTATGATAGTACCTAATAAAGGAACCTGTTCTAGAGTAAGGGGTCAGGGAAGACTTACAGAAAATAGAAAGCTTTCAAGTTCAGAACTAAAAGATGAGAAAAATTAAGCAGGTGAGATGAGTGGTGAGAAAAATTCCAAATAAAAGCCCAGTAGTGGGAGGGAACATAGTACATTCAAGAAACAGAAAGGGGCCAGGCACAGTGGCTCACACCTATAATCCTCCCACTTTGGGAGGCCAAGGCAAGAGTATCACTTGAGGCCAGGAGTTTGAGACCAGCATGAACAACACAGCTAGACCTCGCCTCTAACAAAAAAAAAAAAAAAATAAGAAAAATTAGCAGAGCATGGTGGTGCATGCCTGTAGTCCCAGCTACTTGGGAAGCTGAGGCAGGAGGATCGCGTAAGCCGAGGAGTTTGAGGTTGCAGTGAGCTATGATGATGTCACTGTCACTAGGGCAACAGAATGAGACCCTAACTCAAAAAAAAAAAAGGAAAGAAAAGAAACAGAAAGGAAGATGATGTGGCTATATGCAAAGACTAAGAAAGTGCTATAATACAAGGACAACGAGGAAAGGAAGGACCAGATCATAAAGGAGGCCATTTTAAAAGTTTAGTCTCGACCCAAGTCCTTATTTTTCACTTTCAAAGCAAAAAATGTGTTTCTAATATAAGTTCTAATTGTGTAACATCTTTGAGCGTAATGGAAGCTTCACAACTAATTGTAAAGAATAAGCCAGAATGGTCTTAGTTACTTGAAGCAAATACAGATTTCTGGGTTTTTAATTAAATTCATTTTAAGATCATTTATGAGGGAAAAATAAATCAAAACCCACGCAAAATGAAAGATTCATATCTAAGAAGCTGAGTTGTTTTGCTGAGTCCTAGTCTGTTTCTACAGATTATTTTGAAGTACGATACTCAACCTGAATGTGATAATACAAAAAAGGATCAATATAGAGACATTAAATAGGAAACATTCCTTTTCAATTTTTATATCCCTACTTAAATTCCATCCTGTTTTCCTAACTGTTCCGTCATTTTAAAATGTATCATGACTTCCAACTAACAACTAGCCAACATTTAATAAAATAATGTGGTTAATATAGTTTACAAATCTGGGGCAGTGTCCACTCTATCATAGCTATACAAATTTTTTAAATTCCTTTTACCATTATGGCTCCTCACCACTCTCCATGTAATATTCAACAGTATAAGTAATTATGGTCTTATTTCCTCACACGTCATCGAGACTAATAAAGATATCGACATTCAAAAATAGTTATTGCAAATTTACCAAGTATAGAAGTACTAGAGTATGCACTGGGATTGAAAGATGATTAAGATATACTTTCTTTGAGGATTTCTAGATATCATTTCTCAACTTGGGACATAGGTAAAATAACACAAAATTCAACACCTACGTTGAAATTACATCTCAAAGTGAACAGATTGAGAGATTGAGAAATCTGGACTTAACGTGTATTTCTTTGGTCATCCACCACATCTTGCAGAATTAACTTAAGAGTAGAAATTAGTTCTACTTAAAATGGGAACAAATAAGGCTATACTCTTAAGTTACCAATGCCGATATTTTTAATGTGGAAGAAACAAAAGATTACAAACATACCTTCAATCAAGCAAAACATGTCAAAATATTTCTATACACCTCAAAAAATGGAGAGATTTTCAGGACTTACAAAGATTACACAGTTCACATTCTATAGTTGTTTTTCAAAGACCTACAAATCAGATTTGATTATAAACCTGCATATAAGATACACAACATGAAGTTTCTTTCTAAATGACCAATTTTTAAAAATACTTTGTCATAACTGAGTAAAATAATTTTATAGTTTTCATCTAACTCATCTCGTATATTATTTTATTTTCCTCCATTGTTGTTCGACATAAACATTAAAAGTAATGACTCAAAGTCAATCTGAACTTAATAGCCAGAGCTATTAATATTTGCCCTGATACCAACTAGTCAGAGAAAATTAGTATAGCCTGGCAGAGTCTTTGCCATGCCAGTGCTTTGTTCCATCCAAAGAGAGTAACAATAACATTGTTTCTCTTGGTGGTGTTCTAATGGAACCTAGCATAGTAGCAGCAAAGGAGAAGAGAATACATAACAGTTAAACCCAAGAACTAAAACTGTTGTCTCTACAAAGAAGCAATATAATCTTTCTATCATATCTATCCATCCACCCATTTATACATCTATCTTTGTCTTTTTACTGTATCCTAGGGCTACAGTTTAGTAATTCTATGTATTTCCACTGGGGCTATACTTTTTTTTTTAACCTCCCCGCCATGGGGGGGGGGGGGCGAGGCTATACTTTTAAATACACAAACGCACAAACCTCCTTCACAGACTGTTAACCACTGAGGAATTCTCATTTAACATATGTGTGGCAGAAGAGGAAAATAAGTGGCAAGAAAGGAGGGAGGGAGAGAGGAAGGAATGGAAAAAGATTCAAAATGATAGTCAAAAATTAAAAAGAAAAGAACTCTTTGGTCATCTTCAGAGAATTGAAAATGAACTCAATCTGAAAACTGGTAAATAAAGGAAACCTAGCATTTGGCCTTTCCTGTATAAACTGTACTGGATAGTAACAAAAGACTCGATAAGGTAAAGTTCCTCTTTATAGAAGTCCAACTAATTAATAAAGGAACGATGAAATTCAAAGAACACTATTTCGCAACCCCTAATAAAATAATGGATCTAGGCAACAACCATCAATGGCTGCTGTGACTACTAGGTAAAAAGTTTGCAGGAAATTTTACACTAGATAGATCAGGCTGACAATATTTGAGCCTGTGAACTAAAATAAAATCTTAAGCCTCCCAGCGGACTGAAGGGACACTCTCTTGGCCAAGGGGACCCCAGAAAAACCCTCAAGCTGAGTTGCTGGCCATGAGAAGGGAGGTCAGATATGCCTGGTCATGCCTCCCTCCCTTCTAGGAGATATCCTTTGTAACAATAAGATGCTAAATCATTAACAGGCTTAAGGCTATACAAGACAAAGCTTAAACCACATCTACAGACCATCAATTTACTTAACGGATCACCTGAATTTTGGTAAATGTGCAGTGGCCTTTAGACAAAGCTTCATTTTTTTTAACCAATTACAAATCTTTAAACCTACCTAGAACCTGGAAGCCTCTCCCCTCACTTTGAAATTTGAAATGTCCCCCATTCCAGGCCAAACCAATGTACCATACATCCTCCACAGTACACCCTCCACGTATTGACTTAGGGTCTTATGTGTAATTCCTGGCTCCATGAATGCATAAAACCAAACCGTAACCCAGATACCAGAGGCACATTTTCTCAGGCTATGTGCTCCAGGCCTGTCATACACACTTGGCTCAGAATAAACCTCTTTAAATTATTTTACAGAATTTGGGTCTTTTTCCATTAACAAGTCCAGGGATCAATCTTATCACCATGAAGAGAGAAAATCAGACATTACGTGCCTTGTGATATGATGCAAAAGGATACACAATAATCCATAAAGTATTCTTTCAAAAAAAATTTAAACCCAAGTCTGAACAAGCCTCTGGATTTCATTACAAACTCCTAAAAAATAGAAGGGACAGAGGAACATATTAAATGACACCACAGAGATGCAGTCAGCAAAATTCAAAATATGAAAAATTCTGTAGGACAAACCAACCTAGTTTATTCAACAAATAAATTATAAGGGAGGGAAAAAAGACACGAGAGAAATAACCAGAAAGTAAAAGTGACTTAAGAAACATATTAAATTCAATATGTAAGCCTTGTTGAGATCTTGATTCAAACAAATCAACTATACAAAAAACAAACCCTTTATGAGACAATGGGAAAAACATGACTACCAACTGGATATATAATTACATTAAGAAAGTATTAATCTTATATGTAATAATAGTATTCCAGTGATATTAAAACAAAAATATGTCCCTATCTTTTAGAGGTACATATATATGCATACGCACATACATTTACAGATAAAATTGATATGTACTCGATATGCATTAAAACAGTTTCAGTGAAAGGTGCAGAAAGCACTGGTATAAATGAAATAAAACTGGCCATTTATTTACTTTTGAAATGACATGATGGATGCATGAGGTTCATTATACTACACACATCACTGACAGAGATATGTTCTGAGAAACGCGTCATTAGGTGACTTTGTCATTGTGCGAAAACCATGGAATGTACTTACACTAATCTAGATTGGTATAGCCTACACACCTAGGCAATATGGTATACCAATTGCTCCTAGACAGTAAACCTGTACCACATGTTACTGTACTGAATACTTTAGGCAAACATAACACAATGGTAAGTATTTGTGTAACATATGTAAACACAGAAAAGTACAGTAACAATACAGTTATTATAAACTTATAGGACCACCATCATATATATGAGCCATTGTTGCCCAAAACATCATGGGATGCCTGACTGTACTCTATTTTTACATATATTTTTAAGTGGCCATTATTAAAAGTTTGGGAGAAAAAAGAATTGTCCATTTTACACTATTAACCACTGAGGCGCTCTTATTTAACATGACTGAGCCCACCATTCCAGGTGCTAAAGATATAGTATAATAGGAGGGATAAGCATTTTAAAAATCCCTACAACATAGCAACTGATAAGTGAAATTATTACGTAACAGCTAATACAGAGGAAAAATTAATTAGAAGCATATAATTCCAGAGATTTGCTAATAATAGTTGACAAATATGAACATAAACAATAAGCAAATGATGTACTTAACGGGTTTTTGCGGGTCACTTGGTTTTGTTGTTTTTTTTTTTTTTTTTTGGTAATCGTTTCCCATTCTTTCCTCTTATGATCCATAGCTTTCCCGTATTACCAAAGTAGTAAGCTAAAGTAAAAATATTACCTACTTGCTTCCTCCTTTCCATACAAACATTGGTTTTATGTTGTCTGGCAATTTTTGGTTTCCTTTTGTTTTAGGAAGGCTTAAAGTCAATGTCTTACAAAGACATTCGGCCACTGCCCTCTTTTTAAATTTCTACTATAACAAGAACCACAAAGTAAAAGAAATTTGAGCAAAGTAAGAAAAAAGTAAAAACAACTGCTCAAGAACTTTTCATGTAATCATAGATATTAAAGCCAAAATGGCCTTCTATAAAAACACAAGTAATGATAAACTACTAAATTTAAAATTGGTATATTATCCTAGCCCAATAAATATTGTTTCCTATAACTAGAAACTAAACGACAAGGAATTATAGACTTCTTTTAATACTTAGTTTGAAATCTCATATTTAAAAAATTAAACTATTATAAATATCGATACCTACTTCTATACATACACATTTACAAGCAATGACTTAAATATTTCAAATATGTACAGCGGTCCTCTATCGCTTTTTTGTAAATTTATATTTTAAAGGATATTTTAAACTGTTAAAATATTAAAACTCTCTTGACTAATATTTCATTATAACTGAGCAATAAATAAGAAACACAAGAAGTATATATGAAAGATGTGTATTATGTATGGAAATTAACAAATATTACTTATAAAATGAGCCATTCCATTTCATGAAAAAGAGGCCAGTCACTATTTCTACATCACAATAGAGAGGAGTAAATAACATTTAAGATATTAGGCAGAAAAAATAAAGCACTGTATAATAGAAATAGAATTTTGATCACATCGCCTAGTTCCCCAGGGAGGACTTTCACGTTTAAAGAAACATGGGGGCCGGGGCGGGGCGGAGGGGAGAAATACATAGAGCAGTTGTAAACCACTTATAAAGCTCATACTGAGAGGTAGGATTAAACATACAGCAATTTGTTAGAGAATAAACATGTCAGGTGTTATTCTATGTATCTGTTCTGATTTGGGGGACCTATTTACTACAGGTTGAATATCCCTAATCCAAACATTCGAAATCCAAATGCTTCAAAATCCAAAACTTTTTGAGCATCAACAAGATGCTCCAAAGAAATACTCATTGGAGCATTTTGGATTTCAGATTAAGAATGCTGAATAGGTAAGTATAATGCAAATATTTCAAAATCCAAAAAATCAAAAATCAGAAATACTTCTGGTCCCAAGTATTTTGGATGAGAGATACTCAGCCTGTAGGCATTATAAAAAAAAAAAAGAAAGAAAGAAACTGGAGCTGAAGTACTCAATACCAGTTGCTTATAAACGAAAGAATAAATTACTGAGACCCAAACATGGGGCACATAGTCCTAGGTCAGATGAGGCCCAGAACTCTGATATCAAGCCCTGTATTCTTTTCATTACATAAAACTCCCTTCCCTCTCAATGGTGTGTTAATTAGACCATTATTAAAACAACATGTATTTACTGAAGACACTGGGCAGGCCTGGTCAGGTATGTACATCCCAATCTGCTTGTCCAGTGACATTAGAACTTGGGGTAGAGCCACTACTCTACTTACCCAAAGTCACGTTTCCAGGCGGCACAAGGTCTAAAAGAACCCACACCTTTTCACTAATCGCACATGCTTTGCCTTTCCAGAAAAACAAAGTTCTCTCTAAAGCTCAAACCCTCAGGTAAATGTGTTTTCTACACAGATACCAAAGACTAATTTGGCTGTTGTTCCCCAAAGATTTTGTTCATAGGCATTCCAGGCTAGTCTTCATTTTCTGGGCCCATAATACCCTGTACAGTTCCATCAATCTAACACCATGACCTGTGAAATCGGCATGTTTCGAATTCATTTCATAAAGTCCTTTCTTTCTCAACTGTTAAGTGACCTAAAAAGTACCATTTGACTAAACTTCACATCCAGATCATTAACACCAATGTGTGTTAATTCAGAAGTAAGCATATTAAACATCCATTAAATCCATTATGTTGTTTTTAGAAACTTTTTCAGGTATGCTTTTAATCCTTAAAACTTCATTTATATTCTAACACAATCTTGACTCTCATCAAATCATAAAGACTTGGAGAGAGTAAATTTTGTCATGCAAATACTTTACATGTAGACATAATACCACACTACACAAAATACATATTTTTCTCTAAAATGATGAGAAATATTACTTGGTTTTTCTCTATCTTCCTAATATACTCTCTTTAAACTATATCCAATCCTCAAAATAACTTAAGGAAATCCATTATAAAATGAACCCAATCAAAGCAAACTCAAAATGCCACACCACCAAAGCAGCAAATCGCTAATAGCATTTGCTCCAAGGAACTGTTGCAGAATAGTAAAAACAAACAAACAAAAAGGACCTGTAAAAAAGTACCATATTATAAGGGTAGTATATTTCAGAACACAAATTATGTTAATATATATTTCTAAACTTAAAAAACACGTGATTACTAAAAATAATTAAATGACAACCAAGCAATAATTTTAAATAGCAAAATAGTAAAAGCGTCATCTCTACTGAATGCCAGTTATTCATTTCTGTCAACAACTGGCCTGCAGGAGTCACAGATAAATGGGAACAGTATCTATCTAAAAAATGTTCTGAGAAACTTACCATCATTTTGGCTCTTGCCCTTCATCTCCTCCTTCCATGACAGAATGGTGTTCAGGGGAACATAGTCCCTTAGGTATTCTTTACGTCTCTCTTCTAAGGTCATCTTCAGTAAACGTTCTTGCAAAACAAAAGCAGAATCTCCATTTGTATTTAACTTTTAAGCACATGAATTATTTTATACTTTAAATATTATCCACGTTAAACTAACCAAAGTCTTGGTACAGTCCTGAGGAATAGCAAAAGGCAAATCCAATGACTCTATATTTTAGAGTGTTAAAAGATATCAAACTCCATATTAGCAGGGGGAAAAAAATCAAAGCCTGATGAAAAAGACTCTCTTGTGATAATCCAAAAAATAAGTAAATCCATTTACTCTTTCAATCAGCATCTACTTACAGTCTACTATGTGCCAGGTAATGTTTATACACTGCAGGTACAAAGGTAATCCTTAACCTTCAGGAGTTCACAGGACAAAAGAGGAAATGGATGAGATACAAAATAACATCTATATAAATAAAATACAAAATGCTAAGATAGGTATGTACAAATAGTGACAACACAAAAAGGTATCCACCAAGATATGTTCTCAATTCTACAATGTCATCAACAAAAAAAGTACACTTTCAATTTAATTATAACTTTGTGGAGTATTAAATATACATCTTGATTATAAGATTAAAATATAAAAAAAGAATTGCATTTTAGAATTAATACTAGTGGGTGTCATTTATAAAGAATTTTTTTATAAAGAATGCATCAGGTATTTCACATGTATAATCTCACTGAAAGCACCTTCCCAATGACTCATAAAATTGATCATATTATTATCCCACTTTTGCAGATAGGAAAATGAAGCACAGCAAAGTTAAGTAGTTTGCCCAAAGCAAGAGACCTTTCAAATAATAAGCAAAGATTAAAATACAGACAGATATCCCCATTATTCAGAGACTACAGCCTATGGTATTAGCCACTATACTATACCATATTCTCAGGAAAAGCTCCTCAAGAAAGGTGATATGTATGCTGGTTCACGAAGGATACGCAGAATTTTGCCATGAAGAGGTAAAAAGCAAGAACATTTCAGACTTAACAACAATGTAAATAAAGGAGATATGAATATTATAGTTTAATGAAGCTACAAGATGTGGCATGAGAAGAGGAGTGGGCATGTAAGTGAAAAGTAGCTGGAAAAACAAGGCAAAACAAAACTGTACAGTGACTTGTATGCCATGCTGGGCAGTTTATCCTTTATCCTATAGAGTAGGCTACTATAAGATTATGCATATCCCAGAAGGTACACAAAATGATCCACTAGAATGCAGAAAAACATGTAAGAAATTCCATTTATATTTATTTTTAATCTAAAGAAACAAGGAAAAAATTAATATTTACTAACAGTCAATATAAAAACTGACACCTGCATCCTCACTCAGTCTGGGTGTCTGCTGTCATATAACACATACTTCACCATAGGACTCCACAATGTAAAGAGACTGACAGTTGTATTCTCATACTCTTCAATTCTCTTTCAGCACATTGCAAGGTACCATAGTTTAGGTGAATGGATCTAGTTTAAGGTAATCTAATTCTCACAAAATAATCACTTTAAAAGATTCTTTCACAGAAATAAACTACAGAAGTATTAATGTAAGCACAAGTGAACAAGAAATGGAGAACCAACATTTTTTCCACTCCTAGAACTAGCTTTTCTTCAGCCACATTAGGAGAGAAAACTATATATATTTTAATCAGAGGTGAAATATTCAAATCACATTACTCAACTGTCAAAAAATTGACTTTAAGATGCCTATGAGAGATCAAGAACTTGAAATCAAGGATCTGGAACTCAAAAGAGAAGTCTAGCCTAGAGATTTTAGAAACTACAACTTAAACTTCTGTTCCTAGAGGAAGGAAGAAGGGAGGAAGGAAAGAAGGCAGAGGATCAAACTTAAAAAAAACATTTAGCAAGTAGGCACAAATAGGAGAACAATGAAATAAAACTTAGTTATCACCATGGGCCTGATCAACTGAGTCACCAACAGCACTGAAAAGACAGCAAAGTAGTTTAACAGAACTATTTGGGTTCTAATCTACATCATTATGCAAATCTGTGATATTGGGTCAGTTAATCTCTTTATGTTTCAGTTTCCCTTTGAGGTAAGCAGGTAGGTACTATTTCCAACTTACAGGTAAGGAAACTAAGACAAAGAGGTCAAATAACTTATCTAAGGGCCCACAGCTAGTTAAGCAACATAAGTAGGATTCAAATCCAGGCAACTGGTGTTCAAAGCTCTTGATCCCACAATATACTAACTCATACAGTTTCCTACCTCATAGGGTTGTTGTGAGAATTAAGTGAGATAACCCATGTAAGGTACGAAAAACAGTGCTGTGCACATAAACAGGGCTTAAACAATAACTATTCTCATATTAATACCATCATCATTGTTACTACTAAATGACTTTAAGAACATTAGTTTCATTAGACTATAACTAATATCTGGGCACTATGAGGAACTAAGTGAAAAAAGGAAAGTGATAAAAGCAACTCCAAGGTGAAACTCTGTGGAAGAAAAGCTACTTTAAGGTGGATCAGACTTCAGCACTGTTATAAGCAGTGGAGAGGAACCCAAAGACAGTAAGAAATTAAACGTACCCAAGAGTGAATAAATGATGGCACAAGATCTCAAAGAATACAGGAGATGGGATAAAGAGCACAAGCAGAGAGGTTAATCTTAGAAATGAGCAAGAAAAGTGCTTCCTCTCTGATAGGAAAAAAGCCAAAAGAACATGTAAAGGAAAAGACCAATGAGATTATGGAAGAGGATGTTAGGGCTGTTCACATTACACAGCATTTATTTTCTCCATGACTTAAAAAGGCAATGTCATCTGTTTAGTATAGGGGGATCAGGTCTTAAGTGGAATAGGAAGCTTGAAGGGAATGGTAAATTTGGAATTATCATACAAAAGCAGAAAAAGGAGATGACTATCATCAGTTGCCAAAGCACTACTATAAAAACTCCAATCGCGAATATGGAATTATTACAATATTACTGAGCAGGTTAAAAAGACATTATGAAGCAACATATAGGTTCTATAATGTCAAAGATAACATATAGGAATGCAACCTGGCCTCTGGCATTCCATTTATTTAAAAGTTTAAGTGTGAACACTTAGAATAAAAACAACATCAACTGCAAAACAATAAAATAAAACAATGAGATAAATTTAAGTTGCAATACACATAATGAAAATGCACATAAGTGGTTCTGAATTAGGGCTCAAAGTATTACATCAATAATGTTTGCTTAACATATGTGGACTTAATAATTCGTTAGTTATTTGTTTAAAAAATGAAACATACTGAAGGCCACAGACATATGCAGTTTTTTTGGCATTACATAAAACTTTTCTTTAAAGAATGCTTCACCTTTACAATGAATCCTTTCTCCGTGAACTAAGCATACAAGCAGGCAGACCTACTTATTAGATGGTATACTGAGGTAAAAATATGTTTACAGAATACCTTGACATTTCAATGAGGTGAGTAGGTCTTGCTTTAAAGGACAGCTATAAAAATACTATACCATCAGCTCTCCAGTGGGATGAAAGGAAAAAGGTCATGCATCCCATCAGCTTCTTTAATACTAACTACTGTACCAGAAGTCCTTAGCTCTTCCTTGGCAGTATTGTTTACATTTAAATATCCCCAAAATAGACATCCTGATAAAACACAGACATTCATTAAAGTTTTCGAATCATAATCATAACTTTTTCCTTTAACATTAAACTTCATGCACAAATAACTAGTTTTGGATGAGAGAAAAATAGCTTAGTTTTGAATAATTACTTTGTTAATTGCCTTCTTTAATTGTGCATTTGCTTTATTTAGAAAATATTAATGTGGTCATATTTTCCCCATTAGAAAAAACAGAAGGAAAAAATAGACATCAAAAAAGCATCCTAAAATGCCTGCTGTAACAGTCCAACTGTGTAGATGTTAAATGAAGGAACCATTACAACACTCTTACTTCAGGAACACTGTTCTACTATGCCAGAAAAATAGTTAGGTACTCACTATAATTTCATTAATGATTCCTGTTACTGAAAACAATGGTTATGTCTTCCACTATTTTGCCCTCATTATCATCAATAATACAAAGCTAACACTTCAAGACCATCAATAAAAATGGACATAAATGATTTTTCAATGCTCACAAGGTGAATGATTGCTGAAAGTGTGTTGAAACTAAAGTAACTGCTACTGCAAAGACAAAATTCTCTTACACTACTTTATACATCAGGCTATTATTCTTAACAGCATTTGTTTTGTGAAACTAGAATTGTTAGCTCTCTATATGCCCATAATCATTAAAAATATAATCAAATGACATATAAACTAATCTTTTAATATTTTAAAGACCATTTTAATTATGTTGTTCAGTTATGTTAAATCATTCTGCAGTTAATCTGAAAAAAAAAAAATTCCCTGAGGATCTCTTTCCTCATGCATTGCTGGAAGTAGGCCCAACATAGAGGATTTTTTTCCCACATTAATTCCCTTTCTTTCCTCCACTGTTTGGCCTCGGTGTTCATGAAGGCCAGGATTTGCAATAAAAATCTACAGGTTTTAAAGACCTATTATCAAGGAAATCAACTTTCAACCTAGTCATCCTTTTATTCTTCTTCTGTAAAGAAGATGGGATATTCAGTAGAAGGGTGCACTACCCTCACCCGACCTCACCTTTGATACACAAATTTAGTGCATCTTAACACCAGCAATGCAAGCACTTTTTGCTACATTTCTGGAAAAAGCTAAAGAATGAAAGAAAAGAGGGATGAAAAGGAAGGGAGGGATGCCAGTCAAGTTTTACATCGGAATATAATCTAACTGTGATGGGGTGGACGGGGAGGAGGAGGGGGAGACAGTGAGAGATGAGGGGGACGGGGGTCTGGATGGCAAATTTCTGTTTCTTAAAGCAATCAGTGCTACTGTCCATCTAGCCTATTTGGATGAACCTTGATAATGCACAAAATTCAGGGATGGGTTCATTCACAGAGTGACATTAGTCACAGTCTTACTCTGTGCAACTTCAGACCATGAATGGGGACGGAATATAGAGAAACACACTGTTGGGAGAAAAGCCCATTCAGACTCCTCTGAAGGCACTTATCCTCACGGACAAAACGCTCGTTTTAGGTTTCCCCTGGAGTTTCAGGTTTCAAAACTCACTGCGGCGGCGAAGAAGAGTGACCCAGAAAGGGGTAAACACCCCGAAAATGCGGACACTTAGCCAGTTTGGGGGGAAAGGAATAGGGTGCAGGGGGCGCAGCAGCAGCTGTAGCCTGAGTGCCCACCGGCGCGGGACACCCTAGCTGGGCGTGCGAAAGTCCCAGCTGGGGTTCACTGAAACTTGTGCCGCGCCCGGGGCTGCTGCGCGTGGCTCCACGCCCCGAAAGAGGCGAAGGCAGCCCCGCCTAGGAAGAAGGTGACCGGGCACGGAGGGTGGCAGAGAGGGGCGTGCGCCCACACGTGCGCGAGCTGCAGGTGCCCGGGGCCGCGCGTGCACGCCGGTGTGCGCGCGCCTGTGCACACACGGACACCGGAGGGAGGCGGCACCGGCCGGGAGGGCGCGAGGCGGGAGCTCGGGCTGAGGGCGCCGCGACACACACAGCTTGACCCCCGCCCCCACCCCAACCCCACATCCCCCGCACCCCCAGGACTCGACGGGCCGGTTACCTTTCTCCTCTCTCCACACCTTTTTCTTCTTGTTGCTGGGGTACATGTTGCCGTGGGGGTGGCTGGCTTTAGGCTGCAAGTTCCCCAGGCTCACGGGCAAACAGGGTGTGTGTGGAGTGGGAGGGCTGGGAGGGGGCACTCGGAAGGGAAAAAGTGAAAGAGGTTCCGCGTCCCGCGCAGCTCGCCGCTCTCCAGTCGCCGCCCTCCTCCCTCAGCCTGCGCTCGGCTCCGGCTCCCACCCCCCCTCAGCCCCGCGGCCGCCGCCACAGCAGCACCTCAGAGCCTGTCAACTAGGTCACGCCTCGCGCTAACCTAACACCCGCGCAGGCCCCGCCTCCCAGCCGTTAGGCAGCGCCGCGTCCCATTGGCTGCACCGCCCGCCGCTCTCCGGGTTCTGGCCACGCGCGCCCCGACTTTGGCCTCAGGGCGCACGCGCGGGCGCAGGCTCGGGCCCGACGCCGAAGACGCTGGGGAGCTGGAGGAGGCGGAGCCAGGGCGCGAGGGGGCTGGAGATGCCTCTCGACGGGGGCGGGGCGTGGGGCTGACGCCTGGGAGGGGAAGGAGGTGTCCCGCGCTTCCAGCTGGCCTCGCAGCGCCGGGAGGACCTGAGGGCGTGTTCTGTAGGTGCGCCAGGTGACAGGGGAGCAAGCCGAGGAACAGCTGCCTCAGGGACTGGAGGATGTGCAAGTGAAAGGAGACCGTGCGTCAACACGAATTGTCCGTACTCGCTGTAACTGCCCGTCTGAACGTATTTTACCAGATAATCTGAAGCTTCCCTCTTGGTGGGCAGATAAATTAGACCAAAAGAAGTGAAAGTATTGAGAAGTGGTTCCAGACCATATGCAAGCGGCTCCTCAACCTTGTAAAAAATACAAATTTCATTGGCATTCCGGGCTGCTCAAGAGTTTTTAGAACCAGGAAGTTGCAGACAACCAAAATATTACATTGGAAACAGAAGTCTTACATCAAAGCAAATCCAAATAGATGCTAAATTTATTGCATTTCTAAATATCAGACCATCTACAAGGCAGACTTAGTGGATGTGGTAAATCCGCATTTATTTGGCAGTTCAGGTGCTGTGTTATACGTATTAGGCAAATAATTATGTGGAACACATTTTTTATTTATTAATTTTATGAGACAAGGTCTCGCTCTGTTTCCCTGGGTAGAATGCAGTGGCATCATCATAGCTCACTGCAACCTCAAACTCATGGGCTCAAGTGATCCTCCCGCCTCAGCTTCTGGAGTAAGTGTAACTGCAGGTGCCCACCACCACCGCCTGGCTAATTTTGCTGTTTTTGTAGAGAGGGGGTTCTTGAGGTCTTGCTGTGTTGCTCAGGCTGGTGTGGAACTCCTGGCCTCAAGTGATCCTTCCTAGCCAAAGTGCTAGGGTTACAGGTGTGAGGTGTGAGCCACCGCGCCTGGGCCAGAACATATTTCTTTAGAATGATAAAAGGGAAAAGGAAGAAGAGGGGGAGGCCCACTAAGGATTGTAAAGAATGGAATGTTTTGAGTAGTAAGACAGTCTCGTAAGGATGATTCATAACGTAGTAAAATAATTTTTAGTATTATCTCTTCTATTTTTCTTTTAGTGCTGTGAAATGTGTAAAAATTTATTTAGCTGGGAGAAAGAAGGCTTCAAGAAGTGTCATTTGAGCTAGTAATAAAAATACGCACTCATTTATTGGCAATGGAAATAGAAGGAGGGCTTTGATTCAAGAGACGTTACCGAGATAGAATCAATAAAAATTGGTAATGGAATAGATTTTGGGAGAAAAGTGAGGAAGAAAAGATGAGGGTTTCGTGGGATGGTTAAGGAGGAGAATAGCAATATTAATAATATTAGGCAGTACGGGAGCAGTTGCAGATTATGTGGGAAAGATACTGAGTTCTTTATTTAGAAATACTAAATGCAAGGTGTCTGCAGGAAAGTGCATAATATTGGGCACCTTCCCTTCAACAGGGAAGCTGTTTACACTCCAGTCTAGCACCAGTCCTTCCACCTGTGCCTTCTCTGGAACATTACACTATTGATTATACCTTTTATCGTGTCAACCCAAAGAACTGGAACTTTTATTCTGTTAAGGCACTGGTATTTAGATGATATTTGTTTCAACATTTAATATTAATGACTCTGATGAAATACCATTATCATTCAAAAGTGTTAAATATTTAATGTCTCAAAAGTACCTGAAATGTACCATGTACGAAACTAAGCTCATGATCCTTCCCCCACACTTGGTATTCTTCTAGTTTTTCCTATTTCTCTGAATGGCTCTCATCAGGTTTCTAGATTGAAACCTAAGCACCATCCCTAGTACCTCTTATAACTTCACTCTCATATCAAATGAATTGCTATACTGTTTAGTTTTATCTCCTGTATAAGTCTGGAATCACTTTACATCCCAAGAGCACTGCAGTAAACTCAGTCTGAATTTAACTGAACTACTGCAAAAACTTCTTAACTGGCCTTCGTGTCCACTTTTGTACCTCTTCTGTCCGTTCTCTATACTGCATCTAGAGTTATCTTGTCAAATGTGATCATGTCATCTCACTGTTGTAAATCATTTCATGACTTTTGGGTGGTCTTTTAATAGACTTAATTGTGTCCCCCACAAAATTCATATGTTGAAGGCTTACCCTCCAACGTGACTAAATCTGGAGATAAGTTCTTTAGAAGGTAATTAAGGTTAAATGAGATCATAAGTATGGGACTCGTAGGACTGTGACTTCATTAGAAGAGGGCAATCCCTCTCTCCCCCACCTTTCCCTGCCATGTGAGGACATGGAAAAGAGAGAGAGAAAGCAGCCCTGTGCAAGCCAGGAAGAAAGCCCTCACCAGAATCTGACTAGCCAGGGAGAAAGCCCTCACCAGAATCTGACTATGCTGGCACCCTGATCTCAGATCCAGCCTCCAGAACTGTGAGAAATTTTCTGTTGTTTAAGCCATCCAGTCTATAGTATTTTGTTACGGTAGCCTAAGCTCACTAATACTGCCTTCTTACAATTAAGTCATTAAGAATGGAGCCTTGTCTTGTACCATGCTCTACCCCCACCATCACGCCCCAATCTCTGGTTCCAGCCTTATCAAACCATAGAGCTTTGCATTTTCTTGAGCACACCTTGTTCTCACCATGTGGCCTTTTAACATGTTTGTTGCTATACCTGGGAATTTTCTCATTCTTCAGATTTCAGTTTAAACATCACTCCCTAGTAAACTCTTCCTTAACTCTGACTCCTCCTGACCTTTACCCTCAGTTTCCCCTTATGTCCCTCAGTGTCCATTTTTATATAAAGCACTTTTACCATTTATAATTATACATTTCTTTTTGTGATTATTAATATCTACTTTCACTCTGACTTATAAACTCTCTGAGGACAGGAAATATACCTTTTTATTCACCATCCCCAGAGAATGATATAATACCTAGCACGTAATAGGCTCTCCATAAATATTTATTAACTGAATAAAAAATATAAATTAATGTTAAGTAAGCATCCATATAAAGATGTTGACAAATTAAGGAAAAATACATGCGAACAAAAGGAATTACCTTGGGCAGGCCCTAATTTTAATGTGAAGACTAAAAAAGGAACTAACAAATGAAATTAGTGAATGTTTCACAAAGAGTTACAATTCATCTTTAGCATATAGGAGTTATTCCATATATGAATGAATAAGAGAGTGATAGAAGAATGAGAAGTTTGTTTAAGAGGGCAAAAAAAAAATTATACTTCAATATTCAGAAAAACAAGTGATATATTTTCAAGAAAGCGATTGTGGTACAAAATGACAGATGTCTCACAGAGATCAATTAAGATGAAAACTGATAAAAGATAATTGGATTTATAGTCTATGTAAAGTAGTGAAAATAAAAACAAGCAGTTTAAGAATCAGTTGGAGACACAAGCCAGAAGCAACGATTGTGGACTATTCTTTTGAGCTGTTTAGGGGCTAAAGGAAGAATAAAGGGGATAGTAGTTGAAAGGATGCCAGAGTCAAGGGAAAGTGTTTCTAGGAGAGGTGAAATCAGTGTTTAAATTATGGAGAATAATAGTGACAAAAAAAAGATTGACACCAAAACAAACAAAAAAAAAAATTGGGAAAAGAAAGGTATGTTAGATAGACTGAAATACTAGAGAAAGTACTAGTGGATAGCATCAAAAGTGAGAGAAGACTTGGGCTTAGAATACAGGAAGGGCATTTCATCTTTTGGGATAAATTATAAAAAGAATGAATAGGTGGAGATTCAAAGAAATTTTTAAATAAAAAGGAAGAAAGTCAAAGGAACATGGGTCGAAGGGCCTCAATTTCAGTGAAAGCAGAAGGCAGGAATATATGCTGAAAACAGCAGCTGATAATTCTGGATCCAAATGGGGACTGAGAAAAAGATTATTAGGAGAATGTTTAATGGATGATATTTGAAACAGTTTAAATAAATTCTATTTAGGCAATTTTAAGAAGCACAAAAGTTAGGAAAGTTCCATTTTGAAATCCCTTGGTGAAGGAAAAGACATTAGAGACTGTGGTAAACTGGAGATTTGAATAATGTGATCACGAGTCAAGGGATGCTGGCAGCTATTAGAAGCTAGAAAATTCCAGGCGAAGGATAAATTCTTACTCGGAGCCTCCAGAAGGAATTAACCCTGTCCTTGATTTTAGCCCTGTAAGGATCATTTTGGATTTCTGATCTCCAGAACGGTAAAAGAATAAATTTCTGTTGTTTTAACCCTAAATTTGTGACAATTTATTACCATAGCAATGGGAAGCTAATAAAGAAATTAAACCTATAAATTCAGGACCATAAAATTCTATTTCTGAAGTAATTACCTGGACATACTGTAAAAGTTGGATATATTTTAGGCATGATTTCTCAGCTAGCTTTATTCTGTGGACATTCTTAATATTTCCAGGCTTTTTCCTAAATACTCATTTTGATTTCTGGAAGCTTTGAGGGTACTCACTTGTGAAATGCTCATATTGTTTGAAGTGGTAAAGAAGGTGTTTTTAAACAATCTTTTTTGCCTTTGTCCTAGTAAATCTTCAGCAGTTCCTAAATGGAACAGAGGATAAAGAATTTCATCCAGATTGGGAACAATGTAGCCTTGGACCATATGTTTCTTGTCCTTCATAGCCTAGAGATGTTAGATTAAGGGATGATGTCAGGTCAGCTCACGTACTTAATTGTCTTTTTATGTAAGTATAGCTTTCACCTCTAGAGGTAACATAAAATTAAGAACTTCCAGCAACTATGAACACAGTTACACATTAGTGTGGACATATACAAGTTGAAGTTCTGGTCTCTTCCTTTTGAATCAGAGAGCAACCCCTACCTATTTCAAGCCTACCCCTTATCTCTAGCCAGAGGAACAACAGACTAGATACAGTTCCTTCCCACAGCCTGCTCTCTCCAGCTGCTGCCTTCATTCCAGCTTGAAAGGAACTTCCTGGCAGCTCATTGGCCCAAGAGTAGGGAAATGGTTGCTTAGCAACTGACTCTTGACCCCCAACAGACCTGAGAAGAGGAAGCTCTTGGGCCAGCCACCTAGTTCTGCCTGTGTTACAGAGAAGAGGAGCTGCTTAGAAGATGAAGCCCTTGTCTCTGTTAATAGAGATACTGATAATTCTTGGGGTCACAATTAAAAGTAAGTTTTTCTGTCCTTATGGTTCTTTATGAGGGTCTTTTCTCTTTGCTCTAACAACACTAAGGGCAGAGACTAATTAAAAAATCAGAAGTAACTTCACTATATTCCCAATTAGTACCATTTTTATACGAGAATATATCCAATAAGGATAGATAGTAATGATACTCTTTCACTTGGGACAATGCTTGGGAAGGATGTGTGGATGTGTGTGTGTGTGTGTGTGTGTGTGTGTATGTGAGAGAGAGAGAAAGAGACAGAGAGAGAGAACAAATCTATGAGGAAAGCACTACAGTAATTTTTATAAAATAGGGATATTTGGGACAGGTTGTTAAGTGTTGTTAAATCTAGACTATCATGAAGGTCTAGTTCCAGGAATTTAAAGTATAAGATTCAAAGAGTTGGAAAGTGCTATAAACTTATATTCTTTTTAAATCTTTACACAATAAGAATTCTACTTTCAAAGTTTCAATGTTTCTTTAGTAGTTGCTATCTGAAAATGGAAATTATTTTTCAGTTTTGTTTCTTTGGACTTTTCTTGAGTTAATTTTTACCCAATCCTCATATAATTTGCTAATGATTCAATTTTAGGAATATTCGTTTGGATTTAACCCAGGAATGTAAGTAAGGTTGCTTTATCATCTAAAAATTAATCACATCAATAGAATAAAAGACAAAGACTGCATGATCATTCCAATCAATGCAGAAAAAGGCATTTGACAAAATTCAGCATCCTTTGTGATAAAAAAAAAAAATGCAGTGAACTAGGAATAGAAGGAAACTTCCTCAAGTAATAAAAAGTATTCTCAAAAAACTCACAGCTACTGTATTTAATGGTGAAAAGACTGAATGCGGTCCCCCTAACATCAAGAATAAGACAAGGATGTCCACTGTTGTCATATCTATTTAACATTATGCTGGAAGGTCTAGTCATGGCAATTAGACAAGAAATAGAAGAAATCAAGATTGGAAAGAAAAAAGTAAAACTATCTCTGTTCACAGATGACATGATCTTATATACAGAAAATCCTAAGGAATCTACTACAAAACTATTAGAACCAATAAAAGAGCTCAACAAGGCTGTAGGATAAAAGATTAATGTACAAAAATCAATTCTATTTCTACACAGTAGCAATGAGCAAACCAAAAACGAAATGAAGAAAGCAATTTTATTTATAATTGTATCAGAAAATGAAGTACATAGGAATGCATTTTTACAAAAGAAGTGAAAAATTCATGCTCTGAAAACCACAAAAATTATTGAAAGAAGTTAAAGAAGATTTCAATAAATGAAAATATTTCCCATTTTCATGGTTCAGAAAACTTAATATTGGTAAGACAGCAATACTCTCCAAATTGATCTACAGATTCAACACAATCTCTCTCAAAACCCCAGCTGACTTTTTAGAAATTGACAAACCGATACTAAAATTTACACAGAAATAAATGTTCTTCTTGAAAAAAAAAAAAAGTACAAATTGGAGGACTCACACTTCACGATTTCAAAACTTACTACAAAGCTGCAGTAATCAAGACAGTGTGGTACTGGTTTGAGGACAGACATATAGATCAATGGAATACAACTGAGAATTTACAAATAAATGCTCACACTTAAAGTCAATTGATTTTTGTCAAGGGTGTCATGACAACTCAATGGGAGAGGGAATAATCTTTTCAACAAATGGTGCTGGGACAACTGGATAGCCATATGCAAAGGAATCAATTTGGACCCCTACCTCATGTAATATACACAAATTAATTCAAAATGAATCAAAGATCTAAATATAGTAGCTAAAGCTTAAAAACTCTTACGAGAAAATATAGGCATAAATCTTCCTGACCTTGGATTAGGCAATGATTTCGTAGATATGCCACCAAAAGCACAAGCAAAATAATAAAACAGAAAGTGGATATCAAAATTAAGAACTCCTGTGCTTTGAAGGACATCATCAAGAAACCGAAAAGACAACCTACAGAACGGAAGAAAATTTTTGCAACTCGTGTATCCAATGAGAATTCAGTATTCAAAAAATATGAAGAACTCTTACAAATCATCAACAGAATGACAAACAACTCAATTGAAAAATGGGCAAAGGAATTGAATAGACATTTCTCCACAGAAAATGAACAAATGGCCACGCACGTAAAAAACGTTCAACATCATTGATCATTAAGGAAATGCAAACAAAACATCAATGAGATATCACATCACACCCATTAGGATGGTTATAATAAAAAAATGGAAAATTATCAAATTTTAGCAAGGATGTGGAGAAACAGAAACTGTCATACACTGCTGGTAAGAATATATTATAAAGTGGTATAGCCACTGTGGAAACAGTGTGGCAGTTCCTCAAAAAGCTAAATATAGTTTTACAATGTAATGCATTAATTCCACTACTAGGTGTATACCCAAGAGAAATGAAAACATACATTTACACAGAAATTTGCACACAAATGTTTATAGAACCATTATTCATTATAGATTAAAGGTGGAAACCACCCAAATGTCAATCAACAAATGAGTAGATAAACAAGTTATGGTATATAAATACAGTGGAATATTACTTAGCCATAAAAAAGAATGAAGTACTAATACATGCTACAATTTGAACAAACCTCAAAAACATTGTGCAACGTGAAAGAACAAGACAAAAGGCTGCATGTTGCATGATTCCCATTATGTGAAATATCCGAAACAGGCAAATCCATAGAGACAGAAATCAGATTAGCAGTTGCCAGGGGGTGGGGAAGGAAAGAATGGAGAGTGACTATTTACTGGGCATGGAGTGTACTTTGGGGTGATGGAGAAGTTATGAAACTAGAGAGAGGTGGTGATTGCACAACATTGTGAATGTACTAAATGTTACTTAATTATACATTTTAAAATGGGAAATTTTATAAATTTCATTTCAATTTTTTAAAAAGTATGCAACATTTTGAAAAACAGTCTGGTGATACCTCACAAGGTTAAACATAGAGTTACTATATGATCCAACAGTTCCATTCCTAGGTATATATCCAAGAGAATTGAAACCATATTTCCATATAAAAACTTATACACAAATGGCAGCATTGTTCATAATAACCAAAAAGTAGAAATAACCCAAATGTCCATCAACTGATGAACAGATAAATAAAATGTCATATATCCATACAATGGAATATTACTCAGCAAAAAAAAAAAAAAAAGAAACAAAGTACAATATGGATGGACCTTGAAAATGCTATGCTAAACAAAAGCAGGTAGACACAAAAGGCCACATATTATGTGATTTCATATATATGCAATGTCCAGAATACACAAATACACAGAGACTGAAAGTACATTACTGGTTGCCTAAAGCTAGGCGATATGAAGAAATCAGAGATGATAGCTAAGGAGTAAAGGATTTCTTTCAGGGTAATGAAAATGTTCTAAAATTAATTGTAGTGATGCTTTCACAAATTTGTGAATATCCTAAAGGTCACTGCATTGTAGGGATAAAAAGAAAATTTAATGAAGGCTATGTGCCAGGAATATTGGGGATACAAGAATATCTAAGACACAGTCCTTATCCCTGAGCAGCTTAGAGTCTCAAAGAGAAAAGCAAAAGTGAATAAATGGTAAAGTGTCATAGACATTACAATAGAAGTCTTTACAGGGTACTGTAGTAGACAAATGAGGGAGAGGCCAATTCTACCAGTGCGTGGAGTGGTCAGAGAGGTTTCATAAAGGAAATGGCATAAATTGAACCTTGAAAGATTAGCGAGTGTTCACCAAGCAGGCAAGGGAGAACAAGAACATTTCAGACCAGATAAAGGGAACAAAGACCCAGAGGAATAAAAGAGCATGATCTATAAATAAACATATCGGTTTGCTGTGGCATCAGATATAAGAAAGAATACAGCAACTGATGAGACCGGAGTGATAGGCAGAGACTTTGTGTGACAGTCTGTGAAGTTTGAGCTCTATCCTGCAAGCAGTGGGGAGTCATTTAAGGGTTTACTCATTGAAGAACATGAATAGAATTATGCCTTATAAAAATGACTTTGAGAATAGAATAGTGGTTACTAGAGGTGGAGAAGGGTCAGGGTTTAGGGGGATTGCCAAAGGTTGGTTAACAAATACGAGTACAGCTAAATAGGAGGAATAAGTCCTTGTGTTCTATAGCACTATAGGATGACTATAATGAACAATTTACTGTGTATTTTCAAATAGCTAGAAGAGCAGATTTTGAATGTTCCCAACACAAAAAAATGATGAGTATTCAAGGTGATGGTTATGCTAATTACTCTGATTTGATCATTACACATTGTATATACCTATCAAAATGTCACACCCTGTCCCATAAATGCATACATTATTGTGTCAATTAAAAATAATAAAGCAATAAAAGATTTAATAGATAAAAAAAAAATAGATTCAAGAGGTTCCATGTCCTTTAGCCAAAAAAACCCAACAACAACAGAGAAAGAAAAATTATTTTGGCAGTGGAGTGGTGGATGGATTTTAGCTATATAACTCTGGTTGCAATGTAACCAGTAGAAGACTATTAAATGGTTAAACCAGAAACAATGAGGACTTAAACTATAGCAATAGCAGTGGGGACTGAGAGGAATAGATGGGTAACAAAGGTAGAGAGAATAGTGTCACAGAAGTCCAGTGTGAGAGAGTGCCAAGAAGATGGGAAGAGCCAGTAGTGTGAAATGCCAGAGAGAATGGGAAAGAAAAGAAAAGGTCAACGAGTGACCACTGAATTTAATAGCTGAGAAGTCTTTGTGGTTCCAAGATAGTTTTAGTAGAGAAGCAAGACAGAACCCTGATTTCAATTGGTAGAAGTGAACGAAAGGAGAGAAAGTAGGGACAGTGATGATGATTACAGAGCTCTTCCTGGATTATGGCACCTTGCAGAGTCAGACTTGAGTTTTCAATGGATCATTTGTTGATTGCATGTGTACAGAGACCCAGAAAAGGAGTAAGAGGAGGAGAAGACATTGCTTTACAAGCTAAAGTTTGTAAAGTACAAGCTAAAGTACTAAAAGACCTAAGATTCATACTTGAAATCAGCTCTTAAACTCACTTTTTTTCTTCTCCCTGTTCCTCTACTCTAGTTCTCACAGCAAAACAGACCGGTCTACCCTTTTTCACCCATGTACACCTTGCAAGCTTGCATATTGCCTTTTTATGCATTTTTTTCACCTGATATGTATTGTACTTTGATTTTACCTATATAAAAATGTCGAGGGGGGCCATAGCTATGTGACTGTCCCTCACTTTATATTTACCTAAGAAAAATTCTAAAAAAGTTACTAAGATTATTTTTCCCTTTTGGTAAATCCTCAGAGTAGAATAGTTGAAGATGATGGAAAGAATGAGCATCCTATCCCAAAGTGTATGGCTTAGAAAAATGGGAGGAAAACTAATAACATGTTTTTTCTCTATCCACCATATCAATCCAGCTGCTAATTTAAGGTAGTATAAGATATACAAAGGCTGTCCAGAAAGTATCCAGACATTGTTAGTATTTAATATAATGAGGACAGTTTGTGCAACATTGATGTAACTTAGCAGCCAAGGACAGTGGACTGGGATGTGCATGCATGAACAATGACGATTTCACTGTACTAGTCAGTGAGGCACTGGATGCCATTGAGTGAGCATGTGTACTGTGTGGCCATCCCATTCAAAATGACTGACTGAGCAAGTAGAGCAACAAATCTGCATCGAATTTTACATTAAGCTTGAACATTCCTCCGCAGAAACCATTTGGATGATTCAGAAGGCTTTTGAGGATGATGCAATGAGTGCAGCACAAATAAAAATGTAGCATAAATGCTTCAAAGATAGTCAAGAACCTGTTGAAAGTGATCCCCATTCTGGAAGGCCTGCAACAAGTAGAACACCTGAGAATGTTGAACGTATAGGGGTTAGGTTGAGAGACACTGGGAACGCTGTGTGAGGTCCCAAGGTGCCTACTTTGAAGGGGACTGAGGAGTCATTGTCCTAAGTACAATGTTTCCTGTATATTGTATCTTCTTCAATAAAAGTCTCTATTTTTCACATTACATGGCTGGATACTTTCTGGACAGACCTCATACAGCTGAGGCAGAGAAAAGGCATTACCAGGAGTTCTGGCTCTAGATCACCCAGGATCCAAGGATTCCTCTCTCCTGTCTATCTCCTTCTAGTAGTAACTACTCACTATCACATACTTCTACAGTTAGAAAAACAAAATAACAGAAAGTTCATAGCAACTATTTCCTCTGACACTCAGCCATCCAGCAACTCTCTATCCCAGTGGAAAAAGGCAAGTATCTCATCAATCTCACACTTATCAGAGGCCAGAAAGCAGCTACGTGGCAATCACACCTAGGTCCCTGTCCGGTTCAGAAAGGGAGTACACAAAGCCCAAGTCCTGGACAGTTGCAGAGGAGGCTGAACCTAAGCAGTATAAGCAGGTGATATCCTACTGCTTGGAAAATGTTCTTGCTATTACCAGTGCTGTTTTGAATAACCGATGGAATCGAGGAGTTCTAAATTACCTTTGCTTTCATTAAGTTCTTTTACATTACATCGCTAACAAGGGAAAGTATCTGGAGCACCTTGAAGAGAAGCAGAAGAAAACAGAGTTTTGGTAGGACTGATGAATGCTAGAGAAAAGTTTGATTGCTGTGTTATGTTAGGGATCAGTAAAACAACACGTTTCTCTTTTGCAAATTTGCTGAATGATATAAGACTTTTTATTGTGTTCATATCTTAAATTCATCTGAATAGTTTGTAATTTTTTATTTTATTTTTAATTGATAAATAATTGTATATTTTTGGGGCACAATGTGATGTTTTGATATATGTATATATTGTGGAATGATTAAATCAAACTAGTTAGCATATCTATAACCTCGTAAACTTACCATTTTTTTCTGGTGAGAACATTTAAAATCCACTATGTTAGCAATTTTGAAATATATGATACATTATTAACTATAAGCACCATGCTGTGTAATAGATATCTAAAACTTATTCCTCCCGTCTTACTGAAACTTTGTCCTTTGACCAATATATCCTCATTTTCCATCCCACCTCCCCCACCTGTGGTAACCATCTTCCTACTCCCTACTTCTAAGAGTTTGACTTTTTAGAGTCCACTTATGAGATCATGAAGTATTTGTCTTTCTGTGCCTGGCTTATTGCACTTAGCGTAATGTCCTCCAAGGTCATCCATGTTGTCACAAACGACAGAATTTTCTTTTTTTGTTAAGGCCGAATGGTATTCCATTGTGGATCTAAACCACATTTTCTTTATTCATTCATCCATTGATGGACACTTAGGTTACTTCCTTATCTTCGTTCTTGTTAATAATACTACAATGAACATGGAGTGTAGAGATCTCTTCCACATACTGATTTCAATTCCTCAGGATATGCATCTGGAAGGACAATTGCTGGATCATGTGGTAATTCTATCTGTAGCTTTTTGACTAATCTCCCTGCTGTTTTGCATAATGGCTATACTAACTTACATTTCCACCCACAGCGTACACGGTTTCCCTTTTCTCCACATCCTTGCCAACGTTTGCTATCTTTTATCTTTTTGGTAATAGCCATTCTAACAGGTGTGAGGTGATATTTCATTGTTTTAATTTGCATTTTCTTGATAATTAGTAATATTGAATGTTGTCTCATATACTCATCGGCCATTTGTATGTCTTCTTTTGACAAATGTCTATTCAGGCCTTTTGCCCATTTTAAAATCAGATTATTTGTTTTCTTACTATTTACTGAGTTTCTTATATATTTTGGATATTAGCCCTTTATCAGATGTACAGTTTGCAAATATGTTCTCTAAATTCATGGGTTGATGGATTGTCTATTCACTCTGTTCATTGTTTCCTTTTTAGTTTGATGTAATCTCATTTGTCTATTTCACTTTTGTGGCCTGTACTTTTGGGGTCATAGTCAAGAAATTGTTACCCAGATCTATGTTGTGAAGCTTTTCCTCTATGTTTTCTTCTAGCAGTTTTTACGGTTTTTTGGAAATGACCAAATTTGTAAGTAACTAGATTAAATTTTCTTCCATTGTGCCAAAATGTGGCCCAACATAGAAATTAAGTACCAGTTTTAGGAAAGTAAGATTATATTTTTGTACACAGCCATGAATATATGTCTTCTGGATAATTTTTTTCCTTTTTTAAGTTGACACATAATAATTATACATATTTATGAGATGCAGAGTGATATTTTGACACATATATACAATGTGTAATGATCAAATCAGGGTAATTAGCATATCCATCATCTCGAACATTTATCATTTCATTGTGTTGTAAACATTCAAAATCAGATCTTCCAGTTTTTTGAAAATATGCAATAAATAATTGTTAACCATATTTACCCTACAGTGCTATAGAACACCAAAACTTATTTCTCCTATCTAGCTGTAATTTTATATCCGTTAACCAACCTCTCCCTATACTCCCCTCCCATTACCCTTCCCAGCCTCTAATAAACACAATTCTACCCTCTACTTCTATGAGCTCAATTCTTTTAGCTCCCACATATGGGTGAAAATACGCAGTATTTGTCTTTCTATGCCTGACTTATTTCACTTAACATAAGGTCCTCCAGGTTCATCCATGATGCCACGAATAACAGAATTTCACTTTTTACTTTTTTTATGGCTGAACAGTATGCTGTTCTACTGTTTTCCTTTATCCATTTATCTGTTAACAGACATTTAGATTTATCTTATATCTTGGCTATTGTGAATAGTGCTGCAGTAAACACGGGAGTGCAGGTATCTCTTCGATATACTGATTTCCTATCCTCTGGATAATACCCAATAGTGGGATTGCTGAATCATATGACCGTTCTTTTCTTAGTTTTTTAAGAAACTTCCATACTGTTTTCCATAATTGCTGTACTAACTTACATTCCCACAACAGTGTATAAAAGTTTCCTTTCCTCTGCATCCTCGCCGGCATTTGTTATTTTTTGTCTTTTAATAATTTTGTGTTTGTCTTGAATGCATTTTGAATTGATTTTTGTATATGTTGTGAAATAGTGGTTCCATTTCATTCTTCTGCCTGTGGGTATTCAGTTTTCCCAACACCATTTATTGAAGATACTGTCCTTTCCCCCTTGTGTGTTCTTGGCACCTTTGTCAAAAATCAATTGACTATAAATGCATAGGTTTATTTCTGGGCTCTCTACCCTGTTCCATTGGTCAATGTATCTGATTTTAGGTTAGTATCATGCTGTTTTGATTAATACAGCTTTGTAATATGTTTTCAAATCAGGTTGTGGGATGTCTCCAACTTTGTTCTTTTTGCTATAGATCATTTTGTCTATACAAGGTTTTTTGTGGTTCCATACAAAATTTAGGACTGTTTTTTCTATTTCTGTGAAAAATGACATTGGAATTTTGATAGAGATTACATTGAATTTGTAGATTGCTTTGGGTAGCATGGACATTTTGACAATATTAATTTTTGTAATCCATGAACACAAGATATCTTTCCATTTATTTGTGTCATCTTCAATTTCTTTCAGCAATGTTTTATAGTTTTTAATATACAGGTCTGAAAGGTTTCTATATTAAGCAATTACTTCAACCCTTTGGATCTATCCAGTAATATGGCACTCAGTGGAGAGAGAACAGCCCTCAGCCTGGGGAGAGCTGGGGAAACAGATCCTCCTTCTGAACCCATAAATACCCATGCATCGGCTTCATCTGAGCTGCACTGAAGAACTGCCCTTCCAGACATGTCCTTTTTGTCTGCCAGGAATCACTCTTCGCAATTCTACTCCATGTCTGCACACAATTTTATCTGCCAATGATAGCCTGCTACCTGCTCCTGATGGATCCTAAGACCTACTCCCTGTCAATTGAAACTGTTTTCTCAAAGAATGCCAATAGCTAATTGATTACCAACCCAGTGGCCTCTCATTATTCTTTCTGCTTGACCTCCATGTGCTATTTGACACTATTTACCATCTTCTTTTTCCCTCTTCCTCTGTAGAACATTCTTATAGGTTCTTTCACTGGCTTTCACAGTTCTCTCTTTAAATGCTGGGCCCAAAGTTCAGTGCTTGGCTCTCTTGCTCTTCATATTCTATGTCTCTGGTGCTTTGTCCGAAGACCCACAGCTTCATTTACATGTTTGTCTAAATCTCAGACCTTCCTCCTCATCTCTACACCTGCACGTCCAGCTACATGATAATCATGAACAGAGTATGCAAGTGTCTTAAATTCAACATATCTTCTCAAAGTTATTTCCTCTCCTGTGTTTTTTCTGTTTTTAATGGCATCAATTATCTCTCCCTGCTCCTCTAGTTCTCAAGTACAAACCCCTCAAAACTGTGTGACCATGCAGTTCTAATTCCTTAAGTATCATCTAATTCAATGTTTTTACAGATAATAAGACTGGGGCCAAGAATGGTGAAATTGCTTCTCCAGTGTCATTCTGCAAAGCCATGTCTGGACACAGAGTCTCCTAATCTTTTACATTTATTCATTCCTTTATTCCTTCACCAAATCCTGTCAATTCTACATCCTCAGTGCCTCTCCTATCTATGCATTTTTGCTGTCTCAATTTAAAATCTCATTTTAGTATCTTTAATTACACTATTGTACTTCCAACTCTCCTCTCTCTTATCTACAATACACTACTGACAGAAATAATATTCCTGTACTCCAGATATAATCATGATTTTCGCCTGTTCAAACAACCACTTTACACAGAATAAAGTTCTTTTTTTTTTTTTTTACAATAGACTGTAATCCAATATGATTTTCCAATATGATTTTTGTTTGTTTTTGAGACAGGGTCCTACTCTATTGCCCAGGCTGGAGTGCAGTAGCACAGTCATAACTCACTGCAACCTCAAACCCCTGGGCTCAAGTGATTCTCCTGCCTCAGTCTCCTGAGTAGCTGGGACTACAGTCATGTACCACCACGCCCTGCTAATTTTTCTTTCGTGTTTTTTTGTTTGTTTGTTTGTTTGTTTTTTGTAGAGATGAGGTCTCACTATGTTGCCCAGGCTGGTCTCGGACTCCTGGGCTCAACCTATCCTCCAGCCTCGGCCTCCGAAAATGCTGGGATTACAGGTGTGAGCCACCACTCCTGGCCTCAGAATAAAGTTCTCATATCTTGTCCGGTAGTCAACATCCTATGGAATTAGATCCCAGCTTCCTTTCTGTTTTGTCTTAGCTACACACATACTTTATTTCAACCCATTAAAACTGTTAGCACTCAGTATACCTAATTCTCCCCTCCGTATCTTTCTCAATCTGTTCTGCAGATGGTCTGTCTGCAGGGATGGACTATCATCCCCTCTTCTACTGCATCACCACCATAAATCTCCAGCATAACATTCTGTTCATCTTTTAAGGTCCTTCTCAAGATCTCAAGATCTACTTCATCGAAAAAAGAAAAGAAAAAAACAACTAAAGTTTCCTAACCTCTTCCTTAGAGCCATTATGCCTTCCTCATCCTACGCATCACAATCTCATAATTGAGTTAGTTTTCAACTCCCTCCCAGATCGTCAACTACCTGAATACAGAGATTGTGTCTTACTTGCCTCTTGTATTAAATAGCTCCTATAGCTCATTGCAGAACTTGACGCTTAGGAGATGCTCAAAACACTTGTAAAATTCAATAATAATTAATATCCATGTAACATTAAAATTTGTAAAATAGGATCAGGCAAACATTTTTATTATTATAAATCTATAGATATTTAAAAGCCCTGAAGTAGACAGTATGGTAAGACTTGAATTCTCTAATGGGAATCTAGTGTTTTCACTCCATATTAACTCTTCGTTCTCCTAAGTCTGTATTCTGCAAAGGACTGCTCTGGGTATTTGCCTCATATTTCCTTGTCTCAGGCAGTTTCTACATACTACCAGTCAGAGGAAAGCTAGAAAATTCAGTCAATCATCTAAATATTTTTAAATGTAGTATACATATGTTTGCCTTCATACAGAACAAAGAGCCAGGTGATTGATTGAATTATTTGCTTTTCAACCAGTTGTTTTGGCAGTATGATGATTACATAAACTCCAACAGTGGCATTTTGTCAGTTTTTTGTTGATTTTATAATTTTGCTGGATTCTTCCCTTTATTAACTGTAATCATCTAGACTTATTTATATACTTTATCAGCCAATCTTAAAATAAGGGCAAAGCAGGAGTAAACCCACCCCTTTCCAAGTCCAGGTATCTGTAGACTTGACATTTCACACAGCAGAGAGAAAAGGAAAAAGAAACACATATCTCTGAGAAGCTGTGGTCATGGGCCAGCCCTTCTGGAGATATTCAGTCTGGGTTTACATTGGCTGGGTATTCCCAGGCACCCCAAGCCTAGAACTGTTAATACTTCTAAGGTTAGATCTAGGCACCTAGGTTAGGTGTCAGGTACCTGGCCAAAGTAAATTCATGTTTTCTCCATGGGAAGACAACTTCATCATAGGTCTCAAAGAATCTACTCAGATAAAGTTTGCAGTGCATAGTTAAAAATAAGTAAGTACACAGGGAGACAGAGAATCATTAGGTGGGAGCATCTGGGTGGGCATTTGGGCCAGAGATGTGGGCTACTGCTGCAAGTGGCTAGTCATAATCATGGAGTCCCTATTCCTAGAAGACTAGCTCCTGTTGCACCGTGATAGCACATCCTGTAATACCCACAGTCACTGGTAGAAAGGAGGTAATTAGTTACAGCATTCACAGACAGGTTAGCAAGGGAAATCCAAGTCCAACACGAATACATTAAGACTCAGCAAACATCTGAGGAAAACTTCACACCATGAAAAAAAAGCATCAGCCTACACACCCCCACCCCCACGCACACACATCAGTAACGCCTGATGAAACAGAATAGAGCAAATGGTTGAAGACTTTAAAACATAAAATGATTACCATAATAAGTATTTAGAGAAGTTATTGTATCCATGAAACAAGAACAGACTTTAATGAAAGATAAAAGATATTTTAGAAATGAAATATCTGATAGCAAAAATTAAAACTTCAAGGCTGAATAGTAAAATTGACATAGCTAAAGAGCAACCTGGAGGCCCAAAGATCAAACTGAGCAATTCTCTCAGATTATAATGCAAATGCACAGGGAGATTATCAGTATGAAATAAAGGTTGAGGGACTTGGGGGACCCCTCCAAAAGTTATAATACACATAATAAGTTTTCCAGGGAGAGAAAATAGAACTCAGAGGACAAGTAAAGAAATCAAATAAAATTCCCCAGATATGAAAAAAGTCAAGTTTTTACATTAAGTTCCACTGAGTGCCAAGCAAGAAGACTGACAAAAGATCCACTCTAGAAAATAGTGGTAAAATTTTAGTACTTCATGGATAATGGGAAAATCCTAAAAGCTTCTAAAGAGAAAAGATATTATTACAAACAAAAAGCACCATCTTGACTTCAAATTCATTAACAACATCGAGTATAAGAAGACACTGGAGAAATATTTTCTAAAATGCTAAGGTGAAAATGATTTCGAACTGAGAATTCTATAATCTGACAAACTATCAGAAAAGTGTAATGACATTTTCAGACATGAGATACTTTCAGATGCAAAGGGATTTGAAAATTCATCAACCACAAACCCCAGCTGAAATAATAACTAGGAGACATGCTCCAGCAAAATGAAAAATGAATCCAAGAGGAAGACCAAAAGTCAATGGTAAGCAAAGTAACCTTTAAGACTTCTGATAAACGTAAATAAATGTTCATTTTAACTTTTAAAAATAAAACAATCACAAAAATTCATTTTTAAAAATCCCTTTTAAAGTAGCAACAGATATTATAAAATAGGAATAAATTTAATGAAGGTAGAATAAAACATATGAGGAAAAAAAATGAAATTTTTCTGAAGAACATTAAATAGAAAACATGAATAAATGAAAACTATTCACCTGAATGAATCTCAATATTGTAAATATGCCAGGTTTTTATAATTAACATGTAAATCCAATGCAATCCCAAGTCAAAACATCAACAGACTTCTAAATGAATCTGACGAGCTTATTCTAAAATTTATTTAGAAAAGAAATTATGCTAGAATTCCCAAGGTACATTTCAAAAAGAGGAACACTGAGGGTGTGTGTGTGTGTGTGTGTCCCTGCACAGAGAAGTTCTTGCTCAGCCAGGTAGGAAAATACACAATTACAAATCTACAGTAATTGGGGTATGGGCCAAAGAATAGACAAATAGATAAAGTAGAACACAGAAGTAAAAAATGGACCAAAGTATGCATTCAGGAATTTAGTACATGAAAGGAAGTTCTTCAATTCAATAGGAAAGAGATGGACTATAGTGAATACTATTGACAAATTGTCTATTCATTTAGGAAAAATGTTAGATCCTACTTCATATCAATCACAAAAAATGATTCCAGATGGATTAAAAATGCCAATTGTAAAAGCGAAAACTATGAAAATAGTTTAACAAAATATCAAAGAATATAGATTCAAATGCTTGGTAAGAAAGCCTTCTTGAACAAAACACACACAAAAATGTTGTGAGGAAAGGATTCATAATTTTTGACTGCATCAGAATTTAAGACCTTTACTGAAAAGGACACCATAACAGTTAAACGGCTGAAAACAGACTGAAGAATACATTTACAACATACATACCAATCAAATAATATCCAGAATATATAATGAACTCCTAAAGATAATTTTTAAAAAAGAGCCTACTAGAAAGATGGGAAAATGATCTAACATTCAGTACTTTGGAGAGGAAATACAAATATCCCCAAATGTAAAAAGACGGTTAACTATACCAGTAAATCATGCAAGTGAAAATTAACAATGAGACACCAGTGTTGTCACAATACATTGGCAAAAATTGAAAAGTTTTGAGTAAGGTGAGGAAAAATTAATATTCTAATATATGTAATATATACTGTGTGTGAAAGTATTACATGTATTATATATAATGTATATAAAAATATACTACATGTGGAAGTATAAATCAGAGTAGTTTCCTGGAAAGTCACTTTATATTATTAATATTTAAAATGAGCATACTACCTCTTAAATGAGCTAATTCATTACTCATTTTCTACTCTAGAAAATCCTCATATTTCACAGGAAACATTTTCAAAGTTATCCATTACAGTGTTGTTTGTAATGACAAAATAATTGAAAACACCATAAATGTCTGTCCATGTCTAGTGATTAAATGGCAACACAACTGTAGAGACAACTCTCTTCCAACCCTGAAATTCTGGATTTTATTTTACAGTATGTCAGAAGTACTCAAGAACAAGATGACTGACAAAGAATTTCTACACATAAATATTAATACAAGCTGATTTCTTATCTCTGTATTCAATATATGTTGAACATTACCTCAAGTGCTCATATTAATAGTATTAATATCAAGGTTACTATATATTTCCAAGATCATGTATATAATTTTATATTTTATATATTTGTATTAAAATATACCAAAATACTAAAAAACGCAGGGTGCAGTGGCTCGCACCTGTAATCCTAGCACTCTGGGAGGCCAAGGCGGGGGGATTGCTTGAGGCCAGGAGTTCAAGACCAGCCTGAGCAAGAGTGAGACTTGTCTCTACAAAAAATAGAAAAATTAGCCAGGTTGGTGGTACATGCCTATAGTCCCAGCTACTTGGGAGGCTGAGGCAGGAGGATTTCTTGAGCCCAGAAGTTTGAGATTGTAGTGTGTTATGAGGACACCACTGCACTCTAGCCTGGGTGACAGAGTGAGACTCTGTCTCAAAAAAAAAAAAGCCAAACTTTAGGAGTTTTCTTTTTTGTTCTTTTGCCTCTAAGGCATTTATTCAAAGAAAAAAAAATTACAAGATTCCCATCCTTTGGCTCCCTTCCCTCTCTGCTCCTGCTATTCCTCAGCCCCCCAAGATTGAGCCCTGGCTGGGGCCGAGTAACAGGACAGCCCCTCCCAGATGAGGTCAGCAACACTGAGGGGCACGTCCTCAATGGAGGTGTCGTAAAAGGTCTCATCTTGAAGAGTCCGCTTGTGTTCTTCTGTTAACAGAAGTTAACAGGGTTAACAGTTCTGTTAACCATGCTAACAGCCACACCCTTACAGCCAAACTGTCCACCATGACAGATTCTATGGCTATAGATATCCCTGTTGGTAGGAAGGTCATAGTCGGTGACTAAAGAAACCTGCTGCACATCAATGCCTCTAGCCAGCAGGTCAGCGGTAATCAACATTCTGCTAGAGCCAGAATGGAACTCCCTCATTATCACATCTCATTCCTTTTGGTTTATATCTCCATGCATGGCAGAGACATGGAAGACCTGAGCATGCATCTTCTCAGTGAGCCAATCAACCTTCCTTCAGGTATTGATGAAGATGACTGCCTGCGTGATGGTCAAGGTTTCATACAAGTTACACAGTATGGATAGCTTCCGCTCCTCTCATTCCATATTGATGTAGAATTGACAGACACCCTCCAGGGTCAACAGTTCCTTCTTGACAAGAATTTGAATGGGGTCCCACATGAACTTCTTGGTCACCTCAAGCACATCAGAAGGCATTGTAGCTGACAGCAAAACTGCCTGGATGTTGCTGTTGAGCTTTTGGATATGTCATAGATCTGGTTGTTGAATCCACAGCTTAACATTTCATCAGCTTCATCCAGGACAAACATCTTGATGTATCTGGGAGATAGTTATTTCTGGTTAAGCCTGTCAAACACTTGCCCAGGGTTACCCACAATGATATGGGGAGCTTCCATCTGCAGCTTCTGCACCTCAGCATGCATGTTGGTATCTCCAATGCAGGCATGACAGGAGGCACCCATGTAGTCTCCTAATGCCATGACCACCTTCTCTATTTGCTGAGCCAATTCTTGAGTGGGTGCTAGGACCAAAGCCTGGGTGGCCTTTAGAGCCAGTTCAATCCGCTGCAGAATTGGTATGGCAACTGTGGCCATTTTGTCAGTCCCAGATTGGGCTTGAGCGATCACATAATAACTTTTGAAACAAGGAAGAATGGCTCACTGCTGGATGGCAAAGGGCTTCTCAAAACCACTGCCATAAATGCCACAAAGGAGGGACTCCAAGAAGTTTATGCCATCAGAGCTGTCAACAATCTCATTCCAGTTACCCTCAATGACACCGTTGGGCTCCATCTCATAGGAGCCATCATCTTTGGATCTATTGGATTAAAGCACAAGTTTTGACCCTGTCAGACTGAAGCACTCAAAAATCCTGACAGCTGGGCTCTTTCTGTCAGCAACTGGCCCTGCATGATGCCATCAACCTTCACTCCCAGATAGTACCCCTGCCAGTTCCCAGAAGATACCCAGAGGAGTTATTAATACTTTAAAACTGAGCCAGGCCTTTGCCCCATCGTGGGAGCAGCTCAGGCCAGGCCACCCTGGGCACAGTGGGGTAACCCTCCCTGAAGACCCAGAAGCTAGAAGGCCCACCACCATGCTCACAGTGCCTGGATGTGGTGCTTGCTGCTGGGCTGACGTGTGCTGGGCCTAACCCAGCTCAAAGCCAAAGCACATGCATCTGGAATTTTCTACATAGTTAGTCCCTGTGTTGGCCAATTTAGTAGTACCAAGTAAAATATCTACCTTTAAACTTCTGTCAGTTTTAATTCTCATTGCATGAATTATTTAAATAATACTTTTACTTACTCCAAACTATACTGTAGTAATATCATGTGATACTATATCATGCCACAGTTATTTAGATCACTGGAGAAAACAAGACATAGCGAGCATTAGTGCCCTGCCCAAAATCATTTAGAACATCCATTTACAAAGGAAACTTTAATCCAAAGACTAGAATTAAAGACTTCCGAATCTCATTACCTGCTCTACTGATAACCTACATTTCTTTATTCCTAAAGAGAGATACACTGATAATGAAAGGACAGAACACTTAAGAGCTCCAAGAGTTCTAAACCTGCTTTGAAACTGGTTCTTATGATACCCAGAGCAAATCATCTACATCAAGTTGCCTAAAGTAACTGGTCAATTACTTCTCTTGGTTCAATCCATCAATCACACATACATAAATACATATAAACTTAAAAGCCCTCTAAACCAAGTCAGCCCATTCTCAAATTTATAATGTTCTAATCATGTGAAGCAGTGTGGCTAAAATGTCCATTAGACCAACCAGGGAAAAAAAGAATAATAATGTTGCACTCATGTGTCATCTTTGTTTCTGAAAAATAGCATATTATATAAAGAGTAAAACCTAATATAACTACTTAACTCAAGATTATTGCAGTGATGAAACATAACAACATTAAAAATATTCTTTTGAAGAGGAAAACCATTATCATTATGTAAAAAAAAAAAAATTATCTTTGTGTGTATAGAATTTGACAGTTCCAAACCTGAGATTCTTTGATTCTAAGTTTTTCACAGTAACTTGAAAGATGGTTTAGTTGAATTTTAGATTCAGAAACAGAATTATATGCTGTGTTATAACCAATTTTAATTAAGACATTTAATTAATTACCCATAGGGTGCTATGGGTAAACCTAAAACAAGAGAAAGAGAGAGAGAAATGGGAGCTGTCCTCAGAGATCTTACAATCCATAGAATAAAATTCAATGTGTGATTGGGTACAAAACATACTTGACACAGAACATAGGTCCTGAAGAAGTACCAAAAAGGGAGGGTCATCAGAGGCTATAATATACAGGGAGACCTACATGTAGGAGGGTAAATTTATTTAGTCATTTAACAAATATGTATGAAGAATCTATTACAGGACAGGAACTATGGTAGGCACCTGGACCCAGTGTTGAAACCGGACAGACATATCCTGGAAGTATGAGTAAAATTGGGATATTAGGAAAAGAAAGTAAAGGATTCCAAATTAGAAGATATACATAAATAAAGTAAAAGGCATGGGGAAAAAATGGGTGGAGTGTATGTATGGGACCGGAGATACCACTACTTCAATAAGACCAGAGTATAGTGGGAAATAAACTGGTTAAGAAAAATAAAGTTAGATTCTTAAAAAGCTTAAATTGCCAGACAGAAGAAATGAAAAGAAACGTTACTGAGTACCTAGCACATGTCAAGTGCTTTCACATCCATGATCTCATTTAGTTTTCAGAACAATTCCTCCTACTCCCCACCCACAATTGTACAATTTCAAAGAAAAACGAAACACAACAAAATCTTGCCTGGTCATGGGGATGTTGGCATGGAAGGAGCCAAATATGATGCAAGATTTTGAACTTTGGAGAATGTCCCCTTGACAGGGACAGAACGTTAGAGAAGGGAAACTGATGTGGGGAGGGGGCACGTGAGAAATAATGATTTAGTTTGGGGACATTGGTACGTAGACATAATAAGAATATATCCAGGCCAGATCACTTTACTGCCTATGTAATCACATTTCAGCCATTTCAATTGGTGACACAAAACAAGTAATCTAAGTGTTTCCACTCTTCATTAAAACCCTAACTTTTAAACTTTCTATCAATTGCAAATTTTCAGTCTTTCAACTAAAGCTGCCCAGTGTGTCTCTAAGCTTAAAAGCTTTACTGCCCTGTTTCTAGAGGACAGATCACACTTCCACTCACCATGAACAAAGGCTTCATACCTTGTATGCATATAATTAACTAAATAGTTAATTATAAATTTTAGTTCATAAACTTGAGTGTGCAAGAAATATAACTTAATTTTTCAATAATGGAATTAATTTGTTTAATTTCTATTTCAAGCTATTATAGTATAAACTTCTCTTTGCTACCCCTCCAGCTCTCTCCCCACTCCCAGTCCAGGGAATGTTTTCTCATGTTGGGAAAAGAGCACAAAAAGCCCTGCAGTTGCCTTGATATTATGTGCAACGTATTCTACATCTATTCTACTGTTGAGGTTGTAAGTCCTTTCTTTTCCCCTTAACAGCCAAGAAAAGACTTCTTTCTTTCTTCCTACCACATCATTCCTTTTTCTGAAGAAATGAGCAACTCACTGACTAAACTGGGACAAGGCCACAGGTACAAGGAAACACACAGAAAAACCATCAGTTAACATTACCAAATATGTGCCACCATATTTTCCCACTTGTAATTTGCATTCCTCCCAAATTATTTCTCATCAAAAATTAATAATAAAAATAACATTTATTAAGCACCTTCTATGTGCTAGGCACTGTGCCGGGCACCTTGCATACATAAATTATTCAACTATCCTTCAAGGTTACTGTTAAGCTCTTTACTTGCATCTACAGAAGATAATTAGGCTTTTGGAAGGAACATGCTCAGCAATGCTGAGAGTTATTCAGCCTTCTCTGTTCACTGAAAATGCATAAAAATTAAAATAAATGAAAAACTATTCAAGAAAAGAATGAATAAAAGCCTGGTTTCCCAGTAATTTTAGTTTTATGGAAATTTTGCCATCTTTGCACTCGAAGAAGGAAGTTGATGAGGAGGAGAGAACGGAAGGTTGGAAGATACTTAAACTTTTCAAGACACTGACATTAAATTATAGGCTCTTTAAAATATCTACCGTATTACTATATTAATTTATATAACTAAGTCACTAGTCTATTACCAAACATACAGTAATATATCAAAATGTATTTATTGTTACAATATATTAACATCTTCATCATTTACTGTAGTCCTTTAGTGCAATCTCACTTTCTTTTGTATTTCTATTTAGAGACTTTGATAATATCCAACTCTGGTCTAATTATATGGAAATAATGATTACGAATTATTTCTGTTGAGAGAGGAATGGAATAGCTCCCTTCTATGTGTGTAGCTCTTGCTGTATGGATGTTGCAATTACTGTATGACTGAGATGGGTCTCCAGGGGACTGAACCGCTCTCAGTACATAGAGGATTTTGGAGTCCATGCAGGATAGATGATAATCCCGTCAGGGATTTGGGGAAAAAGAGAACTATGTCCCTCGGAATGGGAGGAACTTAGGTGAGTGGCCGAGTTAGAATTTGTCCTCTTGACCTTAGTACCAGAGAGAACCAGGTGTTAAGGAGAATCGCCCCCGTGTGGTAGAAAGGAAGATGACACTTACTCCCACCAGAGAGATGGAAAGGTTCTCGTGAAATCTACTAGGAAAAGGAGTGAACTGGGACGAAGGAGAAGGCAGTTGAAATATTATAAAGAGAGATCTCTCAGTGTATGCTGGACTGTGTCTATGCCTTTGATATATTTTTGTTCTTCCTTGGATTATTAAATGCATTTTGAAAATGCCGGTTGGTTTTAGATGTAAGAGTAACCAAGGAAAGGGATTTCAAGGGAAAGGTGGTTAACAGCAGGGATTATTAGAGTGAGAAAAACCCAAAAAGAAGTACAATTCAGCAGGAGCTTCTTCCAGTACTTACATAATGTAGCTTCTCCATTTTATTTCAAGTGGGGAAGTGCTTTCTCACACATGCTAATGCTACTTGTCTTTAAAAGACAGGTCTTTGAAAAAGAGGAAAGAGGGAAACTGACATTTATTATTTAGCCACCATGTAGCCAAAACGTCGAACAGTTTACACTTTAATTCTATCTTATCTTCACATGTACTCTAAAAGGTGGGTATAGTATTGCTATTCCCATTTTATAGAAAACCTAGGCTCAGAGAGGCTAAATAGCTTACCAAAGTCACATGGGTAAATAAGGAAATATGGAATGTTATTTCTAAATATCATTTTTGGTGATGTCCAAAGCTAAGCATCTCACAAGTCAAACTAATAAAGGACTTAGAATCATATAGACACAACTTATTTTCTTGCCCTTCACTTTACTGTGCTTCACAGATACTGCATTTTTTATAAAATGAAGGTTTGTGGCAATCCTGTGTCAAGCAAGTATATTGGCACCATTTTTTTCAACAGCCTGTGCTCACTTTGTGTCTCTGTGTCACATTTTAGTAATTCTTGCAATATTTCAAACTTTTTAATTATTATTATACCACTTACTGTGATCTGTGATCAGTGATCTTTGATATTACTACTGTAATTGGTTTGGGGTACCATGAACTGCACCCATATAAGAACGTGGAGTTAATCAATAAATATGTGTGTTCTGACTGCTCCACTGACCTGCCTGTTCCCCTCTCTTCCTCTCCTTGGGCCTCCCTATTCCCTGAGACACGACAATATTGAAATCAGACCAATTAATGACATCACAATGGCCTCTAAGTGTTCAAATGAAAGGAAGACTCACACATTTCTCACTTTAAATTAAAGCTAGAAACGAGTAAGCTTACTGAGGAAGGCACGTCAAAATCCAAGATAGATCAAAAGCTAGGCCTCTTGCACCAAACCATTAGCCAAATTGTGAATGCAAAGAAAAAGTTCTTGAAGGAAATTAAAAGTGCTATTCCAGTCAACACACAAATGATAAGAAAGTGAAATAGCCTTATTGCTGATATGGAGGAAATTTGAGTGGTCTGGATAGAAAATCAAATCAGCCATAACATTCCCTTAAGTCAAAGCCTAATACAGAGCAAGGCCCTAACTCTCTTCAATTCTATGAAGGCTAAGAGAGGTAAAGAAGCGTAGAAAAAAAGTTGGAAGCTAGCAGAGGTTGGTTCATAAGGTTTAAGGAAAGAAGCCATCTCTATAACATAAAAGTACAAAGTGAAGCAGCAAGTGCTAATGTGGAAGCTGCAGCAAGCTATCCAGAAGATCTAGCTAAGATAACTGATGAAGGTGGCTGCAATAAGAGATGTTCAATGCAGACAAAATAGCCTTCTACTGGAAGAAGATGACATCTAGGACTTTCATTGCTAGAGAGAAGAAGTCAAGCCTAGCTTCAAAGGACAGGCTGACTCTCTTGTAGAGGCTAATGCAGCTGGTGACTTTAAGTTGAAGTCATAATTCTGTGGCTTGACTGGGTGGTTTTTCTGCAGGTTTCACCTGAACTCACTCATACAACTTCATTCAAATGATGGTCAGCAGAGACAGCTGGGATGCCTGGGCCTCTCTCTCTCCACATGGTTTATTATCCCCGGCTTTTTCAGGGCATGGTGGTCTCAGGGCATTTCTCCAAGGGAGTAAAAGAGGCTAAAACTAGCCTCAGAAGTTGAACACTGTCATATGCCACATTTCTTTTGGTCAAAACAAGTTACAAGGGCAGCCCAGGTTCAAGGAGTGGGGACAATAATCTCTATCCCTTGATACACAGATAAGGCAAAGTCATCCCGCAGAGGGATGTGAACACCAGGAGTTGTGACTCCTTGGGGGCCATTGTACCAATCTACAGTAGTCCACCCTTAGGCCTCAATGATTCACGTGTCTCTCACATGATTCTCACCCTCCCAAGATTGCCAAGTTCTCTTCCTGTGATAGCATCAAGCTCGGAATCCATGATCTCATGATGTGCATCAGGTCAAGATGTTGATGAAGTTTCCTTAGACACAGTTCTTTGATTTGCACAACTGTGAACTAAAAAGACAAGTTATTCCCCTATTCCTTCACATGCCCAATGTACACTGGAGAGATAGAAAAACCACATTAGACACTGCTGTCCAAAAAGGGGGAAGGAGAGGCATACTAGTCACCGATCCATAACAATTTGGAAATCCAGCCCGGAGTATGTTGGTAGATTCCTGTACTCCAAGGATAGGCAATGTTTATTTATGAGGGCCCAGTTCCACCCTGTTGTTCTCCTTGGCTCTTGGCAATACCCTCTGGGCTAGGCTCTGTCCTCTTAGTTGTCCTTTCTTTTACATAAGAAGTGTCCATGTTTGTAGCTGAATCGCTTTCTCATCCTGCTTCCTACTTACAGAAAGACAGGGGCCCAGAGGCCTCTTTTCATTTTGAACTGTCTCCATCTTTTTCAGTCCAAGCTAGTGGTGTTTTTTCCAACAAAACAGTTTTAAAAACCTTATGGGTTTTTTTAATGAATCTGATGGGGTTCACTCCATGCCCCAAAAGCCACGTGGATAATTCTTTCAGAGTCACTAGGTTGTAGTACTAGCTTCTTCTTTACTACTTTAAAATTCTTCTATCTCAGTGGAGGTGAGGAGTAAATCAAAGCTCTACTGTACATAAAATGGTGTGTTTCATATTATGCAAATACATAAAATGTTGTGCATAAGTCAAATTTTTATAAAGAAAATGGAGTTTATGTCATTACAGAAACTTGCCACTTAAAATCAACCTATTGTGAATCCTTTGGTAAAGTCTGGAATGACAGTGGTGGAGAAAAGAAAGCTCTAGAGTCAGACCTGCCTTTGAATCCCACTCTGCCCTGTGACCTTGAACAAGTTACTTATTCTCACTTGGCATCAATTTCCTCATCAGTACAATAGGAACACAAACATTCTGTGCTTGGTATCTTGCTGGGTTGTTATGGAGATTGGAGATAAAGGATGTGAAGAGTATAGCATATAATAAAATGTAGCCAAAGCTACAATTTCTAGAGCTGAATGAAACTTTAGTCCCCTTCCAAAGCTAACTCTATGTCAAACTTTTTGAATGGTATACTCTATTGTATTTATTTATTCATTACGATGATGTACTACTGATCTAGTATATTATGTACATTATAAAACATATCCCCAAAATAGAAAGAATAAGGAAATTTTTTAAACCTCATGTAAGAGGAAGGTCTAATATTTTCTTCCTACACCCAACAGATCGTGTTTTTTTACAGGGAGTACTGGCATTTGTTGCAATTTCAGCATTCATGTAGAGGAAAATTATAAGACAGTGGTACAGGTCTCCAGCAATCACCAGGGTTTCTCAGTTGATATGAAACCACCTATAAGAAACCATTGTGGGATGTATTATTTGCAACAGAATGTGTTTCCCAATAGCCAATGAAAACTTTGTTTTCTTTAGGTGAAAATCTAAAAGCCTGAAATTCAGAAAAGAAACACATTTTTAATAAGTTTCAGATCTGTTTTGGATTACTCATCTTCTGCTGGAAACAATAACCAATTGCCTTTATATTCTTTTTGTGTTTTAAGCTATGGAATAGTTAATTCCTTCAGTTATACTCTTACACCTCCTCCCATTGCACTAATTCTTGTATCTACACTTATCCCACCTTTGATTACTGCTTGTAGCCCTGTAATTTTCATGTTACTCTTTGACCACTGACAGTTTTATTTTCTGGCCCACTGTATAATATAAACTTGATTCCATTTAATATCCATAATTTTCTCCTCTCGCTCAAATACACATGATACTTTGTACTTCTTGTTCTGTGTCTGTACATTCTGTATATACTAACGCTAATTATAGTCTCTGTACTTTGGGAATCTATCAAATCACATTGCTTTTTCCAGTTTACTTTTCCTAGTTGTGAAAATGGAGTTTAAAAATGACTAGACTTTTACTGTGACTACAGTATCAGTCATAGTGTCTGATTTCTAATACACAAATATAATTAGGCCAAGTAATTTGCTTTGAAGAAAAAGCTGTAATTGAGAGAGCTCATGTTATAGGTAAAGCATTAATAAATTCTAATAGCATATGGAGTGTTTGATTATGCTTTGTTTGCTGTAGTTCTTTTAAAGTACTCATTCACATATAATAATGTCTTGAAGTCATCTTATATCCTTTAAAGAAGTAGGTCTTGTATAATAATTATTATATATAGCTAATATTTATTAAACACTGAATTAATTGGTACATATTAAGTACTGTGCTAAAAAAATGGACTCTTTTGATGACCATAACAAATTAATGAAATAGGTACCAAATCAGGACTAGAACACAGGCCTGTTTGACTTAAAGGCCACATGGTAGACCATGATGCTACATTGCCTCTAATAATGAGAACTCATGGCCCCAAAATCACTTGACAAACTTGGGATAAAGTTTCATTTGTAACAACATTCTTACTCTAGAATAATTTATTTCATATCCTGAACCTAAGGAGCAATCCTAATGTATGTAATAGTATCAAATATGTATAATCTTTAAAAGAATTTGATATGCTTTATTAATGCATTGGGTACCATGCAGTTATTGAACTTTTATTTAGAATTTGCCAGTTGTTTCTCTAATTTAACAGAGAATTAAATAGCAAACAACCTGGAGCCAATTCCTGTAAGGTCTTGCTTACAAAGGAAATAGAACAGATATAGAATTGTGAGGCTGCTGCCAAGTACTAAAGTTCATCAGTGAGGGAAAGAATAAAACATATCATATTAATAAATACAATGTCAGAGGTAACATTAGAAAATTCATAACCTGCTCTTAAAATACAAGAGCACTTTGTGACTTTTTGGAAATACAAAATTTTGACTATCCCATATCAGTCCTGAGTCAAATTCTTTAGTTTGTAAAATGTGAATGTATCACATACATGCATGTTTTACTTCATGAAACATATATGTCATTTTACAATGCATCAGATCAGTTTATAGTAATTAAAAATTATCAATCCTAATAACGTAGTAAAGTTGACACCTTGTGATGTATTACTCTGTCATCTCAGGTTTCCAAAGACTTGTTTTTTCTAAGTATGGAAGTTAAGAAATTTCAAGCACTATGCAAAAATTAAATATATCAATGATTATGTATGAATTCTACATGACATATTTTCTTATAAAAAGATTAATTAAAATTGCTTCATTAAAAATTTATTGAAAATTATTTCAAAGCCTGATATAATTATACTAGCCTACATTTCTCAGATGTTTGTACTATTCAATTAATTTTTACTATCTCTCTGACATATGGACAAGTCCAGAAAAAAGGAAAAAATTATATTTCCTCCTCTATATTTTAATATCTTCTATTAATAGATGGCATTTATTTACATAAATACATTTTAATTAAATTCTAGCTCAGAAAATTTTCCACTGTTGTAATTAGCTCTATTATTTGTAGAATCCTTTCGCGTTATTAACTCAATTTCAGAATGCTTGATTAAAGTCTTTAGATTATCTCTGGTGTCAGGTTATGTCTTTACAAATTATCAGTGAAGGAATTATTTTTAACACGTTAGTAACTCTAAATTGTAAATTATTTTCAGCTATTATTCTTACAGTTCTAAAAGTTTTCTAGAAAATTTTTAAACAAGATATTGTACTTAGTAAAATTTTAAAAAGAAAATGTTTTCGAATTTTATAAAAATGTTTTGTATGTTACAGCTATCGAAGCACAAAAACATAACGAAAGACGAAAAGAAAGAAATGTCACCACACAGGTAAATATTTTGCTAAAACATTATTTTTTTCAATAGAAAATTTAGACTATAGGCACTATTATTTATTCAGCATGCTCAGAATTTCTTGAACAGGTAATTATTAACCATCATTCCTGTTATTTTTTAAAAATCCTCAATCAATATTACCCCTCCATTCATTCTACAAATATTTACCTAGTCTACTGTGAGAGAATAAGACTGTCATCCCACCTGAGCCTTCCACGTTGAGTCCTCCCTAAGGTCCTAAATAGTAAGACACGAGGGCAGAGGCCAGTCTGGCTTATGGAGCCATAAATACTTCTTAAGCTTTTTTAACCTCATGATGTCTTGTGACATCTTGGAAGGAAGGGATTCAAATGTTCAGTCTGTTCCCAACCCAGTAACCATTGTACTCCTATAAATGTTAAGTCGTTTCAAGTCACTCCTTTACTTGAAAACTTTTAGTGGCTTCCCATCTCACACAGAGTAAAACCAAAGTCATCATAATGGCTTGTTTACGGGGCTCTGTGGTCTGGCCCCACCGTTTTCTCTGATATCATCTTCTACTGCTGTGCTCCCTTCTACCATTCTAGAAACACTGGGTGTCATGCCGTTCCTCGAAACCCCGGGCATGTGAACGCCTTTCTGTTCTCTCTGCTTGGAATGCCTCTGCACCCAGGTGTCCCTGTGGCCCCCTTCCCTCACCTCCTTCAGGTCTTTGTTCGAATGTCACCTTTTCACAGGACCCTTCCCTGGAGGGTCTCTGAATTTGCAAGCACTCTATCTAAAATTGCAAACCTGTCACAACCCCTTCTTCTGTCTCCCTTTCCTGCTGCAGTCCTCTCAGAATTACTAGCACGTAACATACAATACTTTATGTTTGTTGTCACTGTCCCTCCACTAGAATATAAACTCCATGAGGGCAGGGATTTTTGTCTGTGTTGTTCACTGCTGTTATCCCCAGCAACTGGAACAGTGCCTGGCACATAGCAGGCACTCAATAGATGTTTACTGAATTAATGAATAAATCTTAAATCCAGATGGAAGAAGTAAACTGTGAAAAATGTTTACATAAATTAAAAGCTCCTCTCTGCATTTCAACATTTTCTAAACCACTCCAAATAGGGGTTTGCTCTTCTTCCACCCTTATGACTACCATATCCCATAATTAGCAGTGAGATTACTATCAGAAGAAATAGAAGTGAGCGTCACCTAAATCTCACAGTTTGTCCCTGGGCAGGTGGAGATTGAAAGGACATCAGTTCCATCAGGTCACCTTGCTTTCTTTTGTGAGCTCTTGGTATCTTGTGGTATGTGGTACCTGCTCAATAACATTTGAAACACCTTTGGGAATTAATCCTCTTACTGCTTAAGAATGCAGTCTAGACTCATAAGTGTCCACCCAATGCCCAGTGTTAGTAGATGAAGTCTATAGAGTAAATGTGGGAAAGGACCCGCCTCCACCCACATGAAACCTAGGTAACAAGAGAAAACTAAAAACTATTCTAAGAGGTCTTGGAGTATTGGAAAGTAGCAACAGCACTGCCTTTGTGCCAAAAATGAGAATAAATGTGCCAGGGTAGCCTGTTTGTAGACTGTAAATCTTACCCAATTCCACTGGAGTATCAGCTTTTTAAAACTTCCTTAGCATTGACCTCATAGAGCACAGACTGAAGAAGTGAAAGGACTGAAGACCACAAAGGGCTCTACTGCAAAGTTCCCTCCCACCCATGCTTCAGCCACGTATAAACTACAATTAAACCTACAGTGAGGTAAATTCAAATTTTCTCTCTCCAAAGCCCACTGATCTTTAGTTTCTCTTGTGAGGGGATGTTTCCTGCCTTTCCTGTGCTTTAAGAAAACAAGTGATTTCCCTGCAATAAACAAATCCACACACATTCGTTAGGCTCTCCTCTACTCAAGGCACTCCACTTTAAATAAGAAATACATCAAAAAGTTTACAGAGTGTCTATAATTAACTGAGTAGATAAACAGGCTGGGCGCAGTGGCTCACGCCTATAATCCTGGCACTCTGGGAGGCCAAGGCAGGAGGATCACTTGAGGTCAGGTGTTCAAGACCAGCCTGAGCAAGAGTGAGACCCCATCTCTACTAAAAATAGAAAAAATTAGCCAGGGGTGGTGGTACACACCTGTAGTCCCAGCTACTTGAGAGGCTGAGGCAGGAGGATCACTTGAGCCCAGGAGTTTGAGGTTGCTGTGAGCTTTGATGACACCATGGCACTCTAGCCCAGGGGACAGAGTGAGACTCTCTGTCTCAAATATAAATAAATAAAGTAGATAAAGCATAAAATAAATGATGCAACATGATGCCAGCTTTAGAGACTGAGAGCACTGAGCTACTGCTAACCAAGAAGGAAAGAAAGGACTGGTGCAGAGGAAGGGCCATCGCTGTGTGTCACAGTGACATGGGAGGGACTTGGGGAGAAGGAACTTGAGTTGGGCCTTGGAACAGCAGTAATATTACGGAAAATAGGAAAGAAGGCACAATGCAGACTATTTAAACAAGGGCAAGGAAGTAGAAAAGAACCTGTTCTATTTGGGGAACGGTGAGTAGAAGACTTTGGCTGTCAGTAGGTGTGAGAGTACTAAGAAATTAAGGTCGCTGTGACATTTTTAGGCCAGACTATGAAGAGTCTTAGCTTTTGTGCAAAGAGGTTTGATTTTATCCTGTTGTCACCGAGGACTGAGGACTTCTGAGTTGTGCAGTGATATCTCCAAAGAGATACTTGAGAAAAACTCATCCCACACGAATCATCAAGATTAGGAAGAGGCAGGAGGGCAAGTGAAGAGGTACGGGACTATGGAAACACAGCTTCTGTCTCTGATTAAGAGCTATAGCTAGTCTACAGATGGGCCTTGGGAGTTTAAAAACATACTTACAAAACATACTTCCACTGGGTTTGCTGTTCACAAACTAAAACACACATAAGTTCTTCAACAGAAAATCCTGCCAGCCATCCTTCTGAAATATATCCAGAAACCAATCATTATCACTGCTTCCCCCTTTACCGTCTTCTTATGTCACTGTCACCGTCAACTCTCACCTGTTTTTATTAACCTCCTCTTTTCCCCAATTCTTTCTCCAACATGCGATATTCTCCGCACAGCAGCCAGAACGATACCCTTGAAATTTAAGTCAGTCTGTATCACTCTACTGCTCAGAACCACCCGGGGGTCTTCCATTCGCACAGCACACGATCCACGATCCTGAGCCTGACCTCAGAGCTGCCTCTCTGCCTCATCACTCACTACCCTCCACGCCCCACTCACTGCAGCTGCACAGACTTCCTGGCACACCTGTGTGCTCCTGCTTCGGGGGGCCTCTGCATTTGCGGTTCCCTCTGCCAGAACTCTCTTTCCTGAGATATTTGCAGGATTAACCCCCTCCCTTCCCACAGGGGCTCACTCAAATGTTTTCAGAGAACTTGTCCCTAACCATCCTATATCAAATGATACCAACTTTTATCACTTCCATCCCCTTTCCCTTTAAAAAAAAATTCCTCATTTTGTCAGTTAACTGTTTTCTTTCCCTGCCAGAAAATCAGCTGCATGGGAGCAGAGACATTTTTTCGTTCATGGCTGCATCCCCAGCTCTTAGAATAGGGCCAGAGATAGATGCTTAATAGATCCTTGTTATTAAATTATATTAATATAATCTTTTGGTGCCTTTGAGAGTCAGAGAAAGCCTTTCTGTTTTCTGAGGCTCCCTAGGACTTGTGCCAGCTGGCCGTTACTCTGCCCATGATCCCACGGGGTGGGAAAAGAACCTAAAGTCAGAAAACACTGGCCTCTGAAGAAGGAGGTAGAAACACCAGACAATAACAGGCATTTGCCAGGCTGGAATTGTGTCCTCAACTTAGATGCTAGTTATTTTTTAATTGAAAAATTAAATGCCATTCTTTCAATGGCAATAACATCTGATAATCCCACTATACTGGAGAATGCAGGAGGCTTGTCAAAGCCCATGCTCTCTTCTTCCAGACACCTAGACAGATTATGTTTACCAGCCTCCTTGCAGTTAGGTGGGGCCATGTGACTGAGTTTCATCTAATGGAAAGTGGCTGAAAGTACTATGTGCCATATCCAGGTCTGGCCTACTAAAGGAAAGGAAACAAAGCAAACCAAATGAAACAAAACAAAGTAAAATAAAGCAAAAACCTTTTCTGTATGAGATCTTCCATGCTGTTTCCCTTTCTGTCTGTAACATATTGATGCTCAGGGAGACCTTGGAATCCACATGTTGAAGCTGGCACATCATCCATCTTCCTGGGTCCCTGAATGACAGCATGGAGCAGAACTACCACTGACTTGAACACCTGCCTATTGATTTGAACCATTATATATTGTGGTTTTATTTGTCAACATATAATATTTGGGACATACTTACACTCAAAAAATTCATTGCTTATCTGAAATTCAAATTTAACTGGGCATCTTATATTTTTATTTACTAAATCTGTCCACCCTATAATAAGAAGAATCACATTCAAAATCCTTACATGTCCGCACAGAAACTTGTACACAAATATTTATAGCAGCATTACTCATAGTAGTGGAAAGGTGGAAACAACCCAAATGTCTATCAATGGATGAATGGAAAATAAAGGTGATATGTCCATATAAGGAATATTATTTGTCCATGAAAAGGAATGAAGTGCTGACACATGCTACAATGCGTGTCAGCCTTGAAAACATTATGCTAAGTGAAAGAAGCAGTCACAAAAAACCCCACATAGTATTATACACCATCCCATTCATATGAAGGTCCAGAATAAGGAAATCTATAGAAAAAAAATATCGATTAGTGGTTGCTTAGAGCTGAGGGGTAGGGAGCATAGGGATGTAGGGAAAGTGATAGCTGAAGGATTTGTGATTTCTTCTTGAAGTGATAAAAATGTTCTAAAATTGACTGTGGTGATGATTGCACATATCTGTGAATATTCTAAAAACCATTGAATTGTACACTTTAAGTGGGTTAATTTGTTGTATGTGAATTATATCTCAATAAAGATGTTTTTTTTTAAAAAGTTCTTACATGGCTCCACGTCTCTGCATACTCTGGCCCCTGGGTCAGTCACTGGGTCACGGCTCTGATGTCTTTGCTACCTACCTCATGGAAAAGATTTCAGTATTCCAGAAAGTGATTTTGGAAAGTGGGAGTTCAAATTGTGATACTGGGGGAAAAAAAAAACTTTGACTCTTCTTAGTAGTAATAATTGACAAATAAAGGAACATTTTTAATTTTCCAGTATAATTTACCCTGAAATAGTATACATGTAAATCATGAATATTTACCCTTCACAAAACTTTTTAATTTTCTCTAGTCTCTGCATTATTTTCTACTACTCCAAAAAAAAAAAAAATCGTGCAAACCCATCACCCTAATTAAAATAGATTAATTATATAACTTCTGAAAAGTACTTTGGGGAAACATTGTTTTATGTTTTCTTTATAGCCAGTCAAAAGATTCTCTATACTTACAAATTTGTTGCAATGTGTAAGGCAATATCAATATCTTCATTTTTTTTTTTAGCTCACAATTGATATTACCATGACAACTTACTAGTGGAAGAGTAAATTGGTTAAATTCTCCTGCTATTTTATTTATAACATTTAGCTTTTAACGCTGAGCTCTGCAGTTCAGATGACAATGTAATAGATTTAAAAGGTTTTTGTTTGTAAAATATGTGGATTCCTAAAGTGAAGTAAGCCGTCTGTCATTTTGATTTGAAAAAAGAATTAGAGTAATTGCATTAAGCATATATTTTTGCCATGAATAGATGAATTTTTTACTTTCCCATTGTTTCATTTAAAAAGTTACACATGAACAAAATAAGCAAAAATATTTTTCTTTTTAGGTATCAGTGAACCAAACACAACAATTTTTATCACATATATTGGAACAAAGAAAATTGAGTAAAGTAATCAGTAAAAGAGAAAATCTCTTAGACAAAAAGAAGAATCGTCATAAAATAAGAATAAAAGGAATTCAAAATAAAGATCTCTTGAAGAGAAGTAAAAATCATTGTAAGTAGAATATCTTTTTGGATGTAAATTACACTTATTACTCTGACTGAAGCATTACAAAAGCAACCCATGTAACCAAAAACATTTGTACCCCTGTAATATTTTGAAATAAAAAAAAATTTTAAACCATAACAAAAAACAAAATGTCTTCATGCAATCTAAAATCAAATTTTAGAGCTGCTTTCTGAGAAGTCTTAGGATATAGTCATAAATATTTATACACATAAAAGCTTTGAGTTTTGTCAGCTTCTGTCTCCTGCCTTAGATTCAGAATTTGTACTGATGATAATAAACAAGGTTGACAATTGGGTCTCATGAAAAAAAATCTCCAAAATTATGTGTATAAAACATTTATTGGCTGTTCTGCTAACAGAAACCCTAATACTTTAAAGGAAACCAAAATTAATACAGTGTTCCCTTTTTTTTCTACTTTAGAAATCTGAAACTCTAATAAAAACACACCTGATTAATTGATAGATTTCTCTGGATGCAAGAAGTTCTAAAAAATATAATGTCTCTACAGAGTCTGTGTACAGAAGTTAATTGGTGCTCAATTATAAAATTTTTTTCTTTTTAAAATTTTAATAGATTTAAGAAGTACAAGTTGAGCTCTGCTACATGTATATATGGCATAGTGGTGAAGTCTGGGCTTTGAGTGTACCCATCCCCCAAATAGTATGCATTGTACCCCATAGGTAATTTTTCATCCCTCACCTCCTTCCATCCTGCCCCTCTGAGTCTCCAGTGTCCATTATGCCACTCTGCATGCCTTTGTGTAACCATAGTTTAGCTCCCACTTATAAGTGAGAACAAGTGGCATTTATTTTTCTGTTCCTAAGATACTTCATTTAGGATAATGGCCTCCAGTTCCATCCAAGTTACTGCAAAAGACATTATTTCATTCTTTCTTATTGCTGAATAGTACTCCGTGGTATATATATGGCACATTTTCTTAATCCACTCATCAGTTGATGGACACTTACATTGATTCCATATCTTTACAATTGTGCATTGTAATGCAAGAAACACATGAAGGCAGATATCTTTTTGACATAATGATTTCTTTTCCTGTAGATCTATTCTTAGTTCTTTGAGAAATCTCCATACTGATCTCCACAGAGGTTTTACTAATTTACATTCATTCCCTTTTCACCACATCCATGCCAACATCTATTGTTTTTTGACTGTTTAGTAATAGCCATTCTAATTGGAGTAAGATGGTATCTCATTGTGGTTTTAATTTGCATTTCCCTGATGATTAGTGATATTGAACATTTTTTCATGTTTGTCAGCCATATGTATATCTTCTTTTGAAGATCTATTATTCCAACCTATTAATTACCTCAATCAATTCATTTGTTATTCTTTCCTAGTTTTCTGTTGCTCAAAATTGTGACAAGCACATGCCTTCTGATCTTTTATCCATGTTCTTGTTAGAGAAGTTAGTAAAACGGGCCAAATTTAGAGTGTAGGGCCCACAATAATATGCCGTAAATCTCTAGAATTATATTTACCCACTGATCAACCAGATAAAAATCTATATGTGATGAAGTTGAGAAAATTTTATTACCAGAATGTCCCATATGGTGTGCACTGCCTTTGTTTTGGAGGGTGCCAAGGGTCTGGGGTCATGCCTTAACAGGCATTTGCAGATAGCAGGTTAGCAAATACCCCCTTCCAGATCTCCCCCCACCCACCCCACACAGAAGCCTGATGTCAGCTGATGCCAAGTCTTCAAGGATGGAAAGAAATTGCCTTGCAGAGCCAGGGAGAGGAATTTTGTGATTTTGCTTTTGAAAGGGTAAGATTTTGCTTTTGAAAGGGTGAGAAGAAAAGAATAGGACAAGAAATACAGAGAAAGCAGATATGAGGAACTAGAAAGATGGTGATCGGTTGTGCTTAATTGAGAAGTTAGTAAAACTTCAAATTTGGGAGAATCCCAATTGATATTTTTAAAACAATAATGCCTAAGATGACCATTAAAATTGTTTTCATTCCTGGGATAAATCATCTTCTCTTTCTGCTCTGTGAAATCTTAGGTAAAGTCTGCATTCCTCATAAAGGCTTTGTAAGAGTGAATATCCTTTTGGGATAGCTCAGAGAGATATTGAATTTCCCCGTGGGTCAAAGAGACACAGCCCAGAAATGGTACCTGTGGAAGTAGGAGTTAAGACAGGAGAGGAAGCCATGAAAAAGTCACCTTCCCTAGAAGAGAGTTTGAACTTCATAAGCTGTGCAATGAAACAGAATATGGGTTACACATGATTATCAAGCTGACTAAGAACCTTACTGAACTCTGTTTTCATTAAGTTCCCATTTCAACATTTTGTGCACAGGATATGAGGGAGATATAGTTGTTCTATAAATGCAATTCCCCAGACCTACCAGTCCTTCACAAAAGACAAATGAGATTTAACCTAACATTCTCAAAAACTCTTCCTAATTCTTAGTGATTACATCTCCTTAATTGAAGACTCAAAAACCATGTATAATAATCTGTTCTAGAAAGTGAACAGATTAACATATAGCTGTATTTTCTAGAACATGAATATGTTCCTCTACATTTTAAAAACAGAAGAACTAGTTACCCATTTTCAGAACTTGTCCCTTTACCCAGAATTTCTCAAATATAACAAATAGCATTTTTACCCCCATTACTTAAAGGCAAGATCTGTGCCTGGCGCTGTATCTGTTGCATAATTAGAATGAATAAATATTTGCTGAATTAAATTGAGTTCATTCTTTTTGTATAGAGCTAGACCCAGATCTTCTAACTCCAAATTCAGCATTCTTTCTACAATATATTACAATATAGGTGCCACATAAAAATAATAAAGCCTTACATTATTAGAGTACATGTGGATAGTGTTTTATAGTTGAATATAATGCTTTCACATTCATTACCGTTTTAAAAATGGCTTGTTCATTTTCCATCAGTGTATTTTTACACTATTCCTTCGACAACTAATTCGTCCTTCCAAGTCAGCATTAAGTCTAAAAGAATAATTTTCCTTATTAAATTGTTAGCAAGACAAATCAATAATTAATCATGCAGTAGGAATAGTGGAACCTATTACAGCAGGCACTGGGGCACTACCTTCTACGTCCTTCCTGACTAGGTCTTTCTTGGCACCCCTTAGAATTAACCATCATTAATTTTGATGATTGTACTCAATCACTACTGTGTTCTTGGTTGGAGGGAGGTATGTTGGAACCTTGTCTTAAGCCAATCTTGGCATTCCTTTTTCCTGCTTCTGCGGTCTATGACCAGCTAGGCTAAATTTAACATTTGCATTCCACTTTACTGATTGTTTTGTGTATATTTGCAGTGTACACTGTGAAGTGCTGTTCAGACCCCCCTTCAACGAGGGACTTGTTGCCCAGTTGCTGGGAGTGCAGTCTTCTGACAGCCTTCAGCAGTCAGCCTCTGAAGGGACTATCTTCAGGTGCAGAGAGCTGCATACAAAAGATCACGCCTCCTCCCTGGGGCAGCCCATTTCTAATGGCTGATCAATGTGGAGTATAAAGGCCTGATCATCTCACCTTAACTTGGAACAACTCTGAAGGGATATTTTAGCTCCAGAGCACCCTGTGGTGTCAGCGAAGCATCTCACTGAGCGTGCATCACAATTTCTCCCTCTGCTCAGTCTAACTTCTTCCCCAACTGTGGTTCCTAAGGGCACTTCTTAATAAACACCCTGAGTCCTAAGTTATGCTTGTTGGGGAACCCAACCTGCTCACCATTTTATACCTTTCCTATTTACTGAAAGTTTTTTCTTTAAATCAACATACAGTTTTATGTAAGTGAATTGATTTTAAAAGAAAACTACTGAAGCTTTCTCATTCTAACAAAATGATGGGCTAATCCCGTAAGAAAATCCTCTGCTACAAATACCTTAGAATGATGTCTAAAGTACACCAAAACTTTCATTTTTTTCTAATGCAGAACTGGGCTCACAAGAAACTGAAATCCTCAAGTGTTAGAAATAGTGAAAAATAAGCATGTGAGTTGATGTTTTGGCAAGTTGTGATGAGAGCTGGTAATGGCTGAGACTTGTATTTTAAATCCCAGATTGGGAAAGGAAAAAAGACATTAGGACTTTTGAGAAGGGAATTGGAAAGAGGAGCTATGAATAAAGCTGTACATAGAGATGCACATACAGTGAACAAGGAGATTAAGAAAAATAAACAGATCTACCACCACCTGCCATTATAGCCAAATATCAAGGACCTTACCTGCTACTGAAGCTCTCACAGGGAAAAACTTCTCCCTAGAAAAACCTCCACCACAGCCCTGAGCCTCATTCAGATTTGGATTTGAATTTGTGCCACTTGATTTTTTTGGTGAACACTTCTAAGCCAATACCTTAACATATAAGAATTTCCTTCAATCAAAAAGATGAGAACTCTGGAAACCTGACAGAAATAACGCAAACCTGTTCTGGTGAAAACAATCCCACAATTCCAATATAAGGAGCCTTGTTAGGGATGAGCTCACAAGATAATTTTAGAAAATGTACAAGTAAAAAAAAAAAAATTCACTCAGTAGAGTCAGCGTGCATGTACACATACGTACTCCCCCGACTGCACGCGCGCGCGCGCGCACACACACACACACACACACACACACACACACACACACTAGAAGGTATAGTAGAACAATGATCTGAAAAAGCCTATGGAATAAATACATATTAAGACAGTTAAGAAATCATAAGAAAAAAACAAGGCATCATGTAAAAGGGATAGGCAGCTATGTAAAAGAACCAACTGGAACCAAGAAAAATGAAAAGTATATTCGTTCAAATTAAAAGTCAATGGATGAGTTAAGGAGAAAACTTAACACAGTGGAAGGGAACATTAACAAATTACTGGAAAGATCAGAAGAAATTGCGCTGAATTCGGGCCAGAAAGAAAATACAAGTTGAAGGATAGAGACTCTTAGATTAAAAGAAAAATATCATACTCAACTATATGCTGTTTTCAAGAAATATACTTAAGACATGATATATACAAAAATATGAAATTAAATGGGTGGAAATGATATCCCAGGCAACACTAATCAAGAGAAATCTGATATTAATTTCAAACAATAGACTTTAAGGTAAAGTAAGTAATAAGGATAAAAAAAAAAAAGAGCCACCACACAGTGTTCAAAGGAACAATCACAAGAAATATCTGATAAATTCTAAGCTTGTATCCATCAACATAACCTCAAATATAAAAATAAAAAACGTCTTGCAAGAGGAGATGAACAAATCCACACTTGATGAAGATTTTTAACATATCTCTCAGAAAGTGATAGATTTGGCAAACAAAAATATTACTAAACATTTAAAAGATTTGAACTTATCAAGCTTGATTTAATAAACATATGGAACCTAGTTCAACAATTAGGTAATATATTATCCTTTTAAGCAAAAAAAAAAAAAAAGGTAACCTGTATAAAAATTGAAAAACAAGTTTCAATGTATACCAAGGAATCTATATAATGCTGTGCTCTGATACCAATGCAATAAAATTACAAGCCATAAGTGGACAATCAAAAAAACCTTTCTCTTGAAATGTAAAAACACTTCTAAACGTGGCTTCAGTAAGTTAAAATGGAAATTTGAAAATATTTGTAATTGTTTGATAATAAAAATACCACATATCAAAAATTGTGGAATGCTGCTAAAACAGTAACTAGAGAGAAATTTACAGTTTCAAATTCATATGCCATATTTCTATCAAATCTAAGATGGCAAAATTTATAAGATACAACATAGCTTTTGTATCACTAAGAAATAAAAGTGCTGCTAATTAAATATTTCCTGTTGATGTTAAATGCATTTCTACTTCAGGGATGAAATGTTTAAAGAAAAAGCCACATTTTAGAATTGATAAAATGTAGCAGCATACAAGAGTAAATAAGAAATACTAAGAATCAATCAATTAAGTGTCCAACTTTTACTATAACGAGAGAGAAAGAAAACAAAGGACAAAAAAGAACAAAGGAAAAGAAGAATGAATGAAAAAGATGATACAAGTGCAAATACGGTAGAGATGATCTGAATCTTTAGAAACACTAAAAATCATTAGAGTTTTAAAGATCATGAGAGAATACTACAGACGTTTATCTCAATAAATCTGAAAACATATAAAAATGAAAACTGTTCTAGAAAAATATAGCTTGTCAAAATTTATTGAAGAAAAAATAGAATGCCAACATAGATGTGTAGCAATCAAAGAAAAGGGGTCAATAGTTAGAAAGATTACTTTTAATAAAAAACAAACAAAATACTAATCCCTGAAGTTTTTCCTTTATAATCAAGCCCTAACAAACATACAACCTCTGGCATATACAAATTATTCCAAAGAATAGAAAAATTTGGAAACTGTTCCCAAATTACTTTGAGTATATAATCATATGCCAACTGGATATAATCAGGAAAATTGTAGGTGAATTTCATATATAAATATAGATACAAAAAATGTATAAATAAAACATTATCATATCAGGATTTAGCAATGAATATGAAATTAATATGTTATCACCAATGAGGGTTTATATCATGGATACAAATTTGGAGTGAAATTTTAAATGTGCTAATGTAATTCATCATTTTAACAGATTAAAAGAGAAATACAATATGATCATCTCAATAGATGCAAAGAATGCATTTGAGGAAATTTAGAGCTGTGCATGGTGGCATGCCTATAGTCCCAGCTACTCAGGAGGCTGAGGTGGGAGGATCACTTTAGCCCAGGAGTTCAAGGCAAGTCTGGGCAATATAGCAAGACCCTATTTCTTTAAAAAAAAAAAAAAAAAGTAAAAGTAAAGAGGATTATCTTTAAAATGAAGGAAAATATGAGGATGCTCTCATGCAGTACATTAATCTAACATTATTCTGTATGTCTCAGGCATGGCGATAAATTAAGAAAATGAAATAAGCATTGGAAAAGAAGAAACAAAAACTATTTTTATTCCCAGATGACATGACCTACATTAAAAATTTCAGGAAAATCTATTAAGCCATGAAAATTAATAAAAGACTTAACAAAGTTGCTGGTTATAAAAATTAGTATATAAAAGTCAGTAGCATTACTGTGTATTAGATAAAAATAAAAATGAAATTATTAAAGATACTTAAAATAGCAATAAAAACCATAAGGTGCTTAAGAATAAATCTAACAAGGTATATAATATGTTTAAGAAGAAGAAGAAAAGCATGAAGCTTAATCAAATATTTAATAATATTTTTAAAGACCAGAGTAAATTACGTCTATGAAAGAGAAGACTCTCAAAATTCTAAGGTATCATTTCTTGCCAAATTAGTTTAAAAATTGCCCAAAGCAGTTTTCATGAATTTTACAAACTGATTCTAAAAATATATATGAAAACATCTTTAAAGACAGACAAGATACTTTTGAAATAGAGTAAGTGGAACTTGCCCTACTAGATTCTTACTGGAAAATGATATTTGTACAAAAGTGTGGATGGAAAAATCCAAACTCTGAAATAATTGAAAGAGGTTTATTCTGAGCCAAATTTGAGGACCATGGCCCAGAGCCACTCCCAAGAAGGCCCTGAGCAAGTAGACTCGTTGTGGTTGGGTTACAGTTTGGTTTTCTACATTTCATTGAGACAGGGATTATAGGTAAAGTCATAAATCAATACATGGAATGTGTACATTGGTTTGGCCCAAAAAGGTGGGGCATCTCAAATTGGGGACTTATAGGTTATAGGTGGGTTTTAAAGACTCTTTAGCTGACAATTGGCTGAGAGAGTTAGGCTTTATCTAAAAGACCGGAAAGGAAATGCTAAAGTTAAGATAAAGGTCTGAGCACTCTGGGAGGTCCAGACAGGAGGAACTTTCACCTTAAGATAAGAATCTGCTAGGATGCTTGAGTTAAGATGAGGGGACCCTTCCATTTTTCAGGTGATGCTAATGCTATACCGGAATCAGGTTGGAAAGTAAACCACACTATATTTGGTTAACAAAACCTGTCTAGTGAGATTTTACCATTTGTAAGCATGACTCACCAGGCCCCCTTAGAAAGGGGCAAAAGAGAAAGATCAAAGTTCAGTCCTCAAAAGTATGGTATTGACACATGGATTGACAAATAGAAAAGAGTCTAGAATAAGTCTCATATAAACAGGGAACTTGGAATATTATCATAGCTCACTGCAGCCTCAAACTCCTGGCCTCAAGTGATCCTCCCACCTCAGCCTCCCAAACTGCTGGGATTACAGGTGTGAGCCACTATGCCCAGCCAAACTGGTCTATTCATACAAGGAATTTTGATCAGATAATTGGCGCTGGTTAAAATGAATGAACGAAGCCTACTTGTATCAGGATGGATAAATCTCAAAAAGTGAAAAGGCAAATAACAAAAGTATACACAGAATTAATGTCATTTATATAAAGTTTAGAAATAATATTTGTTATTAATAGATACATATGTTATAAAAGAGCTGCATACCAACTTCGGTACAATAGTTACCTCTGAAGAGGGAACAAGGGGAAAGGATGTTGGGAGGAGGCTCTGTGTGTGTTGATAACATTCTATTTCCCTAGAGAGATAAATAAAAGAAACAAGGCAAAATGTTACCATCTGTTAAATTGTGTGTGTAAGGGGGGTGGTTTATGGTGAGGTTTATTTTTTGGATTTGGGGGGTATGTTTGAAATATTTCTTGGTTAATTTTGTAAAGAAAAAAATGGCAATTAGTATCACATGCCACAAATAGAATCTACTTAATAATATATATTAAAATAAACATAAACCGTCAAAATGTTTAAGTCTATGTATCACTTAAAATTATCTTCCAACCCCTTCGAGAAAGAGTAACCTAAACTGGTACCTATTAGCAAGTGTAGCTAGGTGTCAATCAGCCGCTTCAGCAGGCACTCTTGCCCCCAGAGGACCATGATTAGAGCACATCGCCATCTTTCCCTCTGCCCTCCTGCTCCCCTCATTACCGAGGAGCTTCCCATTGTCAAGGCCTCCCACAGGCACCTTCTTCTTATAATCACTTTCAAACCAACTAGACTGAGTATTGCCGGGTGTGCACAACAATGCTCTGAATCATAAGACCAGGTTAAGTCATGCTCATTAGCTTCCATTGAGGAAGTTGGAGGAATATGTAGTATACTTTTTAGACAGAGTTCCATTTGAAATGGTCGAAATAAAAAGGGGTATGATTCACCTATTGAGAAAAATGATTTATATGTAATATTTCTCAATAATGTCAGATAAATGAGGTTATGACTTTAAATAAACAACGCCTTGCTTAAAATACTTATAATGAATTACAATAAATTTACTCAAAAACAAAAAAATATATTTATGGACCTATTTTTCAAATTTCCCAGTAGGTGATAGTAACTTTGTGTTTATCTTTCACGATTTTGCACGTTTGTTGCTCTGAGAAACAGTATAAGCACAGACTCAAGTCAGAATACCTAGATTTGAATTGCCATCTACTACCTACCAGCTACAAGGCATTGGGCAAATTACTCAAACCCTCTGTGCATATATCACCTCATCTGTAAAATGGGAATTATAATAGCACCTTCCTCTTACAGTCAGTGAGAAAATTAAGTGCAAGCACTGGAAACTGCCTCCTATTATAACATGATATATTGCTTTTGATTCTCCAATTGTTTCATAAACCATATTTCTTTCTGCTCAATTGAAAGCTTTAGACAGTGAATTGAATCTTTGTAACAAATTTATAGTAACAAATTATTAGATTTACATCATGTATTAAATTACATATATAATGAATAAATAATAAGAGAATCCCTGTTATTTCAAGTTTTGCTTAGTAGATATTTAAAGAGAAGAATTGTTTTCTGGTTATAACACAGTTTCTCTACCATTTCCTAGCAATATCACTGGAGGAAAAATTTATATTTGACAACAATGATGTGGAGACAGTGTGAATAAACTTGATGATTGTAAATATCCATGCTCTTATTCACGTGTATTATATTTGAGTTGATTGCATCTTTATCTGACTAAACTCTTTGCTGAGTCACTCTTTCTTGGATGGAATGTTATTTTTAGTAATGGATCGTTATTCTCCCTCCTTACTTAGGATTATATCTTCCTGGCACAAATAAGGGCAAATGTGAAGAACTCTTCTGATGCATTATTCAGAAAATCGGAACCTGAAGTGGGTTTATATTAAGTACAGTTGAAATTAGATCAAAAGGATGCAGTTTCTGTGTAGGCAAGATTTTCTGCAGGGGGAAAGAATTTCTCTTTATCTCTTTGCATCATTTTAATGGCGAGAGCACCTGATTTTTAGTCAGACTAAAAGACATTCATTTAGCTCAATTATTAATTCCTTTAGCTCTCAATGATCCTTTATGTGGTTCATCATGTAAATATTAACTTCAGATTCAAAACAATGAATTATTTTCCCCTTTTATTTTTCTAGATGATTTAGATGCTATTTATTTATTTTTAAATCTGTAGATTAAGGTTTTAGATTTTTTGGTGAAACGTGTAAGGGGGTGAGGAATGCAGGATAAGACAAGGGAAAGAACGAAGCAAAGATTGAGTTTCAGGAGGACTTTAGAGTTTTGAG